>JAJOZX010000039.1:1795000-1965000 GCA_023014485.1 Bathynomus jamesi
GTGTGTGTGTGTGTGTGTGTGTGTGTGTCCTTGCGCATCCGCGTAACGTTTATTTACATTTATCATGTATGGATTTCGTAAAATAAACTTGAAATCGTAGATCTTACATTCCATTATGTCGATAAATTAACAAAGAAAAAGCTACTTTTATTCCTCGGGTAAACGATAAATGAATTTCTCAACGTTTTTTCCTTGTTTAAAAATTTTCACGTCAAAAATCTTGATTGGGAAACGTGTCTCAGCATTCGATAGGCTCTCCTGAAGCGAGCTACAGTGCGGTCAGGAAACAGGAAATGCGGAATGATTTCCCTCCAGAACTAAAGTTAAAATTCAACTTGAAGTTTTATCCAATTTAAAAGAACGAAATATAATTTGCTCTTAGAAAAAATTTACAAGTTTTGAATTTGTCTTAATTCAACTTCTTTCTGAATTTGACTGTTTCCAGGGACATGATGTTACCGGACGGTCGAAAGTTAGAAGGAACTCTTTATCTCCTCAGACCAATATTGTTCAACATTTTACTCGTATTACTTATTATATGCTTCATCATTATATACAGAGTGAGAAAAAGTGCATTTACAGTACATCATGTGAAATAGTGTTATTAACATAAAGAGAAGTAGTTTGTTGACTTTGATAATAAAATCAAATGTCTGAGTGACCACAGTCTGCTCATATCACAAAATAATTCACATATATTTAAAACATGAAAGTAATTCTTTTGTTATAGATAAATATGTAACATTTCTAAATAAATATATTAATATTTATGGATCTTTTCGGTTTGACGGCCTGTAATATTTTTTAACATTACTTGTTTTTTGTTGTCCAGTTTTAATCGAGGATTTCAAAAATAGCATTCATGTTTTAGAGAAACAAATAGTGAGGCAGTTATACATTTTAGTTTAGAGAATATCATATACGCTTTAAGATTTTAAAATCCCTGAAAGTTTTAGGTCAATTGTACGCTCTTGACGATTGGTTAGGATAAGTCGTAATATTTTCGTTTGTTTTGACAGTACACTAACGAAAATATCATGACTTAACCTAACCAATCGTCAAGGGCGTACTCGTTTTATTCCGCCGGCCGTCAAACCAAAAAGATCCCAATACAGTTTAAAAATATATACAGCCATCCCCCGTTTAACGACCGGGTTCCGTTCCGACGACCAGGTCGGTAAACCAAATGGTCGGTAAACGAAAGCCTTGTTTTACGGCTTTGGTGCTTCTTCTTTTTCTTCTTTTCTTTCTTCTTCCTCCAAATGCTTTTGTTCTTCCAACTCTATCAGCTCTTCGTTTGTCAGCTCACCCTCTTGGTATTCCACTAAGTTTTCAACATCTTCCACTTCTACTTCTAAATTGAGGGTATTGGCGAGTAACACTATTTTTCTATTAATTTCATCGACATTTTCAAACTTATCGAAGTCTTCGAAATTACCCACAGATCGTTTTAGGCACTTCTTCCAAATGCCTTTCATACACTTCGCAGTAACATCCTCCCAAGCAGTTGCAATGTTTTTTATACAATACAAAACATTGTATGATTTCCAAAAATCGGTACGATCGGTCGCGGTCGTATCCGCGGGCGGTCGATAAACGAGTAGGTCGTTAACCGGGGGATGGCTGTATTTTAAATTTGTTAAATTGGATGTAACTGCCTCACTATTTGTTTCTCTAAAACATGAATGTTATTTTTTAAATCCTCGATTAAAACTGGACAAAAAAAACAAGTAATGTTAAAAAATATTACAGGCCGTCAAACCGAAAAGATCCATATTTATTATGGTAATATGAAAAGTAAATACAAATATATCCATATTTTGTTAAAGGACAAAAAGTATGAAAAGACATTTGCTATATAAAGTCATATAACGTGCAAACTCTGTTCGTATCGAGACGTATAAAGGACATCTAAAGGACACTGAAAGTTCTAAAAGCATCGATTGAATGCATACCTAATTTTAGTGTGCAGTGATAACCAATATGCACAGTAATAATTTAAATTTGTGCAGTAATAAATTGAAAATCTGTGCAGTGATAAATTAGGTTCTATATGGATATATGATAGAACATAATTTATCACTGCACAGATTTTCAATTTATCACTTATGAAATTCATCCCATATATATATATATTAGTAGGGCGGGTCGTACTCAGGTGACAACATGAATCTGAAGGAAATCCTACCATCAGGGGTGTCTAAATTATGTGTTTTTACATGGGGAATTCAAATATGAGCTTATTTTATGGATAGGATAACTCTAACCTACATCATTTTGTATTTCTAAATTGCCAATTTTACCCTTTTGAACCCCTTTATAATATATTAAAAGATATAAGGTAAATCATTTATATTGACAAGGCCAAATCAACTTTACATATATTTATTAATAGGTGAACTGCATGTATATCACTGGATATAATTACAAAGATCATTCTCCTGACATCTTGAACTTTGCCAGGTTGCACAAATCCTGCTTTGACTCAGACTTGGACATCAGCTTCCTGCTGGTCTCCTGAGCCCTGATCCCTCCATCCCTCTTTTCCTGTGAGAAGTACTTAGCAGAAGCCTCAGTCACCATTTTAACAACCCTCTCAATGCTTTGTGTGTGGCAAGGCCAGTTGCGCACCTCCATGGGGGTGTTGATGAAGTTTTTCACCTCTGAGGTGCTTAGAGAGCAGGTGAGAGGTGGCTCTGACACACCTTCGGACCAGCTGATCAAGTCACCGATGCTGGAAGCATCACAATTGATGTCAGGTGTCCTTCTGCTCCTAACAGAGGAGTCCCCCAGCTGAGTGTCCGGGTCCCCCTCTCCCCTGATGGCCAGGATTCTCTCCACCCCTTCAATCCTCTCCTTCTGATCCTCAGAGCAGAGTAGTGTTTGGAGGATGACTTCACTGTGGGCATACCAAGCAGATCTTCTCACAGTTGGCATCACAATATCGAGCACCTCCTTTCTCTGGGACTTGAGGCAGTCCAGCTGAAAGAGGATGTGCCTAGGCCCTTCGATCCAGGAGTGCTTGACCTTCACGTTGAACCAACATGGGTAATACATTCCAATGATGAATTCCACAATGAATTGCAGAATCTTTAGGTTCTTTCCTTTAAGTCCGTGCTTTGACACCCAGTGCTCTGGTAGATCAGGACCCCTTATTTGGTGGGGTCCCTTACTTCCAACCTTCTCTTTCTGTCCCTTGATGTAGGCAAGATCTTTCACAGGAATCTTTTTCTCTCTGCTGCAGGAACAGTTAATGTGGGCTTGGATAACACAGCCCTCACAGCCTCCCCCCTCACAACTGGTAATCTGACACTTGCAAGTCAAAATATCAAAGAACTTGTCTAACTTGACAATGAACCTCTCTTTGGCATCAAGTTTGCCCTTCCCAAGAGAAAACTTCACTGCCTGATTCCAGACTTCCTTGAGCTTGGACACGATGGTCACTTTTTCATTGATAACAGGTGGCTTGAAAAGAGCATTAGCTTTGCTCCACTGACAAATCAGACCAGGGTAGATGTCACTCACCAGCTTGTCCACTGGGTAGTTCCTCCTGTCATCTTCACTTTGCTTCCTCAAGTAGATGCCATACCTCAGGATATCCCTCACAGTTGGCAGTTCAGACACCAACAGCTCCCGGCCAGTGCCAACAAGATTACTCAGATGAGAACTTGATTTCGTCCTTGTTCTGACTTGAGCCATTTTCTTAATGAGTTCACACTGAAATAAAAACAATAATACAACAGTTAAGTATCCACTACAGACAGGTATTAACTCTTTTCAGTGCAAAATTCTTTGTTAAAAAAAGAGCTGAAATGGGCAAGAACAAATTTATCTGCAAATGCTAAACACATTATGCTTTTTTGGTTTCAAAATGTTATAAAATGCTAATTTATCTGTTGTCTGTAATGCAAATAATTTGTTCATGTACTCTAAAAAAACTAAAGAAACACATCCTAAAAATATTATTTAGAACATTGAAATAGGCCTCATACTGCTCAGTTGTACTAAAAATGAACCACCTAATTTTAGCTCAAATCAAAGTTGTTAATTAAATTTTGCCCAATGTATCACTATAATATGCGTAGAAATAGCTTTTTCTAAAATATAACAGAATAATACTCACATGTGAACAGTAACAAAAAAAAATATCAGTAGATAATCACTAAATCTATCCCCTCACTGCAAGCCGAGGTGGTAAAATAGCTTCATAAATCATGAGTCACTTCAAATATTTCACAAAACGTTTTAAAATGTTCTGAAACGTTACATTCTAGCCTCTGAGAAAGGTGGCTCAGAAAATGGCCTTATGCGCGCCGGAAAACCGTCAAAATATTTCATATACCAAACTGTATGATAATTACAATTAAGTGGAATGGCACACCTTTTTATTTGAGTATTTAAATATTATTATTATTATTATATGAATTACATTATGTGTTTATATGAATTAGTTAGAACAATGCTCTATGAGAGATAACGTGAGCAGCCATGATAGAAAACGTGAGAAGACATATTCTGGGGTAACTACAATAGTAAAATAATCAACAATTTAATAATAATCAACTGCAAAATGATGTAGGTTAGGGTTATCAGAATTAAATATTTTCTTCAGAATTGTGTTCTATACACCAAAATATGTCATTTGAACACCCCTCTCCATTGATTTAAAAAAATGCATAGTATGACCCGCCCTAATATATTAGGGTGGTCCACAGAAAGGGGGTGAAATTTTTTCTCAAAACTTTTTGTGAGCTCATAGCCCAAACGTACCCACTAGATGAGAAACTAGCGCAAGTGATTTTGTTTTTAAATTAATGAATATTTAGGGTATGCACACATCATACAATTTTTAATGCCCTGTAATGCTCGGCTCTGACGTGGCCTATATAGCAGGCATAACTCGGAACGTAAACAAAAAATTGCGTAATTCGCCCAGTTTCTAATTCTAAATTACGTTCCTCATTAACTAATTAATTAAGTTTACAGTTGGCAACTCTTATTTTTGAACATACTACGATTTGGCATCGTATTTCAAATACTAACGGTTTTCCTCAGTTACTCTCCCGGCAAGAATAGGATAGGGTGTATTAAGTGTTCACGCATCACTGGGAATCATTTATCTTAGCGTGCTTTTTAATGACTCAGGTGAATATTTAATTAATTAATATTTAATTAATATTTAATTAATAATTAATAAATAATTAACTAATATTAATATTTAATTAAGGTGAATATATATTCTATAGCGTTATAAACTGCTATGACGCTTAAAGTTGCTTATCACTGTCGCGTTATTGTTTTTGGTTTATGTTGAATAATAATTTTTGCTGAAAATTCATGTACATTAGTGCATGTTTAATTTTAAAGTGTGACTTTAAAAGTCTACATGTTTGAAGTTGCTGTATTTCTACATTATTTCTATAGTAATAAAAAATGCCAATTTTTGGTTTCTCTTTCTAGGTTGTGATGATGGCAACTGCATTGCATAAGAAAACAACTATCTACTTGGTTGACGGCACCATCGAAGCGATTCCTAAGTCCCGTCTGCCTACTCTTAGACAAGTTCTCCAATATTATTTTCACCTCCTGAAAATGAGTGAGCGAACTCCTACAAAAAACGAATGCATCAATATGGTGGTGAAGGAAACCATTGATATCTGGGAAATGGCCCGCATCCCTACTCAAGAGGAGAGGAATTTCAAACGAACCCTGAATGGAATCCTGTCCATTTGGGAGAAGTTGAAAAAGGGTTTCAACAGAAGTAAACCACAAATACAGAAGGAACAAACGTTTTCAAATAATCTTGAAAAGCTTTTCATCATTAAGCATCATGATGTGGAAAGACTGATCCGGATAGAGGAAGACCGAGTCTTCTTGAAAGACCAAGAGAGGGAACGCAAGTTTCACATGGAACGAGTCGACGAAGCTCTGGTTAGGAAAGAAATGAAACAGAAGTATCTTAAGAAGAAGGCCAGAGAGCAAAAGGAAGTAGCAGAGAGGCAGACGCGTGAAGAGCAAGAGACCGTTCAGCTGGAGTCAACCAGCACCTCTTCTGATGATGAAGGCCCTCGTTCATTTCAGAAGATGCTTCGAGTTGGAATGGAGCCGGATTTTCAGGTCCCTGGCTCGTCAAATGCAGCTCCTCGTCCTGCACCTCAAACAAAGTCTAAGAACTTCATGTCCCCTGGTCTCGCTGCCGCCCTGTATAGAACCAACACGAGCGATCGTGAGGCAGTTCACATCGTGGCAGTTACTGTGAAAACCCTTAGAGGGAACATTGATGAACTGGCCTTCAGTCGCTCCACATTCAGGAGAACCCGTATGCGACATCGCAGTGACCACATCACTTCTGTGAAACAAGTTCTCATCTTCTGGCACCAATACTAGAATTGTTGTTCATTGGGACGGGAAACTCCTTCCATTCCTCACAGAAAATGACTACGTCGATCGTCTCCCAGTACTGATCTCTAAGAAGGATCTTTCGTCATCGTCAGAGGAGACCATCCAACTCCTGGGTGTTCCGAAGCTCGCATGTGGAGCAGGAATGGCGCAAGCAGACGCCGTGGTTGAGGCCTTGAAGGATTGGAAGGTCGAAGACCGAGTCGTCGCCATGAGCTTTGATACGACTCCAAGCAATACGGGTCATATTGGTGGAGCTTGCACTCTGATTGAACAGCGACTGGGAAGATATTTACTTCCCCTTGCTTGCAGACACCATATCTTGGAGGTCGTTCTCAGAGACGTCTTGAAGACAGTTCGTGGATCGTCCAGCGGTCCGGAGGTTCTCCTGTTTCAACGGTTCCAAAAGAATTGGCAGCGGTCAATCAACCAAACTTCAAGACTGGAATGATGGACGACCACGTTAGTGCAGTTTTCAAAGAGAACCCTGAATGGGTACAAGAAGCTCTCGACTACTACATAAAAGCTCTTGAGTGTACGCAACCCCGCGACGACTACCGCCGACTCCTGGAGCTTAGCGTAGCCTTCCTAGGTGGGACACCTCCCCGAAGGATTAGATTTGGACAGACTGGCCCCATACACCATGCTCGCTGGATGTCAAGGGCAATATACTGTCGCCAAATATTCATGTTCCAACCTCAGTTTAAGGTATCCCCCAAGGAAGAGAAGTCCATTCGAACCATGGCCCTCTTTGTTGCTCTTTTCTACGGACCAGCATGGTTCAAGGCTCCCATAATCTTTGAAGCCCCGAGCAACGATATCTCTTTCCTTAAGAAAATTCAAGAATACAGAAATAAAGTGGATGGAGCACTTAGAGCGCCAGCTACAAAGGCATTCCAACGACATCTGTGGTATTTGAGCGAGGAGTTGGTAGCTCTGGCTCTATTCAGTGACGCAGTTTCCAATATGGAGAAGAGAGGAATCTTGGAGTCGATGAGGGTAAGCGAAGGAGAGAAAAATCCGCCGAAGAGAATTAAAGTGCCGGAAGAGGACATTCCATCGCTGACGCTGAAGAAGCTGGCATCCCAGAATACCAACCGCTTCTTCCAGACCACGCTAATAGGCTCCGGATTCATCTTTAAAGATCCATCCCAATGGAAGGATGATCCGCAGTTCCTCCAGGCCAAGGAAGTCCTCCAAGATATGTTGGTAGTGAATAATGTGGCTGAAAGAGGGGTGAAGCTAATTGAGGATTATAACTCTTCCATTACGAAGAACGAAGAAGAGAAACAGTATCTGCTGCAGGTGGTCGCTACACATCGACGCCAGTTTCCTAGTGCAAGCAAGGCTAACTTGTAATCGTGAGGACGGGAGAGTTGTTTTCCTCTTTTTAATCAACATTGTTTGTGTTTGGTTTGCCTCTAATTAATAAATTAATCACTTAAATAATAATTTACCTATAGATATGTAATACTTGAGTATCATTTTCTTAATACAAGAGTCATTCTATAGGGAAAGAGATCAAACAAATGTGAGCTTTTCTTAGTCAGCTTGTGCATACCCGAAACAAAGTCATAATGACCTAAAACTTGGTATGTAATGTTTTCTTGGGGAAAGGAACCAAATAAACTCTGAGCACAAAAAAAATAAACAACTTCGATTTTGTGGACCACCCTAATATATATATATATATATACATATATATATACACACATTTTAACTGCAAACACGCAGTATAATTAACGTAAAGAACGACGCTTGTGTAGGAGAATATTCCGCGCAAGATGAGGAGGGAGAACGAAACAAATGAAAAAATGAGGTAACCACCCGGGAATCGAACCCAGGATCTTCCGATTGCCGGTCAGATATGATAACCATTACACTATGGCCTCACTCGATCAAATGCCGTAATTCTCCTACATACGCGCAGAAACCAATGCCCCAAGGGGGCACCTCTCGCATGCCGTACATTATATACATTTTAACTGCAAACACGCAGTATAATTAACGTAAAGAACGACGCTTGTATAGGAGAATATCCCGCGCAAGAGTGAGGAGGAGAGACGAAACAAATGAAAAATGAGGTAACCACCCGGGAATCGAACCCGGGATCTTCCGATTGCCGGTCAGATATGATAACCATTACACCATGGGCTTCACTCGATCAAATGCCGTAATTCTCCTACATACGCGCAGAAACCAATGCCCCAAGGGGGCACCTCCCGCATGCCGTACATTATATACATTTTAACTGCAAACACGCAGTATAATTGACGTAAAGAACGACGCTTGTATAGGAGAATATCCCGCGCAAGATGAGGAGGGAGAACGAAACAAATGAAAAAATGAGGTAACCACCCGGGAATCGAACCCGGGATCTTCCGATTGCCGGTCAGATATGATAACCATTACACCATGGGCTTCACTCGATCAAATGCCGTAATTCTCATACATACGCGCAGAAACCAATGCCCCAAGGGGGCACCTCCCGCATGCCGTACATTATATACATTTTAACTGCAAACACGCAGTATAATTGACGTAAAGAACGACGCTTGTATAGGAGAATATTCCGCGCAAGATGAGGAGGGAGAACGAAACAAATGAAAAAATGAGGTAATGAGGAGAATTACGGCATTTGATCGAGTGAGGGCCATGGTGTAATGGTTATCATATCTGACCGGCAATTGGAAGATCCCGGGTTCGATTCCCGGGTGGTTACCTCATTTTTTCATTTGTTTCGTTCTCCCTCCTCATCTTGCGCGGGATATTCTCCTATACAAGCGTCGTTCTTTACGTTAATTATACTGCGTGTTTGCAGTTAAAATGTATATAATGTACGGCATGCGGGAGGTGCCCCCTTGGGGCATTGGTTTCTGCGCGTATGTAGGAGAATTACGGCATTTGATCGAGTGAGGCCCATGGTGTAATGGTTATCATATCTGACCGGCAATCGGAAGATCCTGGGTTCGATTCCCGGGTGGTTACCTCATTTTTTCATTTGTTTCGTTCTCCCTCCTCATCTTGCGCGGAATATTCTCCTATACAAGCGTCGTTCTTTACGTTGATATATATATATATATATATATATATATATATAGAGAGAGAGAGAGAGAGAGAGAGAGAGAGAAATTGTATTTGATTCAAAAAGTTAGCGTGAATGCACGCACAGCACCGGTTTCATCTATTCTCACAGATGAAAAGAGAACATTGTGAATCCAAGGATGTAATCCAACCAATTATTTTTTTCTTCCAACTTGTAGCATGCAAATACTTAATTTCGTGTCTGCTTTTCCTTTATGCGTTTTTGGATGTAATTACTTTCGGAAGAACATAATAAGCCAGTAATGGAACAAATCTTAAGAGTATTTCATTCCTGTTTCGCTTTAGAGGTAAACGCGAGCAATCATTTCTGAGGTTTCGTTTGTAAATTAGATATTTTGTCATTTGCTCAGTTTTTTTTACACAATGATTTCAGTCCGGAAGGATTAATTTTTAATTAATTACAGCGTTACCATAAAGTAAATTTCATACAAGATAAGTTTTCATTCAGCAAAATCCATTTGGCTTAAAAAGAAGAGTACAGGAGTTGATTAAGTTCATTCAAGAGGTAAAATTGTAGATACTAGATTGACTTCGCGCACATATCGCTTCCGTGCGATTTCCTTGAAATTTATTTCGACAGAGAAGAGTCGATGAAGAAAGGAAATATAAAAAAAGACGAAAGAAAAAGAATTTTTTTTGCAACTCTGTAATGAAAAATGTTAGATCGTAGATTGTAGATTGTAATGTTAGATTGCTGAAAGTCAGTTTAACATGAAATGGAAACTGTGAGATAGAAATTTTTGCTTCATTAAGTTTTGTTTTAAGTTAAAAAATCTAACAAATATATTGTTGATAATGCACCAAGCAATATTTTGATCGAAACTAACCTAAAATGAAGGTCCCTACAGCAGGAATGCCAAACTGATGGATCCCGAAACACTTTTGAGTATGTCGCAGGGGGGCAGAAATGGGCATTTACCCAAAATTGCAATAACAATAAAAAATAATTAACCCCAACTTCTCTGAGTTAGCTGAAGAAATGCAGTAACAGACTTCACATTAAATTCTAAGGTAGGCATATGTTACATTTACAGTTTAGTACATTTGCACTTAATTTATATTATCATGATATTTAAATCTTTCATGTCCGAATTAGGAAATTTTTATTTTAACATTTTTTTCTGTTCAAGCCAAAATAACCTCTAATATTCAGATCGTAATGTTCAAAATCGATTGTCAAACTAATGTTACCATAAGGCAACGGTCGGCGCTAAAGGGTTAAAAATTATTGTACTTATAATGCATTCTCTTTTTCAAATGCTTGTTATTTTGTCCTTTTCTACAATTTAGTATAGTAAAAATCATGACGTGGGACATGATTGCAAGTGTAAGGGTATGGAAATGAAAAAGAGGTGGGCATGGGAAGGGTGGAATGCCTTATTAAGGGGAGGACGAGGTAAATCACTCTTTCTGGCCAAAGTTTAAAAGTAGTTTAGCTTCCCAAAGAGGTTGGACACCTTGGCCTACACCATGGAACTCTGGGTATTATTTGGGAAAACAGTATTAAAAATTTTAAATAAAGTTGTAATTTTGAAATGGCAAGAAAAGTTCCAATACTGAAATATATACAGGGCGTCCCAAAAAAATGTATACACACTTTAAATAATTATAAAGGCAGTGTTTATTAAAATACATTTCATTTTCAAAATGTAATAGAATCTACAGACATTATTTAATTGTTTTGTCAACGCCTGTTTTCAAACTGACGTCCGTTCTGGTCCAGGCACTGCTGATAACGCGAAGCAATGGAATCGCAAACATCACGAAACATTTCGTTTGGTATTTGTGTGCATTCTCGTTCAATGGCTGCTCTCAATTCAGCGACTGTTGCAGGTTTTATAGCGTAGACTTTGTCTTTTAAGTATCCCCATAAAAAAAGTCTAGTGGTGTGAGGTATGGTGAACGCGGAGGGTATTCTACGAAACCCCTTCGTCCAATCCACATCCACATCGTGCCAAGTACCACTCGCAATACTCCACTCTTCGGTCCGGATCATCATCTTCATTAATAGCATGGACTAATCTTGGAATGAATGTAACTTTTCCATTGACAGCGCTTCAAAATGCGTTGGACAGACGATTCTGAAATTCCTACCTCACGACTCGCTTGCCGCACAGATTTTCTTGGACTTTGGTGATACGTTTCCAGTACTCTTTCTTGCTTTGTGGGGCTTGTCGATGTCCGTGGTCTTCCGGAACGCTTCTTGTGGACATTCTGAACAGTTCCATCGGCTTCAAACTTATCTCTAATTCGAGTGATGGTAAGTCGCGTTGGTGGATCTGTTTGAAACTCCCTCCTAAACTGTCTTTGCACTTCAACTGCGTTTTCACACTTCCAGTAGCATTTTAGAATGAATTTCCTTTGTTCAAAGCTTAGTCTGACTGCCATTATTAATTCTAATGGGTTTAACTTGGAAAGAAAGAAACATCAATTGAGCTATCAGCTGTTAAATTGTGTATACATTTTTTTGGGACGCCCTGTATATATATATATATATATATATCGGCTATTGATGGTGGCGTGGAAAACGCAGTTTAATAATGAACAGGAACACCAGAGAAAATACAAACATCCTTCAAGGTTTAATAGTACCAACGTTTCGGAATGCACTAATTCCGATTATTGTTTTAGCCCTGAAGATGGAATTAGTGCATTCCGAAACGTTGGTACTATTAAACCTTGAAGGATGTTTGTATTTTCTCTGGTGTTCCTGTTCATTATATATATATATATATATATATATAATTCGGTGGTGGACAGGATATCCGCATCAGCATATGCAGATATCCGCGTCATTTTTAACATCCGCATCCGCACTTCTGACTGCGGATGTTATGCGGATATTACTTCTAATAAATTATGCAATTTACAATTAAATTAGCTTATAAAGTAGCTTATAAGGCCCAGTCATGCACATTTCATGTAAAGTATTAATTAGTAATGAACAAACAAATATATAAACCTCAAAATATAAATAGCTGGTAACACAAAAAATTGAATGAAACTTGTTTCATTGAATTTTCTGTTGCTGAAACTCTTGAGAAAGTTATTATTTTTATCATAATGAAAGTATTAATACTAATTTTAATTCTTATGCATTGCCTGCCATAACAGTAATATCACGAAATTTGAAAAATTGCCATATATTCATAATTCTATATTATATGTATTGATAGATTAACTAAATATCCGCACTTCTTGCGAATCATTTGTCCATGAAATCCTTCTTGGTTTTATTCGGGTATTTCGCCCTATGCTGCATCACAGTTTTGAGCAAATACTGCTTCTGCTCTTCGTTCTTCGTCAGAGAACAGTTGAACTCTTTGGTGAGCGCGATGGCTCTTTCGGCCCGATCGTTGACGACAGAGATTTTGTTAACAGTTGCCGCTGCTTGCTTGAAGCCCTCTACTTCAGTCCACTCGGCAACTGGCTTTTTCAAGAATTCTGTGTCCAAGTCGAATGCATGGAAGAAAGCCATCGTCTTTCCTGTCACGAACTCCGCCAGGTGTTTCGAGGCAAGATTCCTGACGTTCTTCCCTTGGGGTCGCTTGAGTTCCTTTTTCGATGCGGCTTACCCAAACTGACGACCATCTGAGCCTTTTCTTCATCTACCACATCTGCGTCGAAAGAACGCCATGGCAATAAGAGTCTCAGAGATGTACCATAGGTGTCGAGACATGGCTTCTTGCGCAGCGTTAACACACGAATATCCCGACATGGCAAAGGCTTCCGCGTCACGCAGAAATTCCAGATCAACTGCGGCAGCCTTGCTTGAGGTTGCAGCACGAGTCCAACCTCGGATGTAGACGAGGGACACGAAGAGACCTACGGCTGTCAGAGCTTCCAACTCGTGACTCGACATCTTGAACTGCTTCTTCAGTAGAATTACTTTCAAGGAGTAGATGGCTATCGCCATCCATCGAGCGTGATGGTAAGCGCCAGGGGCTCTGAGAGGGAAATCCACCACTTTTGCTTCTCTCATGAAGATGAGAACCAACTGTAGCAGTTCCTTGTAGTCATCGCGCTGATGCGACGTGCTCACCATCCCTCTCACCAGCAGGACTGACTTCTCCCTCAGTTCCCTCATAGAGTCATGACTTGAGCAAAATCGTACGGCCGCACGTCCAACCGGTCGATGAACTTCCATTGTGCCTGAAACCTCTTGAAAACGGGTATATCGGGGCCACTTGAAGGGCCGTATGCACGCTTGAAGACGGAGCTGAGGATGACTTCATAGATGTGATGCCGACAGGGGAAATACATGAGTTCTCTGCCAAGACCTTTCTCAATCAGGACGCAGGCCCCGATATGAATCCCGGTGTTCGACGCTGTCGTGTCGAAAGACAGTCCCCGCACGCGCTCTTCCATCCTGTGTTCCTTGACCAAATCCAAGCAAACTCGCGCTATCTTCTCGCCGGTTCCGGACGTCACCTTATGAACGCCGAGCAACTTCTCCTTGCCGTCGCCAGAGACGAGGACGGCGATCCGGTCAACGCTCTCCTTCCATTGCTCATTGTCAGGTAGGAGCTTACCGTCCCAATGCAAGACAAGAGGCTGACCAGGACAAACTTCGTCGGATTGATAACTTTCAGCAGCCACCTTCCTGAGAGCCTTGCGTGTGCGGTACATGGTACTGGCAGAAATGGACAGTTCATCCAAGTCAAAACCTAGTGATTTAGCCGCTGCAGCGTACGACATAGCTGAATCGCGGTACGAAATATTCAGCCGATCGTAGGTAGTCGTCACATCCTGTGAGATCAGATTCCTGCGTCGCTTCTTGGTATTTCCCTGGAGGAGGATGGAAAAACTTCCACGGTTGGGTCAACGACATCTGAGTCAGTCTCTGACGAAGTTGAAAACACTAAAGCCCCCGTATCTTCTGCAGCTCCTTGTTCCTTCTGGCCTTCTCCTGTTGTTCCTTAATCTTGTCCAGCCTCTTCCTTTCCTAATCTCCTTATAGTGAAGCTTCATGTCAACAGGGCCCATGCTGCAGGAATTTGGATCTTCACGCTGCATGTCGAGAAAGTGGATGTCCTCCTGATTCTTCATCATTTCCTTAGCCTGTGAATGAGCAATGTCCATGATCTCCTTCGCTATTGCCTCCTTGAACATCGCCTCCTTCACTCGGAAGGACTCTGCTTTATGTGACTTGTGCTTCACAAGCCGGTCGTATTCCTTGAGAAGGGATTCCATCTTCCTCAAGGCCGAATCTCGACGCATCATGGGGATTCTCGCTCTCTCCCAAAATATGAGACAGGCATCCAGGCACAGGTTCAGGCATTTAGTACGTCCAAATTTTTGCTCCTTTTGGTGGTAAAAGTACTTTTTGAGTACTTGCAACTGAGTTGGAAGGCCACTTGATGTGATGTTCGCATCCGTCTGGCCAATAAGAAACACTTCTGTTTTCGCTCTGGTAGACACCTGGAAAAGAAAACAAACTAAATAATTCCACAGAAATAATTTCACATCGTAATTAATTTCATTAATTAAATAAAGAAAAGCAGTAACTGGGACTCGAACCAGTGTCATAGCCGTTTGGCGGCATCGCTCAAGTCGGCGTACACAGCACGCTATCCACTACACCATCTAGGGAGTGGATAGCGTGCTGTGTACGCCGACTTGAGCGATGCCGCCAAACGGCTATGACACTGGTTCGAGTCCCAGTTACTGCTTTTCTTTATTTATAAAACTGATACGTGTACACTACGTTCTCTTTGACAATTCATTAATTAAATAAATTTCAATACCGCAGTAAAATTACATTAATTAGTATCATAAATAATTACCAGCTTAGTTGTCCAATATGCAACAGACTAATTAATTTCATGTAATATTAATAATAAATATCACTACCACAGTAAAATGACAGAAATTAAATAATAATAAATTTCAATACCACAGTAAAATGAGATAATTAGTAGCATATATAATTACCTCCATAGTTGTCCAATAGGCTATACAACACGAACCGCTCAAGTGACGAAGAAAACCGTCTTCACTGCAGGCAGGCGAGAAATGAACTGACAAAAAGTCGTCAAAGTTGGGGACCTCTAAATGCAGCGCGATCTGGTTCAAACTTGCACAAACGTGTTTTCTTGTTCTTTAGAATACGGAGAAACGTGTGGATTAAAACTCCAAGCTCATTTTTATTTTACCCTATAGGTATGAAACACCCTAATATATATATATATATGTAAAATTTCAATTTAGAAAGGATGTCTAGTGAATTATTGCATGAAATCTGACGGATGGCAAGATCGTTGCCTCGGTATGATCAGCAGTAAACGATTTTTTTCTTTCATTTTGCCATGAATGTGAGGATCAAATTTTCTGAAGTGCTGTTTTAAGCGCATCATATGATGAATTTTAAATTTACAGATGAACTTGATATAGTTAAGAAAACTGCCTTTACCAAAAGAATTAAGTTAAAACAAATTGTAAAATCTGGTAGGTTATTATGGCCTACATCAAACTAAATTGGTCTCAAAAGGAGCTCATGATTGTTGTATTAACACTAAAACTGGGCCTACAGGGATATTATAATTATGTAGCAATATACAGACAAATTTTTACAGTGCAGACTTAAGTGATAGAATTGTAAATTGAAGCCCAATTTGAGAAGGTTGGCAGAAATTATCAGATCTGATATGTCCAGAACAAAAGTATTATTAAATGTTGTATTTGCTTCACTTTCCTCATTTTATGAGATTTGGAGTAATTTTAATCACTCTGCGTCAGTGCAACACTCCTGCCAAACTTTTGACGCTAACCGTTACACAACCGAGGCGCCAGAACTACTCCCAAGAACATTGATGGGCAAAAGTAGAAAGAAGTAAATTGTCGTGGCATTCTAAATACCAATTATACCTGAGATATTGACGAGTAAAATAAGGTATACCAGGTATATAAGGTGTATAAAGATGGAAATACTCACTTCTGGTATTAAACCTTGGTGTGGCTAGAGCGGTAATGGCTTAAGAATAAAATACTTTAGATCCATCGTCGTGTGTTAGGGCATAATTATTCATTTACGAATTGAAATTTGATCAAATTTTAGTGTTCAAAATAATCTATTTCGTTGGTCTAACTAATTACTGACAAAATTGAATACAAATCTCAAACTGGTGCATTAGTCACAGGATTAACCTATTATTAGATTGGAATCTGGGATTGGGCTTTGGTTATCACAAATAAGATCTCACCAAAGGGTGATTGAATTTGAATCATACTGTATTGCAATTAAATTCTAAGGAAATAATCTCTTATAATATAGACGTAAGTAATACTTTAATGTATATATTTTTTTAAATATTTGAATCTTGTAAATGTTTGTTATTTTACATATAAATTTAATTCCTTTGCAAATGAGTGTCTCAATAGCCTGTAAGTAGCATCTATAAGGGATCATAATTCAAACTGGTTCAGAACAACTTAGTCAATATATATATATATATATATACAGTATATATATGCAGTGTGTGTGTGTGTGTGTGTGTGTGTATATATATATATATATATATATATATATATATATATATATATATATATATATTACTTCCTGTAAATAAAATTCTGTTCCACTTGCGTATATCCTAAAACTAATGCCAAAAACATACAAGTATAAGGTGTTCGAAAAGTCCCGTTACCCCCTACAAAATGTACATATTGTAATACCAATTTTATTTTTGTGTGATTAATTGAATTTATGTGGGATTCATTGACATTTTTTTCTCTTTTCCAGGTATTAGAGTTGTGTGAACAATGGCAGACCAGTCCACTTACACTCTGGAGGAAAGGATAATGATGAGCACATGGGCTCATGAAAGGTCACATACTGGCAAAACGATGCATGATATCCAGAATGATTTCAACACAAGATTCAATAAAGCTGCACCACCAAACAAGACGGTATTACGCTGGGAGAAAAAGCGGTTTGAAACTGGCTCCATCATCAAGGACAAACCACGGTCGGGAAGACCAACAACGCGACAGAACAATGTGAAGGTGTGATTGCAACGGTGGCACGTTCACCGAAAAATCACTTGGGAAACGATCACAAGAACTTGAAGTCCCCATGTCCACAATGAGAGATCACATGACAAAAGACCTCGGCATGAAACCATACCGCCCGTCATTTGTTAATGAATTAAACGATACAGACATGCAGAAACGAAACTGTAATTAGTAATTGTATTTACTGTAATTAAAATAATTGTTGCTAGTGACTTGTTTCTTAAATTACACCTACCACATATAAATACAATCAATCACACAAAAATAAAATTGGTATTACAATATGTACATTTTGTAAGTGGTGACGGGACATTTCGAACACCCTGTACATCAAGGAGCCTAGAGAAAGCCATCCCTAATAGAGGAAGAACTGATCCACGAACACTCGTGGCAGTTCCTCCATCAAGTGCCACCGCAGTGACAGCCCTCGAGAGTAGCGCTTGAAAATGACTGAAGACGGGCACCTTCTACCAATCGTAACTCTGATTTGGTGTTAGGTTCTTAGCTTTGAAGTGCATTACCAGAATACATTTTGTCACTTGAAAATTTAAACTGTTTCATTGGCTTTATTAAATTTACTAAATGAACATTCAGGGCTGTTTTTTTCTCGTGTAATTCTCGGGTAAACCAGCCACCTAACATCACTCGCAGCTCATTAGGTAACACCGTTTCCCTAAGTGAAGATGTTGAGGTCGGTGGTGCCACTCCCCATGGTGCTAGTAATAAAGGGGCGCATTCGTCTGGCCTGAACACTGTGCAAGTTTCTAGACTTACTAAAATGATTATTACAATCAGCTCTTATCTTTTGATAGTGTAAAATTTGTCTGTAATGGTTGGATTCGTTGTGCTTATTCGGATGCGTGTCCCTGTATCATAATAATCATTGAGGATGGTCAGAAACTGGCACAGTGCTCAGGTCAGCTAATACAGCCCATTACTCTAACTCCTGTATTATTATTACCAGTATCATCAGGGTTCGAACTCCCGACCTCACTGTCTTCACTTCGCTTATAGGGAAAAGATGTTATCCATTGAGTTACGGACGTTGGCGACAGTAACTCCCTAACGAAATTTTTGTTTTTAGCCCTTTTGTGAATACGTTGTGGATTCTTTAATTCGGTGTTGCTTTACGCCTTACTATCAGTCTATTTGTGTACATTTTCGGAAAAAAATCCACCTAGAAACCAAATTTCTAGACCATAAGAAGTTACTAATTGGTAAATATTGTTTTTCTTTAGATATTTTATTCGGTTTGGTGACGGTAATAAAATTTTAAAAGCAAATCCCAATCATTACTGACAGCTATTTTTTGGTCTTTAGAAATTTTATTTCTAGGCGAACTTTTTTCCGACACTGTACCTACTGAAAGTTAAGTTATCTTTACTTTAGTATACGTATTTATAAGTAATTAAAAAGACGTATGCAGGGTTGTTCACATATCCATTTCATAATAGACATTTAAAGAGAAGAACGAGAGATCAACCTTTCAACCTTTGATTCAAGTGTTACGTGCAATGATTCCTCATTTCACGGAGGTCAGGTTTGTTGTCCTTCCTCTTCATCATATCAAGTAAGTTATAAGTTAAATTTAGAATAAATAAGAAGAATAAATTTGGTAAATATATTAACGGAAGAGGCTTTTCTTGACATGTTGATACATGCAGGCAACCGATTGCTTTCCTATAGACAAATTGCAAGCTGGGTTGTCATTTTCCCAATCATGCATGGTACAAGTGTCACTGTAAGTAGTTATAGAGAAATGTTGCTCTGTGGATTTGGGGTAAGACAAACAAAAATTTCCTTCAACTTATTATTATTGCAGAGAATATTGTGTTCATAAATATATATAGAAAAAAATCAGTATTGAGTAATGTAACTAAACACTTTTGAGGACCCAGAATGAGAGAGAGAGAGAGAGAGAGAGAGAGAGAGAGAGAGAGAGAGAGAGAGAGAGAGAGCGAAGAGAGAGAGAGAGAGAATTTAAAGGTGTGCAAAATCTTTAAAAATTTTCTTATTAAAATTTTACTACTGCGAGAAAAAATAATAAAATATCCAAAGAAAACAGAATATTACCAATTACTAATTTTTTATCTTTTCTGGAAATTATTTCTAGTTGAACTTTTTTCCGAAACTGTACATAAACAACACGGAGCAGTTGTATTTTAGTTTGTGATTAAAAGACGCATTTACGTAAAGATAAATTAAAGAGCCTCTCTTAACACCGAAAAGCTCAAACCATTAACGCAGTAAAAAATCAGAGCTGCAAACGTGTTTGGAGAAGGCTTGGAACAATTTTACGGGTAATTTATTGTGCCACTGTGCCCTAATCATTGGCATTGAGTGAGCCAAAGCACTATAATGGAGTTTCACATCCAAGCGTGTCACTTTATTATGCAGACGAGAAATGAAAATAAATGGACTTGAAAGAATAAACTTTGAGACAAGACTAAGGAAACGAGATCTATACTCTCTGGAGAGATGGAAAGAGAGATAGTACATACCATCATTTACACACGGAAAATAATTAAAAGAGAGGTCTCTAATCTCAAAATAAACCCAATAACCTTACATACCTTTATTTGTAGAAGACAAAGAGAAAGGATTTGCAAAATGTTAAAAATAATACTAAGACGAGGAAAAATTCTTACCCTTCAAAAGAATAATTTTGTAGTTGGGGGAGCACAACACTGTTCAAGAAACCCTCAAAATAACACGTGAACAGAACAAAAGTGGGAGTGAAAGAGTTGAAGAAACACCTGGATGAGTGGCTCGGGATGATAACAAATGGGCCACGTTTGCTTGAATTAGTTCAATTTCGAGTTCAGGAGAGTAACTCTCTTCTCTACCAGGCAAAACCTAAAGACGGGGCGAAAAACTTGACCTGCGGAATGTCGGGAAGTTTGACACACGATATATATATATATATATATATATATATATATATATATATATATATATATATATATATGATGCAAACCCACAAGGAAAAAGAAAAATGATTCCAAGGCCTTTCGTGTATTCAGAAGTACACCTCGTCAGGGAATGAAGGGAGAAGGCGAGATGACAAAAATATATACAACGGGACAGAAAAACAAAAAGATTAGCACATGCTTAACAAGAGGCAAAAGGTATTTTAACAGGATATTGTCAATTTTATACATTCCCGCACTGTGATTGAAATTATTTTTAAAATGGATAAATACACATTCTAGAATATTCCTTTCAATTATATCTCTGTTTTTAACGAGCGCTTTAGAACTATCCCACTTGATACTATGATTACATCTATACATATGGTTAAACAATGCATTAGAATTATTTGCTGTTCTACACGCATATTTATGCTGTTTTACTCTAATATCTAACGTTTTACCAGTTTGGCCGTTTGGCACATAAGAGTTATTATTAGTAGAAGTTTATCGTAAGCCTACTGATACTAACTCTTATGTGCATTTTTATTCTGACCATCATCCCTCGATTAATCTTGTATTTTCTCTGCTATGTTTCTTAGAGCATTGAGAGTTGTCAGTCCTGAATTTTTAGATTCCGAGTTATGCAATATCATGAATATTGGTACTAAATTATGTTATCCTATTTCATTTTTAGATAAGTGTCTTAGGAAAGCCAAGAAAAGGTATTATAATAGTGTAACTGTAAAGGAATTTTAGCGTAAAAATATCCTTAGCCTACCTTACCATGTAAATTTTCAATATCTTCCGACTTTACTCAAAGCAATTGGTATCAATGTAGTCTTTAAGTATAATAATACTGTTAAATCACGCCTAATAAAGAATATCCCGGATAATGTTGTTGGTTGTGTGTATTCGATCGGATGTATACAATGTGACTCAGTATATACAGGGTGTTTCAGGAGGAGAGGTCAATACTTCGGGAGGTGATAGTATCGGTCATTGTGAGAAAAAAGTTCATATGAACATGTGTCTAATTCTGAATGGTTACGGAGATAGAGCTGTTTGAATCTACAAATACAAAAGCATTGTTAATGGTAATCAAGAAAGAGAAACCAATTACGGTTTCTAACATTTAATGTTTAAACATTGGCATTTTGAATGGTATCAGATACAGAAATGACAAATTTGTTACAGCTTACAATACGTTTTCGAAAATCCCACCGTCAACCTCAATGCACTTTGCAACGCGTGTGCGAAGATCGCGTGTTGTTCGTCTGAGTTGATCTTGACGTTCCTTTATGCGGGCAGGAGCATCCAAAATGCACGCTAGCAATTCGTCTCGTGTATACACCTTTCTTTTGTAAACTTGACTTTTCATCCACTCCCACAAACAATAATCTACCGGAGAGAGGTCTGGAGACCTTGGTGGCCATTGAGTGGGACCACCGCGGCCGATCCATCGATCAGGGAAAGTTTGATTTAGGTATTGCATCACCAGACGGGTAGAATGTGGAGGAGCTCCGTCATGCTGAAAGTACATACCAGCGCGTGTAGCCAAAGGAACATCCTCCAATAGTCCTGGTAATTAATTTGGCAGAAATTCTTGGTAACTTTGTCCTGTAAGACGATTCTCTAAAGTAACAGGGCCAATCAGCTGATCATCGATGATACCGCACCACACATTGGCAGAGAAGCGATGTTGAAAATTTGTTTCCACAGTGGCACTTGGATTTTCGTCTGACCACCGATGAGAGTTACGAGTGTTGTTGATACCGTCACGGGTGAAAGTAGCTTCATCGGTGAACAGTATTAATCGAAGCAATCGGCGATTAGCATTTACCCAATGACAAAATTCCAGTCGCGTGGCAGCGTCTCCCGGTTGAAGGTGTTGTACACGCTGTACATGATATGGATGCAAGCCTTCCTCACGTAATGTTCGCCATATTCTTGTGTGTGGTACACCGAGACGTGTAGAAATTCTTCGTGAGTTAGTAGTAGGACTACGCTCTACCAACTGAAGAATGTTTTTCACTTCATCCACATCTTGTTGACCTTCACGTTCAGATGAAACATGAGCGCTGGGAAGTGTGCCAATCTCACGCAATGTGTTGAAAACCTGGTAAACATTCTTCGATCCGGAATTCTGCGGTTCGGAAACCGTCGACGGTATTCTGCAACAGCAGCTGTTACACTTCCATCGCAAAAACCGAAGACATACACCATATCTGCATATTCGGCATGTGTGAAGATGTGTGGCATTCTTAACACTGCTTCAAACACCAAACAATGTCACTCACAACAGTCAGCGGTCGATTGGCTTATGTTACATGCTTACATTACAGCTTACATGGTTCAAGGTTATAGGGGAGGGAAGGGGGAAGAAGAGCTGCGCGCGCATCAGATTGAAGCAGGTCTATCTCCGTAACCATTCAGAATTAGACACATGTTCATATGAACTTTTTTTCTCACAATGACCGATACTATCACCTCTCGAAGTATTGACCTTTCCTCCTGAAACACCCTGTATAGGCCAAACGGGTAAAACGTTAGATATTAGGGTAAAGCAGCATAAATATGCGTGTAGAACAGCTAATAATTCCAATGCATTGTTTACCCATATGTAAAGATGTAATCATAGTATCAAGTGAGATAGTTCTGAAGCGCTCGTTAAAAACAGAGATATAACTGAAAGGAATATTCCAGAATGTGCATTTATCCATTTAAAAAATAATTTCAATAACAGTGCGGGAATGTATAAAATTGACAATATCCTGTTAAAATACCTTTTGCCTCTAATCAACTCTTGTTAATCATGTGCTAATCTTTTTGTTTTTCTGTCCCGTTGCATATATTTTTGTCATCTCGCCTTCTCCCTTCATTCCCTGACGAGGTGTACTTCTGAATACACGCAAGGCCTTGGAGTCATTTTTCTTTTTCCTTGTGGGTTTGCATCATTCATTCATTTCACGTGTTTAATTGTGAAATTCATCCCATATATATATATATATAATATTATATATATATATATATATATATATATATATATATATATATATATATGAGAGTAGGTTCAAAAAGTTTCGAGATCTGATCTGTTACTTAAATTTGGTGTGTTATATAAAACGTTAGGCTATATCTCCTTCAAAATACTATCCCTGGCTAATTACACACTTTTGTCAACGTCTGTAAAATTCCTCAAAACATGGCTGGAACCCTTTTTTAGCAATTTCATCATTAATGTTCGAAAAATGGCGTTCCTTCAGGTGACTTTTCAATCGTTGAAAAAGGTAAAACTCACCAGGAGCAAGTTTTGGAGCCTATAGAGGATATGGTAGAACAACTGAACTAACCTCAGTCAAATACTGTCACCACCGGCGATCAGTGAGTGGGTGCATTATCGTATTGGATAATAGATAATCCAAATGGTCTTTTCCCACATCTCTGGTCGCTTTCGACGAACTGGTTCCCGGAGACGACGGGGGATAAATCTCTTTCATATTTTTTTTCCTCTGATATAAATTTGTAACGGACAATTTCTTTTTAGTCAATAAAAACCCTATTATCACTTTTCCCTTCTAGCGATCAGTGTGAAACTTCACGGGATGTGAGAAAATAAAAATTACATACATTCTCCAACGCGACAGTGCATCCGTTCACCGATGTTAGTGACGCAATATTTGGCTGAAGTTGGCACAGATGTCATACCATATCCACCGTACTCGACGGACCTTGTTAATTTGGAAAGGATAAGGAAATCGTCACGCTGTTACGAGCTTGTGGTGTATTTTCTTTGAAAAATTTAATTTAAAGTGAGAAATCCTACTTTGGGTATGGTAAGGACTTACACCCATTTGTTCGACAAGATATAATATCGACACTCTAGAAACTAATTTAACTTAACCTAACCTAACTTATGTTAATCTAACCTAACCTAACTTAATCTATAACACAATAACTTCTTGATTTTATGTTAAATCGATCAGATGTCGTAAGCCCGAATGGAAATGGATCAATTTGAGAATTGCGTAATTTGAGCTTCTCATTTGCGGATTTCTCTCTTTTGGCGTGGAATAGAATGGGAATGACATCGAGTGGGAAGAAAGAGTCCAAACAACCCCAGTAGATAGAATGATAGATATACAGTAGATTGCCATACAGTAGATGAGGGATTCCAAAAGTATCTATATTTTAAAATTTTGTAACTTTTTGAATATTTGAATATTGAATGAATTGGTAATGATGTTTTTCATAAAATAGGATCGTATATCACTACTCTGAGAAGGGGAGTGAATATGGTATTGAAAATTAGGAATGAAATGATGTCACTCTATTATAAATGCACATTAATTTATAGAACATTGAAAAAAAAAGAATGGCATAAAAGAGGGTGGATGTACAAAAACGTGTGATGGTAGTAACACGACATATCCAAGGGGAGAAGTGTAAAGAAATTCGAGAAAAATTCGAAAGAAGATTTCACAAACCAGGACCTACAGACAAAGTAATTCGCGAGCTGGTCAATAAATTTTAAAAAACAGGATCTCTTCATGATAAGACAAGATCTGGACGTCCAGGTACCTCTCGAAGAAATGTCGAATTGGTAAGAGATGCCTTTGAAACAAATCCAAGAATGTCAACTCGCACAGCATCACGTAGACTGAGCATACCAAAAACGACTGTTCTAAGGATTTTAAAATTAACATTAAAAAAGAAAAGTTACCATATTTAAGTTCTACATCATGAGTTACACGAAGAGGATTATCCAAGACTAGCCGCCATGTGCACAGAATTCATTGAAAAAGTTCATACCGAAAACTTATTAAACCACATTCTCTTTAGCAATGAGGCGATATTCCACACATACGGAAAGTTTAATCGACATAATTGCCGTATCTAGGCTAGTGAAAAACCAACAGATTTCTACGAATGGGAGAGAGATTCTCCTAAAGTTAACATCTGGTTGGGTATGACAAGATCGAAGATTTACGGACCTTTTTCTTTGCAGAAGCTACGGTGACAGGCCAATTTATCTTGACATGCTTCAGCAGTTTCGTGAACCCCAGCTTCGTTCAGATGGCATTCTTGACACTGTTGTCTTTCAACAGGATGGAGCTCCATGACACTGTGCAAACATCGTTCGGACGTACTTTAATGAGCTCTTACAAAATCGCTGGATTGGACATGGTGGAAACAGACCCTGGACAGCACGATCTCCGGATTTAACACCATTAGACTTCTTTGCGTGGGGCTTAATAAAGGCTGAGGTTTACCAAACAAGAGTTACAGACCTGTAGGATCTGCAAACCCGCATCGTCGCGGCAGTCGTTAAAGTAACCCCAGAGATGCTTGAGAATGTGTTCCGCAATGCGGTGGACAGATTTTAGATTTGCAGAGATACTGATGGTGCTCACATCAAATTTTAAACCTAAGCTTGATAAATAAATATACATCTAATTATGTTACTACATTTTTATCGTAAAATACTATTATTTTAACAAAATAGATAGGGACTTTTGAACCAACCCTGTACATATCAAGAGGGCCAGAAAGTGACGCAGCCTTAATTCCTGTATGGTTACTACCAGCATCATCTGGATTTGAACCCCCAACCTGAGTGTCTTTACTTCGCTCAAGGGAATGAGCTACGAACGTTTGCTTCTGTAAATAAACATTTGTTTATAGAATAAATTTTTTTAATTCTTTTTTTACCATTTACGGTTTTGGACAAAAGAAATTTCTTATTTTAGGCTTTTCATATCAAATAATTTTTTTTTTTTAGTGTCTACAAATAAAATTTTAAATAAACAACACCTGTGGGATCCACTCTTGACGGGTGCTATAAAGGAACGATGAATTTTCAAAGCCAAAACATGCACTACTTCTAAAACTTTCATTTTTGTTTTGGAGAATTCGCCGTTTTTCTCCTCAGCGAAATGTAACCAGTCCGAATTTGAAGTGTATGATGTTAATTTTAATCGAGTGTCAGTTACAGATGTAGCCTGAAACAAATAAATTCTCATCAGTCATTGGTGACTGACGCGTTTTGAATAATTTTAGCCGATGTCATCACATGTGACTGACATAACAACGAATGTCTTCACAGATGAGAAATATTTTACGTGATATTTTATGTTTACAGGCTCTCTCTTTTTATCGATTTTATGCATCAGAGTTGTTTCTTAAATATCTAACTGATATTGGGTCGTCTTTCAACAATTTCTTTCTACGATATTACTGCAATTTCGCGTCAGTTTTTTATTCCCTTTTGGTACAATTCTTCGTTTTCTTTAGGATTTATATCTTCCGGTAACTCAGAGGTTAGGATGGCCGACTCTGAGCGGTGAGATTCTGGTTTGCTCCCGCCTGCTGGTTCCGCGATTGGGTTGAGTTGTCCTCTTATACTGTTATTGCTCGGGCTGAACGCGATAGTTCTGGTACACTCATCCCCCACATCGTGGGGAAATGAGCTTCCTGGATATTACATTTACAGTTTTATCGCTTTCTTTGTTTATCCGTTATATGTATTTCTGAAATCTCTCAATACTTTTCGTGTCTTTTAAAGACAACTTTTCTTTCATGTTTATTTCAGGGATTCCCAATCAGTTTTTGTTGTACTTAAAGGGTTACCCAATTTATGGAGTTTGAAAAAACGTTTGAAGTCTCACATACTTCAAGATTGCCGTTGATTTGCTTTTGCATCAGTTTTTGTCTATGGCTTTCTTTTAATTTCCATTATACAGGGTGTTCAAAAAGAAACGCAACCCGAAATAGAAAGAAAAGGGTTAGGTTACAATGATATATGCATTCTCCACTGAGTTGCGTTTCTTTTGAACACTCTGGATTATCATCTGAAAGTTCAGTATGAGTTATTTTGCATGCCAATTTTTGTAAATATGAAACATTTAAGTAATTATTTTCTCGTTTTTTTCAGGGATATTTTGCATCGAAGAAATTCATTGGCGAGAAACAAAAAAATTTTTGCTTGTTTTTTTGTTTGATTTTTGTTGATCTTCGACCAATTCTTTTAGATTCTAAAAACGGGAAATTAAGGTCTGTAAAAGTTCTCCACAAATTAAGATAATAGGCGCAGGAGACCAGAAAGTCATAAATGTTTCCTTTATGGTACTAAATGTGTCATAAAAATTTTCTTTGGGGTTATATGGAAGCTCATCTAACACTATTGCTATCATATTTGGTTTTATTCCTTCGCTAATTACTAATTCCCGCAAATCTTTGTAATTTACTCACAAATAATTCTATGAAGTATTTCTCCCGAACTCTCTGTAAAACACTTTTCTAATTAGTTCTTCTGATGTGGTTGCAGCTTTTTGCTGAAATGCTCTATTTTAATTATTTTATTATCTTTGTAACTTTACAGTTTTAAAGTTTTCTGATGTAATTTTTCACCTTTTTTATTTAAACTGTAAAAACTATAACTCTGATCGTTTGGTTATATATATATATATATATATATATATATATATATATATATATATATATATATATATATATATATATATATGTATGTGTGTGTGTGTGTGTGTGTGTGTGTGTTCATTTTATTAGTTAACCCAGAAATATGCAAAAAAAACTACATAAAATTAACCATATATCAGAGATGCATGAGATGCATGAGAAACAATAACACTGGGTAACAAAATTTGAAAAATTTTCTGTTTATTGTGATTTTTCTGTCCTTTCTTAATGATTTCGGGGCGCTGATTCCAAAAATGATATTGGTTTTGCTCTATCATCAACCGTTTCAAAAATATAGGTTATCACACGTTTCATATGGCAAAGTATATAAAGAAGGCTAACATAAATATTTTCTGAAAATAAAAACACTATTGAAAATTAATGTTTATTGAGCCATAATTGTTTGACAAACCCAAAATGGTGCAAAGGATATAATATATATCATGAGGAGAACCGATAAGAATAACGCCTCGTTATGCAGTGTGCGTTCCTTAAAAATGCACTGAAGAACGCGACTTCTGTGTATGAACATTCTTATCCTTTCTGATCAGCGACCATACGTAGTCTCCCATCATGGAAGCATTCCAATGGCCCTGGAACCTTTTCTCCATCGTTTGAATATCTTCATGGAATCTTTCGCCATGTTCTTCACTCACATCGCCCAGGTTATCACGAAAAAAATCTAGATGTGAATGCAGATAGTGTAATTTTAAAGATATACGGCACCCCATTTTGCCATAGCACTTAATCAAGTTTGACACTAACTCCCTATAGTTTGGTGCTTTATGGTTGCCTAAAAACCCACGAACCACATCACGGAAAGCACACCAAGCCTCTTTTTCGATCGGAGTCATCTTGGCTTCTAGGTTCTTTGAATTCAACAGCGCCTTGACTTGTGGTCCTACAAAGATGCCAGCCTTGACTTTGGCCTCAGAGAGTTTAGGGAACATGACCCGAATCTGCTGGAAAACTTTCCCTCCAAAATCTAACGCAGTTACAAACTGCTTAATTAGACTCAACTTAATATGGAGAGGTGGTAGCAGAACTATGTCAGGCTTCACAAGAGGTTCCCTGAGTACATTGTACTTTCCTGGTTGCAGTCCTTCACGTGGAGGCCATTGAACTGTTTTATAGTGCTCAGTTGAAGCCCTGCTATCCCACAGGCAAAGAAAACATGAATATTTAGTAAACCCTCCTTGTAAACCTAACAGAAAACCAATCATTTTGAAATCACCACACACGTCCCAGTTATATTGTTCATACCTGACTTGAGTGAGCAGTTGTTTGACATTTTCATAGTCCTCTTTCATTTGAACAGAATGTGCAACTGGTATAGATGGATATTTGTTCCCATTGTGGAGTAGAACAGCTTTTAAACTCCGAGTTGAACTGTCAATAAACAGGCGCCACTCTGAGGGTATATGTGTTAACCCAATAGCTGTGAATAGACCCTTAACCTCGCTGCAATAACAGAGAGAGCCATTGACATCGTAGAACCTTGCAAACTCTTCATGCCGCTTTCGGTATACAGTGCTCTTGCAGTCTTCTCCAAGCAAATTCCACTCTTTGAGTCTGGAGGTCAGAAGCTCAGACCCTGATTTCGTCAGACCCAAATCTCTAAGTCGTCCAATTCCCTCTGATTTGGAAAGTGAGGGTTTGTACTGAAAGTTACTGTATATTCTTCACCATGACTGTCCTCACCAACCGACATCTCAGATGAGCTAGCTGCATCCTCATTTTCAACCTGCAAAGCAAAGAAACAAAATATAGGCATAGCTATATATATAGAAGAGCATCAGCACTAAGAAAAATCGACACATAATGACCCACAGTCTGTAAATACAGAAGGTAAAGTAATGGATAGATACCTGTTCTGGTGGACGTGGAATTGGAAGACCTTCGCCATGTGGTACAGGAGCTATGGACGACGCTATGCTTGGATACTGAAGAGTCTGCCTTCCTTTAACTTTCCTGTACTTAGAAACATCTACCATGCAGTAGTAGCAATCGTCGTGGTGGCTCTTTGGTTCTCTCCATATTCTGGGTACCGCAAAGGGCATTGCCTTGCGTACTCCCCGCAGCCACCCTTCAAGTGTGGAGCGGCAGCTTCCACAGATCACATGGGGTGCCCAGGGCTTATCTTGGTCACCCATAGGCATACCAAAATAGAGCCGATACGCGATCCAGAACTTGGTGCCTTTCACAATCTTGTGCGATACTTGCTTGGGGCCTATATAATACCCACAAACGTAGCAGAATATATCCGGCGAGTGTTTACAAGCTCTAGTTGCCATTCTCTTTACCAAACTGTACTACATTAATCATAACCTGCAGATATAGAGAGAAGAGTTATTAAATCTGCAACAGATTCCAGATTCCAGAAAAAAGATGTATTCACAACACTGAAATAATGTTCGCAATAAAAAAGGATCGATAACACTCAAATCGTCAGCACAGAGAAGCACAGAAACACAGTACCTCAGTGCTGGTAACCATCAGACAAACAACCTGCTTTCTTTGTGTGCTCACATTTATTGACTTCTCAGACTCTGCGCTCTTCTTTACATAGCGCAGTGGAAGTTTCGGGCAATTTCTAAAGCAGGAAACTGTCAACGAACATCCGTATTGTTCTCAACAATTCCTAATTATTCTGATATTGCTGCGCCCATAATAACATTATACTGGTAAAACATGAAAATGGATTATCTCTGAAACCATTGATGATACACACAAACCAAGGCCAGATTTGGACCCAGCGCCCACAAATGCATATAAAAACATAAAAAATTCTATATAAACAGAATCAGTGATACACAGTGTAATAGAAGCAGTCCGAACACATTATAACATACTTGGAAGTGTTCACCGCCATGTTCATTGTAAAAGCGTGCTAGGCGAAGCATGTTGCTGAACACAGACTATAACGTCTCTGGTTGATTGTTGGTAAAGATGTCCTGGTTCTCATTCGTGTATTTCTGAATTGTAGTTCCTTTATATTTAGTTTTTTATTTGCATTTCTTTGGGGTAACTGATAAAATGAACACCCAGTATAAATTCAGTAAAGGTGTAATGTATCATAGAGACTGCAAGGGAACTGTAATAATAAAATGGTTTATTGTCGACTGACTTCAGTGTATATGTAAGCTGTTCAAGAGATGTGGATTTAACCTTTGAAAGCTTGAAAAAGCAATAATCCTCTTTGTTTAGATGATATTAAATTATTACGATTTTATTGCTTCTGTATTCTTGTATGATAAAATGTAAACAATGTAATCACGTTTGAAAGGTTTTCTGCAAACTCTTTGAAGAGTATCAATACGTTTAGATATCATAAGTTCAGCGCACTAGTGATGTTGTGTTGTGTTCGTTGTTGTGCTAGAGCGGTACAGTCTGTCATAATGTGTTTAATTGTTTGTGGTGTGTCCTGGCACAGATGGCAGGTGTCGTCTATGGAGTTGTCTAGTCTGTGTTTATATGTCTGTAAGTTGAGGTGATGTCCACATCGGAATCGTGCTAAGTTAACTCGATCCGATCTGCTCAGGCTGGTCTCTGACCTGTCAATGGGTGGCGGCTTCGCACCTAGGACCACTTTCGGACCGAGTCGTGTCAGTGCTTTGTGGGTTAGGTGTGTATGTATTTTCTGTACTGTGTGATGTCTGTGGGGCGTGGTATGGAATGAGGTATTTGGCTATAATGTCTCTCTGGTGTTACCTTAATGGTGCGAGGTGTTGGTGCATGATTGTACATGTAGTGGCAAGGGTGTTGTGGATTAGTTGTCGCTGTTGCCATGAATTGTGTTCCCCTCATGTTTAAATGTTCTCTAGTTTCAGTATTTTTGTTTCTGTGTGCAGGTGTTCTATTGGTGTTGTTTGAGTACATCCTGTAATGATACGAAGTGCCTGGTTTTGTATTGTCTGCAAGGTGTTTATGTGTGTGGTTGAGATAATGGGTGCCCAGCATGGGCTAGCATAGTCCATAACTGAACGTATACAGTGTTTGTATATGAGTGATGTTGTTTCCTGCTGGTGTCCATATTTGTGCCTGTTAGTACCCTAAACGTGTTAAGTCTTGACGTACATTTGTTTTTAATGTCATGAATGTGGTTTGCAAAAGATAATGTGTTTTATGTGGCACCAAGTATTTAGGTCCTGTGAGTGTGTGGAATGTTGGTGTTGTTTAGTGTAAGCTGTGGCGTTATCTAGTGTTCTTTTGGGTTGCTTGTTAGCAAGGTGATGGTTGATTTTGTGGGCACTACTTTGAATCTATTGTGTGTGTGTAAGTCTTGTATACTGTTTATGTATGTTTGTAGGTTATTTGTAGCGATGTCGATGTTGTTGTGGGTGGAAGTTAGAGTGATGTCATCTGCATATGATGATAAGGTAAGCTTGTTATCTATGGGTGTTGGAATGTCATGCATGTATAAGTTGAACAGTGCTGGTGAGAGAACAGAGCCTTGAGGGACCCCGTTCGGAAAAAGCTTGTTTTTGGATGACTTGCCATTAAATGTGACATGTGAGTATCTTCCTGAAAGATAGTTGCTCAGCCACCTTTTGGTGTTATTGTGCATGTTTGTGTTGAGTATTTTGTTTATGAGAGGAAAGCGTGGGATAGCATCTAATGCTTTACTAATGTCTATTGTTGCTAATAGTGTACGTTGAGCTGGTCGTCTGGAATTGATGCCATCCATGATGTGCTGCGTGAGGTTAGTGAGTAATGTCGTGGTTGAGTGGTGAGGTTTGAATCCATGTTCAGTAGGCGATAGTGGTATGTGTGGGTCGGTGATTTATAAGATTAGTCTTTCTGTTACTTTGGAAGGTGTGCATAGTAAAGTAATGGGTCTATAGGAAGCTGGTTATGTTGGATTTTTGTTTGGTTTGAGTAGTGTAATAATTTTACCTTGTTTCCATATGTCAGGAATAATACAGTGTTGGCATGAATATGTGCTGATGTTTGTGAGAGCTAGTATTCCCTGTGGGCCCATGTGTTTAAGGTGTATGTTAGATATGTTGTCTGGTCCAGTAGCCTTAGAATTCTTAATGTTTTTGGTGATCTTGGTAGTCTCGTCTGTATTGAAGGGTGTAATGGTCGTGTCGAGTCTGTAGGTTTTCTTGTGTCTGGCTGTTTGCCTCTCTGCGTGTTTCTGGTTGTTGTCTCTCTTTAGGTGACTTATCTTTGCGGAGTGATTAACTAGAATGTTAGCTTCTTGTGTATATGTTGGGATATTATTTTGGCTGCGACAGATAGCCGCGTATGAGGTGTGAATGCCACTATTAGAGTGGGTAATGCTGTTTATAAACAGCATTACCCCGACTAACAGCGGCATTCACACCTCATCCGCGGCTATCTGTCGCAGCCAAAATAATATCCCAACATGTTTGGGATAGCCTGGATGTATCTGTGGAGTGGTTTAGTGTTGTTATGAATTCCCTAAATGTTTCTGTTTGTTTTTCTTTAAGTTTGTTGTTTATTTCTGTGTTGAGCTGTTGTATCTGCTGTTATGGCTTCTGTGTGTGGTGTTTGTGTCTTATGTTTGAGGTTGATACGTTACCTTATGAGGTGGGCTATTTCTCTAGTGTAATTTGGGTTGTATTTCCTAATGTTTCCCTTGGGTATGTATTTGTTTGCATTACTGATGATCTGATTGAGTGTTTTGAGTGTTGTGTTGATGTTTATGATGGGTGTGCTGTTAATGTGGTGAATTGTTCTTCAGTCTTTATTTTGAACTGTTCCAAATCAGCTTTCTTGTAATTTCTGTAAGTGTGCCTAAGGCTGTTGGGGCAGAGTGTAGAACGTGTTGTAATGATGATGGGCAGGTGGGCAGTATTAGTTGGCCTGAGCCTTGTACTAGTTTCTAGCTCTCCTAACTGATTATAATTATTAATCTTATTATCCCAAGTGAAAATAAAAACGCACACGGTTTGATGTAATAATAATTTAAGTGTCGTAAGATGGTGTTCATATTTCCTGTTGTTTGTTTCTACAATTCCACATTTCACTTCCGGATTGAGTCTCAGATGACTTCCGGAAATCTGAACGATTCTTGTTTTTCACTTTTATGTTTTACCCCTTCTCGAAATTTGAATATTAATTAAGGATTTGCCATTGACGAAAATTATCAGTATATATATATATATATATATATATATATATATATATATATATATTGTTCTTAGGGTATACCTTTTCTTTTTTTACTTTTAAGTTTTGGTTAGCTTAGGTTTTACCAATTTTCATTTGCTTATGTTTGTGTTATTTACTAATTTTAGTATATTCTTTTTGATAATGCTGATGATGGGTGAGGTAACCCAAAACGTTGTCGATTGGACTTAAATTAAACATGCTTTCAGTATTCTACGTCTTTAACTTCATCTTGAATATTAAACTACGTCTCCTTAGGAAGAACCCTATCTTACCTTACCTTACAACCTTACAAAGGTTCCGCGCGATGATTTCTCATTTCGCGAAGGTCAAGCTTGTCGCCCCTCCTCTCGAGTTGGCCTGGTGAAGTAGTGAGTTGGATTCTTGCGCTCTCCACCTCACATAGCCAGGTACGCCCGGCTCATCGGGGATTGTTCTGAGCCAGGCGTCTAGTCTTCTTTTGAAGATTTCCACTGCAACTCCCTTCGTGTTTCTTAGGTCTTTGGGCAACTGATTAAACAGTTTTGGTCCTCTCACTACAAAACTATTTTCTTTCAGGGTTAAGGATGTTCCCTGTCTCGCCTTCAATTTGGGAATACGACACAGTCTACCGCTTCTACTTTCCATCGTTGTTTGAGGAGTTATGGGATTCAGAGTAAGATTAGTGACTAGTTTCTCCATTATTTTCCAAGTGTAAATAATCTCATATATATATATATTATATATATATATACATATATATATATATATATATATATATTATATATATATACAGGGTGTTCCAGTTAAATCAGTGGTACTCATTGCGCGGCTCGCGAGCCAAATGCGCTATATATATATTTGGCTCGCGAGCCGCCCAATGAGTACCACTGATTTATCATAAATGAAACCATAGGAAGTAATTAATAATGTCTTTTATTTTCCAGATTTGTGAGGGTAAACGTAATAAAGGTAATAAAGGTAAATAAAGGTAATAAAGGTACAAATATCCTTTCCAATCTTTATTACTCCCATTTAAGTGGAACCATAGGGCGTAATAAAGATTGGAAAGGATATTGGTACCTTTATTACTTTTATTTACATTTATTACTTTTAGTACCTAACCTTACCTTTATTACCTTATCATTACTTTTATTACGTTTACCCTCACAAATCTGGAAAAAAAAGACATTATTAATTACTCCCTATGGCTCCATTTAAATGAAACACCCTGTGTGTGTGTGTGTGTGTGTATATATATGTATATATATATTCAAGATGAAGGTAAAGACGTAGAATACTGAAAGCATATTTAATTGAAGTCCAATCGATAACGTTTCGGGTTACCTCACCCATCATCAGGCTTATCAAAAAAAAATAAACTAAAATTAATAAATAACAAAACATAAGCAAATGAAAATAGGTAAAACCTAGCCAACCAAAATGAAAAATTAAAAGGTTTTAAAAAAATTATACCCTAAGAACAAAATAAAGGGGTGATAAAAAGCAGATAAAGCTATAAAGTCACAGTAAAATTAGATATAAATGGTAAAAACCTAAACTAACACTATCATAAACAGATAAAAATAATTAAGATAAAAATAAGATAAAAATAAGTAAGATAAAAATAAGATAAAAATAGGTTTTTACCATTTATATCTAATTTTACTGTGACTTTATATCTTTAATTGCTTTTTATCACCCCTTTATTTTGTTCTTAGGGTATACCTTTTCTTTTTAAAACCTTTTAATTTTTCATTTTGGTTAGCTTAGGTTTTACCTATTTTCATTTGCTTATGTTTTGTTATTTATTAATTTTAGGTTTTTATTTATAAGACTGATGATGGGTGAGGTAACCCGAAACGTTGTCGATTGGACTTAAATTAAAAATGCTTTCAGTATTCTACGTCTTTACCTTCATCTTCAATATTAAACTACGTCTCCTTAGGATGAACCCTATCTCATATATATATATATATGTGCAAGCGCCTTGGTGGTGTAGTGGTTAGCATCGCTGACTACGAATCCACCGGACCCGGGCTCGATTTCCAAACTTTATGGCGGTTTTGGCGCTTTGAAAATTTGTAGTTTTCGCCGTTTCTAGCTAAACTATTCGTTTTTTTGCCTATGGCCCCTAAAAAATGCTTTTCCATATTAAATTTCCTGTCTATTGATACGCATTACGAATTTTTACGTTAATTCTTTCCAATTATAGAACTTGTGAAACCTGAGCCTACGTTAAGTTGGTCACCCTCCGAAGTTATTTTCTTGCAAATAAGTTAAGCTTGTATTTAGTTAAAGATATTTTGCTTCAGAAATATGTAAAATGTTTTATGTAATACAACATCAACGTAAACTTTGTTGAATTTACCGAGTTAGAGCTGTGAGACTAGACTACCAAGTTGGCCTATTGGCCCTAGGCTGAGACCAGATTGCAAAATCTGCAAAATTCTTGGTTGACACTCCCATACTTGGAAAACTCCCTCCTTTCAAATTGTGAAACTCGCGCTCATAGAAGTTAGTTATTGAATTTAATGGATTTTTGCTGTGCGACTGGGTTCATAGTTGAAATGATTAATCTTGCATAGGCCTAGTCTATATTTTAAAATTTGATTTTGAATGTCATAATTAACAAAGGAATATCTTTTGTGATAAAGATCGCATGTGTGTGTAGATGCTCACTCAGGCTATGCCCATCTATTACCTCCTTTGAATAATGAGGCAATGTATGCGTTCTTTAATGGAGGTAGAATTTGTCCTGTGTCAAGTGATTTTCTCTATAGTAAGTATAGAGGCTTGACAATAGTCTTTTTACAGAGACGTGCACTCCATGTTTCTGGCCCTGGTGATGAATTTTCTCGTATTATATATATATATATATATATATATATATATATATATATATATATATATATATATATATATATATATTAGGGTGTCTCAATTTTTGGGGTGAAATGTCTAAATTGAAAATCATATAATTTGGTAGCAATTTAATGTAATCATTTGGCATACAAAATAATATAATATCCAAAAACAATAAAAAATAACTCCTACCTACATCAATTTTAATTAAAAACTTCCATTTTTCCATAAATTCGTAACAAAATAACAAATGTGCGCAAACATCCTATCAACATTTAAAGTGGCAATAAGATATCATTCAGAGTCTTTATTTGAAAGTAACTTGTGCGGTCATGTCCTTTCTGCTGCGGTTCCTTGACATCAGCATTCGGCTTGCTACTTGCGCTTTGATGTAGCCTTCTCGCCTCTCGTGACTGTAAACTTGACTAGCTGCTTCTGTGACCATTTTCACACATCTCTCCACACTCTGAGTGTGAGAAGGCCACTTTGGTACGTGCATTGGGGCCTCTTTAAGTTGTGTTAAATCTTTGTTTGTTATACATGTTGTCAGTGGTGGCTCCAAAACTTCCGAACTCAAGTTAACTAATTCTGACAATTTCGTGGCATTGACGTTTATCGGAGGTACCTTCCTTGTCTGAACAGAGCAGTCTCCCAGCTGGTCATCATCTAGTGATGTTCCTCTAAGCTTTAGAATGATTTCCACAGCCTCAGTTCGCTCTTTGGTACATTGGCTGCAGAGTATTGCTTGCAAAACTGCCTCTGGCCTAGCATGGTAGCCGGACGGGATGCCGAATGCACTTTCGCCGAAAGTCAGGAAGCCGAAGCCAAGACGCCGAAAGGACATGAAGCCGAACAGACATGAAGCCGAAAGGACATGAAGCCGAATAGACATGAAGCCGAATGGACATGAAGTCGAATGGACATGATATATATATATATATATATATATATATATATATATATATATATATATATATATATATGGATATATTTTGCGACGGTACTTTTGATTCTGCCCCCGTTGGAAAACAACTGTATACTATACATGCAATTATTTCCGATAGTAAAACTTTACTATTAATGTACTGCATTGCGAACAACAAGGACGAAAGAACGTATGACGAAATATTTCAGTTTTTGAAAGATAGACGAGTTCTGAATCCAACTTCGATAACAGTCGACTTTGAGAAAGCAACGATAAATAGCATCAAACCTAACCTAACCTAACCTAACAAAAAGTATGACGCCATTAACGAAAGAATAAAATCCATTTTCAGTTCGTATAATAAGGAAGAAGGATTGGCTTTCCTAAGAGTATTAGCTTACAATTTTTAAATCATCCTCTGATAGTTTTTTTTATTTCTTAAATATTCCAGTTATATATTTTAATATTAATTTATTAAAATAATTGTTTTACAATTAAAAAATCATCCTTTGATAGTGTTTTATTTCTTAAATATTCCAATTATATATTTTGATATTAATTTATGTGCATTCGGCTTCATGTCCATTCGACTTCATGTCCATTCGGCTTCATGTCTATTCGGCTTCATGTCCATTCGGCTTCATGTCCTTTCGGCGTCTTGGCTTCGGCTTCCTGACTTTCGGCGAAAGTGCATTCGGCATCCCGTCCGCACACGGCCTAAGGCATACCAAGCGGACCTTCTCACCATAGGTAACACGATGTCCACCACTACTTTCCTTTGGGTTCTCAGTAGCTGTAATTGAAACAAGATGTGGTTGGGCCCCTCCATCCACATTGGATTAAGTTTTACATTGAACCAGTGATGAAGATAAAACCCAATAATAAATTCAACAATCAACATCAAATTCTGTAGCATTTTGCCCTTCAGTGCATGTTTGGAAACCCAAATCCTGCAGAAACGAATCGCTGTAGTTAATCAACAACTGTGACTTACTGGTCCAATCTCCAAGAGAGCCAGATTTTGAGGCAACTCTCCTGATCTGATTGCTTGAACAATACAATACGATAAGCGTAAGATTGGTCCGTGCTGAGGTCTTTGATAACTTCTTCAGACGACACTGGAAGGGGAGGGCCTACTTCGACCTTTGGAAATTTTGTATTTATTTCTAATTCCGTTGCTTCATCTAGCATGTTGCCAAGGGGGCCTGACCACTTGTTGTTGCTCTTTGTAGGACCATCAAGTTCCTGGATGAGACGACGAAGAGGTAGTTTCCCTGTGTACAAATCACATACAATCCAAACAAGCCTTCTTCCAAGTTTTTTCTCTAAATGCGTCATAACACCGCCCTGCCATCCCGTGTTCACTGCAGTTGAATCTCCACCAACGGCCTGCAATGAACTGTCAAGTCTTCTTTCTTGAAGCCAACATATTATTTGATCAGCAATTGCCTCTGCATGTTTCTTGCCTTCTACTTCTGCTTCAGGAACAAAGTGAAACAAATAGCGGCCACCAGGTTCGGAACACACAGAGTAGTGTTCTTCTTTGATGAGACCGGGAAACTTTCTGTCCATTCCCTCTACCTCTAGGAGAACTTTTGTGTCATCTCTTCTTCCATCAAACAAAAGGCAAGAGAGACCTTCCTCCTTCAAATCTTTTTTATGCTGATCAGATATTTCCTTCATTATTTTTTCTTGTGCTCTTCTTATCTTATTATGATCTATCACTAAGGATGTATCCTCTCGGCTGATGAGGCCTGCATCTATCCAAGCGGCAGTGGCAATGTTTGAGATGTCTTTAGTGTTGTATTTCATTCTCTTCGGGCGAAGGTTCAGATGGCATTTTGGAGCTATCATCTGATGTGGCTTCTTTCTGTTCATCTGAAGAGCTTTCAAAGAAGTGAGAAACCTCTTGATAGAGCTCTTCATCTCTTTGGGTGGCTTCTTCACTCTTCTTTTTCTTCCCTCTCTCGGATTTTCTCTTTTTTCTTAGCAATAACAATCTGTTTTTTGGTTTCTGAATAATCTGCTGAACCAATCTGCATACTTCCTTGGCCTCCTGCCTTTGTTCTCTGCGCCTTTATGAAAGCCAGCTCCAAAACAGGGATCTTCTTCTCACGAGGACAGCGACAATCAATGTAAGGGTGAGGTTCTCTTCTGCATGAGGGAGAACAATTGGCTTCAGAATACAACTCTATGGGACACTGGCAGTTAAAAATGTCCAGAAGAGTATCAAGTGTGTGCATAAATTTATTTTTCTTTGCTAGTTTTCCTTTACCAAGTGATGTCTCAACTGCTTTGTGCCACAGCTTTGTTAATTTTAGCTCAATAGTTCTATACTGATTGAGTACAGGTGGTTTGAATAACACTAGCTTTTTTCCACTGATGCAGAAGAGGGAGAATCATGTCCCTTATGAGCTCTTTCTCTGTGTAGTTCCTTCTATCCTTTGTATTTTGTTCACGAAGGAGCAACCCTAGTCTCAGCATGTCTCGCACTGTTGGTAGTTCTGATACGGGAAGCTCCTTGCCTGTACCAACTAACAGGCTCAAGTGGCATGACGACTGACCTCTTGTCTTCAATTTTGGCATCTTAGGAATATCTGAAAAGAAAGAAAAACATTTAAGTATTTATATCAATTACGATGTTTCAAAGTTTAGTCATTCGATGTTCTAAAATTCAATAAAAAAATATTTCATGGGATTACAACATAATTAGACAGAAGAATATGATAATAATAAATAATTATAATAATCAATAATCCATACTTACAGTTAAACTGTAGTATTCGTCTAGTAGAATAACTATGAAGTAGGTACAAGAGCAATAACAGCAAACCACCGTCTATGACATCTAAGAGGCAACTGAGGACTGAGAGTGAGGGACAGTTCTATTCATGTTGTGACTTGTACATTGTACAACAACTATATGACCTTGAAAACACTCCATATGCGATCAGTGGGATAATTCTGTGGCAGATGAATAGTTAATCAATTTATGTCCTATTATTTAGTAAAAGAGTCAATTTCTGAAACTTTAAGGTAAAATTGATGTAGGTAAGGGTTATTTTATTTCATTTTGGTTGGCCAATTTCAAGTTTTGACATGAAAAGACACTATATTTTCACTACCAAAATTGATTTGAAAAAAGTTGACAAAATTGACACACTCTAATATATATATATATATACAAAGCCCCGAAGGAATAAAATGAACCCCCAAAACATAAATACAGTGTTAATGCGTATCTTATCTCAGCTTTCTGAAGGCCAAAGAAGATCTTCTAACCATTTTTGTTTCTTCCATTGAGTAAAGTATTGTAAGGTGTGACAGGATACACAGTCTTTCTGCAACACGCGCGTGTTAAACTGGATTTTTCCTTGTGGAACAATGGACGAAGATGGTCTCAAGGATGCATAAGTATTTGCTGAAATTCAGATGTCCCTCGACGATTACCAAACCAGGTCTGCCTTTCGAACAACCTGTGCAAGAGAACTCCGTGTTTTTAAGACTTTACAATTATAATAGTAAATAGGTGTGTAATTTTTCATAATTCACGCAAACGGCATCTGAATACCTTTATCTACTGCTGGAAACGTGAATCCTTCTTTATCCCGAAGCTCTTAAACTAAATTTCAAGGTATTTTGAAGGTAATTTCAAGTGCAATTTTTTTAATAACGATTTGATACGTAATTTATCAGAAAAATTCGCTTTGAGACCAACATTTTTCTATTTTTGTTTTGTAGTTTTGTATACTAAGAATTCATAACCTAAATTCATAGAGAGTTCATATATATACACAGTATATATATATGTATATACATATATATATATATATATATATATATATATATATTATATTAGGGTGTCACTTAAATGCAAAGTTTGAAATTTTCATGCTGACACCCCGCGAATCTATTCCATTGGTAAAAAAAACATGGTGACTGAAAAATCTTTTTATTTGAATAACTATAAAAGGTCGCCCCCGCCTTCCAAAGTTTAATGCTTGCGCGGCGTCTCCATAATCGTTCATTAGATATCTATATATCTCTATATATGTGTGTGTGTGTATCTGTGTGTGTCTGAATATCTGAGAAATAAAGTGAACAATACTTAACGATTCACCGTTTCTCATTTCAGCTACGTGATTTCTGGTGATGGAAACCCGGAAGTGTATATACCTATTAGGGGCAGCGGTTGATGAGGTGAAAGGATGCAAGCTTCCTTCCTACAGGCAAGCATTCGGTTACTTCCTTTACCTTCACCATGAAAAGAAAATGACAATACGTGACGCGTTGAGGAAGTCACTTCGAGCAGTGATGTCCTTCTGGGAGAAAGCTCACATTCCAACCAGACTCGAGACACACTGCGTCAGCAAACTGGATAAAGTCTTCGAGGAGTGGAAAGGACTCAAAAAACACGCCTCAAGGACGAGCGATTCACACAAGACGAAAGAAAAAGAATTAATTGAACGCCTCGATCGTCTCTTTGACATCGCCCACGCTGATTGTGAGAAATTGGTCAAGTACCCAGAGGATTGGGAGTTCCTTCAGCAGCAGCGCCAGAAAGGACGTCCAGGTTCAATGGCAGGTTTGGACATGACCCATCAGCGCCAAGTCAAAGATTGTACTCGACGTCGGGAGGAAGAGGAGAAACGAAGAAAGCGATCAGCAGCTGAAATGGAGGCAGTATCCAACGAAGCGGTTTTGGAGTCCTCATCCTCCAGCTCAGATGATAGCGAAGAAAAAGGAGCATGTGGTGGTTCGTTAGCGTCTAAACAAAGAGCAACGAAGAACATCATGACATCGGAATTGGCGGCAGCGCTTGATCGCACGCAACTCTCGTCAAGAAAGGCCACATATCTGCTGTTTGAGGCAGCTTCCAGCTTAGGGCATGATGCTAGCGACTACAACATCAATCGTGGATCCATTCATCGTCAGCGTGAAAAATTCCGTACCCTTAAGGCTCGGCAACTGAAGAGCGAGTTCCAAGGCAATAGTCCGTTGACTGTTCACTGGGACGGAAAACTCATGCAAGATCTGACGTCACGAGAATATGTTGACCGCTTACCTATTCTTGTATCTGGCTCCGGGACAGAGCAGCTCCTCGGGGTGCCAAAACTTCTGTCAGGAACCGCGCTGGCACAAACAAATGCCATCATAGATTGCCTGAATGAATGGGGAGTGACCGATCATGTCAAATCTATGTGTTTCGACACAACCGCGACAAACACAGGCCACCGTGGAGGAACTTGTGTTCTTCTGGAAGAAAAAGTTGGACGTGACCTGTTACACTGCGCGTGCAGACACCATGTACTGGAGTTGGTGCTACAGGCGGCATTCGCAGCATCGCTAGATTCAGTATCTACCGGTCCAGAAATTCTGCTTTTCAAGCGCTTCCATGATTATTGGACCCGCATTGACCAGCAACAGTTCCAAACTGCGGACACAGATGCGTTCACCAAAGCAGCTATTTTTAAGCATAGAACGGAGCTCATTAGTTTGCAAAATCACAAGCACTTCAAGTTCGTGATGACTATCAGGAATTCCTCGATCTTTCCGTCATCTTTCTTGGAGGAGTTCCATACAAGGGACTAAACTTCCGCGCCCCTGGTGCTATGCACCGGGCGAGATGGATGGCTAAGGGGCTCTATGCCATCAAGATCTGGCTCTTCCGAAGACAGTTTAAACTGACGAACACTGAGGAACGCGGAATTCGAGATATCTGCCTCTTTTCTGTTCTAGTTTACATGAAAGCGTGGGCAACAGCTCATCTGTCCATCGAAGCTCCGCTGAATGATTGGGAATTGATGAGGACGCTCCTTCGATACCCGCACAAGAAGATCTCTGATGGTACCACCAAGAAGCTGTCTGCGCACCTGTGGTACCATTCGGAGGAGGCAGTGGGTCTGGCGTTCTTTGATGAGAGGATATCGATGGAAGTGAAGTGCAGCATGGTTGCAGCGTTAGATCAAGAAGCCCCTCACATGCCGCCAAAACGACCTTTGGTTCTTGATACTATGTTCCTCAGTGACAGCAAAGGACTGGAGCAACTGATCACAAAGAACACCCGAGGATTCTTCTCAAAACTTCAGTTGCCAGATTGCTTTCTGCTCCACCATCCCAGTTCATGGACGTCAAACTCTGAATACGTGCAAGCTCGGGATGTGGTCTCCAAACTTGCAGTGGTGAACGACAGAGCAGAACGGGCCGTGGCTCTGGTGAAGGAGCTGAACGGAAAGTTGACAGTGAAAGAAGAACAGCTCCATTTCCTCGTTCAAGTTGTCACTGACCACAGAAAGCAACACCCAGCTCCGAACAAATCAGCATTAGTGAGGACGCGAAAGAACTAATCACTGATCAGCGTATGAGCACCAATTATTCTGCTACTGTATACGTATTTTATTTCTCAAAGTTTTGCTTTTGTTGCTTCTCCATTTTGTACCATTATTCGCCAAATTATGTCTTCTATTTTGATTATATAATAAACTGTTTGTATTCTTTGCGTTTTTAAGTGTCTCACATTCGTTATTTCATCAAATTGCCTTGTTTTTTATTATCTGGTTCGGCCCAAGCTGTGAACACTGAACAGCTTGTTGACGTCAACAAATGGGTCTTGTTTTCAGTGACGAGGGCGACCTTTAAATGATGACCAATCAGGACCAAATTTCTCTTCCGTATGTTTTACACCAAATTGAACAATTTTAGGGGGTGTCATAGGAAAATATCCATCGTTTAATTTCCCCCCTATTACCTAGTGACACCCTAATATATATATATACCTTACCTTACCTTACAACCTTACAAAGGTTCCACGTGATGATTTCTCATTTCGCGAAGGTCAAGCGTGTCGCCCCTCCTCTCGAGTTGGCCTGGTGAAGTAGTGAGTTGGATTCTTGCGCTCTCCACCTCACATAGCCAGGTACGCCCGGCTCATCGGGGATTGTTCTGAGCCAGGCGTCAAGTCTTCTTTTGAAGATTTCCACTGCAACTCCCTTCGTGTTTCTTAGGTCTTTGGGCAGCTGATTAAGTAGTTTTGGTCCTCTCACTACAAAACTATTTTCTTTCAGGGTTAAGGATGTTCCCTGTCTCGCCTTCAATTTGGGAATACGACACAGTCTACCGTTTCTACCTTCCACCGTTGTTTGGGGAGTTATGGGATTCAGAGTAAGATTAGGGACTAGTTTCTCCATTATTTTCCAAGTGTAAATAATGGTGTATCTCTCTCTTCTCCTTTCCAGTGAATATAGGTTTAGTTCTCGTAACCTTTCCCAGTAATTTAGTTCTTTGCACCCATTGATCTTGGCTGTGAAACTTCTTTGAATCCCCTCCAGCTGTCTAATGTCTTCTTTTTTATATGGGGATGTTAGGACCGAGCAGTATTCCAATTTGGGTATTATCAGGGTTTTCAGTAGGGGGATCATTACATTCCTATCCCTTCGTTTAAAAGTTCTCAATATCAGACCCGTTATTCTCTTTGCTCTGTTTACTGCTATCTTATTTTGTGTTTCAAATTTCGCATCATCTGTCATTACAACCCCTAAATCTTTTGCTCTGGAATTTCTCTGGACTTCCTGTCCATTTGGGGTATAATATTCCATGGACTTTAGGTCTTCTCTTTTTCCGTACCGTAATAGCTGAAATTTCTCGGTGTTAAACTTCATATTGTTGTCTTCCGTCCACTTGTAATTTTGTTTATGTCGGTTTGTAGAGATCCTATGTCTTCTGGTTTTCGTATTTTTCTACTGATCTTTGTGTCATCTGCAAAGGATGTTACTGTGCTGTCTCTGGTAACGTCCTCATCTATGTCAGTTAGCATGATTATGAAGAGTAGTGGAGCTAATACCGTTCCTTGTGGTACTGAGCTGAGGACCTCTGATTCTGATGAAGATACTCCTTGTACTGTAACGACTTGCCTCCGCTCACTAAGGAAATTATATATCCATTTCCCTACTTTTCCTGTTATTCCCATATATTTCAGTTTATGTATTATGATTCCATGGTCACACTTGTCGAACGCTTTAGCAAAGTCTGTGTATAGTACATCATAGTTTTCATTACTTTCAAGTGAATCAATAATGTTGTTGTAGTGTTCCATTAGTGTGTGTGTGTATGTATGTATGTATTAGGGGACGTAAAAACTTTATATGATCGAAGTGAACACAATTTACTTGAAACCGTAATAAAAGTTTAGACCAAGAAATAAAAATGTCGCTTACGTATGAATTGAAATGATAAAAAGTTATATACACAATATATATATATATATTATATATATATAAATATATATATATATATATATATATATATATATGAAAATTATTTCACGAAAGTAACACGTGAAAAATATTTATGATGAATAAAACCACGAAGGAAAGGAAACACAAAATGGTGCTCAAGCGCTTTCGTCTAATGACATCCTGAGGATGTCATTAGGCGAAAGCGCTTGAGCACCATTTTGTGTCTCCTTTCCTTCGTGGTTTTATTCATCATATATATATATATATATTGATTCAAGGGCCCTAGGTTAGATACTTTTGTGTTCCTCGTTATATAAGTTAGTCCCATTTCTTTCTCTCCTGGGAGGAAGAATAAGTGGCCTGTCGGGACAATTCTTCTCTCAGCCACCGCAAAACTTCAAACGAAATTTAGGGCCGGCGATGTTCCGGCGTTTCTCCTGACGCCGAAGTGAGGAAAGAGGTGAAGGGATTAGCGAAAAAGTTCCTCTTTCATTTTTTTGCTTTTATTCATTCGTTCGTTGATTCTTTTAAAGTTTCTCCGCTTCTTGTTCTTCATTTGTTGAATGGCGTTTAATTCCTCGCTCCGTTATGGTTTGATTTGTTACATACAGGGTGTCCCGTAAGTCTGGACCCATAGGGAAAAATAATAAAATTACAAAATAGTCCAAAAATTTATTACATAATCTGTTCAAAGTGTCCGCCGTTGTGTCGCACACATAGTTGAAGACGCAATCTCCACTGCGACAGCACTTTCTGAATCACAGTCGCACAAATTTCTTGACACGCCTCCACAATGCGTGCTTTAAGGTGGAAAATGTTCTGAAGTTTGACCTCGTACACTTTGGCTTTCAAGTGGCCCCACAAATAAAAATCATAATAAAAAATAATAAAAAAATAATAATAATAAAATAATAATAACATAATAAAAAAATATATTATAAATCCCTATGGGTCCAGACTTACGGGACACCCTGTAGATTGATTAACGGTATTTATTTAGGTTTCAATCTCTTTAATAGACTAGAAGCGTTCGATGTTAGAGAAATATTGGTACACTTGTAGAATTTGTATTATATAGATAAATAACGAATGAAGAAGACCAGGAACTAGCACAGCGCTCAAACCAACTAATGCGGCATATTGCGCTAATTCCTGTATTATTATTATCAGCTTCAACGGGATTCGAACCCCCTACCTTAGTGTCTTTACTGAAACATGGGCGGTGAGTGATTACCGTATACTGATATATTGTCACGTAAATGTATATGTACGTACGAAATCTTTAATTCCTTCGACGGGTGAAAAGAATGTTTCCACCACTTTATCATTTAAATAATATATTTCAGTGCGCGAACCATTTTTCACAGCTAGTACAATGCCAAACATCCCGCTTCATAATGCTTATTAAGATCACGCGAGAAAGAAGTTTTATTTTTCAACATTTCGTTCTGCGTGTGCCCAAAGAGACGATTCTTTAAATCCATGCCATATTGTTCCAACCTCTTGAGAGCATTTGAAATAAACGGGCATAACACACAGGAGCTGTAAAGTAATTCCATTACAGTTTTAAGAACAAAAATGAAAAAAAGAATTGTCGTATCTTTTTCCATTTACTATTTCTTTGAATGTTTTAGCTAAATGAATTTAAAAATATAAAAATGAAAACAACATTCGCTATATGTTACTCTTGGAATTTACGATAAAATTAACATAACTATTACAGAACTAATAATACAGGGTGTCCATAAATTATCTTTGGATCTTTTCGGTTGGTTGGGAGCACTGTAAAAACAACAAAAGACATATATATATATATATATATATATATATATATATAATATCTTTAATAATAATATATATATATATATATAATTATATATATATATATATATATATATATATATATATATAGGGTCAATCCCAGAATAGGCACCTGATGTACTTCAATCCCAGATGAAGCACCTGCGTTCAACCTCAATCCCAGAATAGGCACCTTGCAAGGAATTAAATAAAAAAAACCTGATGATTACAAAATTTATTGTTTATACAAAGTTTATTACAAATGTAATAAAGGCAAAGTTATAAAAGGTTTAAAGTGGTTTAATGAATAAAGAAAAATTTTAGATATTATAAATTCCTGCAATATGAGCCCGAATGTTTCTGAATCCATCTGAAGCAAATCTATCTTGCCACATAAATTGGTATAGATATAGGTTAGGTTAGGTTTAGGTTAGGTTAGAGTTGATTTTTTCAAATATTGATAAAAACAATGAAATTATATCTCTAAAAACTGTTTATATTTTTTTCTCCTCAATCCCAGATTAAGCACCTGTGTTTTGCCTCAATCCCAGATTAAGCACCTAAAAATGATTTCAGGTGCCTATTCTGGGATTGATCCTATATATATATATATATATATATGCATATAACTGCAATGACCGCGCAGTATATAAATGAATAGAAACGACATAAGTGTTAAGGAACGTTTCTGCACACGAGGAGGAGAGATAACGAATAATGAAAAATGAGGCGAACCGCCCGGGAATCGAACCCAGGGCCTTCCAATTGCCGGTTGGACGCTCTACCATTATGCTACGGACCTCACTCAATCACAAATCGAAATTCTCCCACATAGGGCAGAAACCAATGCCCTGAGAGGGCACCCTCGCAAATCGTGAATATGCGCATATAACTGCAATGACCGCGCAGTATATAAATGAATAGAAACGACATAAGGTGTTAAGGAACGTTTCTGCACAAGAGGAGGAGAGATAACGAATAATGAAAAATGAGGCGAACCGCCCGGGAATCGAACCCAGGGCCTTCCAATTGCCGGTTGGACGCTCTACCATTATGCTACGGACCTCACTCAATCACAAATCGAAATTCTCCCACATAGGGAAGAAACCAATGCCCTGAGAGGGCACCCTCGCAAATCGTGAATATGCGCATATAACTGCAATGACCGCGCAGTATATAAATGAATAGAAACGACATAAGTGTTAAGGAACGTTTCTGCACACGAGGAGGAGAGATAACGAATTATGAAAAATGAGGCGAACCGCCCGGGAATCGAACCCAGGGCCTTCCAATTGCCGGTTGGACGCTCTACCATTATGCTACGGACCTCACTCAATCACAAATCGAAATTCTCCCACATAGGGCAGAAACCAATGCCCTGAGAGGGCACCCTCGCAAATCGTGAATATGCGCATATAACTGCAATGACCGCGCAGTATATAAATGAATAGAAACGACATAAGTGTTAAGGAACGTTTCGTGTGCAGAAACGTTCCTTAACACTTATGTCGTTTCTATTCATTTATATACTGCGCGGTCATTGCAGTTATATGCGCATATTCACGATTTGCGAGGGTGCCCTCTCAGGGCATTGGTTTCTGCCCTATGTGGGAGAATTTCGATTTGTGATTGAGTGAGGTCCGTAGCATAATGGTAGAGCGTCCAACCGGCAATTGGAAGGCCCTGGGTTCGATTCCCGGGCGGTTCGCCTCATTTTTCATTATTCGTTATCTCTCCTCCTCGTGTGCAGAAACGTTCCTTAACACTTATGTCGTTTCTATTCATATATATATATAATATCGACCTGCGGTCGACCCCTCTAATGCGTTTATATATATATATATATATATATATATCGCTGAGCCCCTATACTTGATATGGAGACGATCACAAGACACAGGAGAAATACCGGGCATCCTGAAGAGCTCGAACATAGTCCCAATATATAAAGGAGAAGATCGATCCGAGGCCAAAAACTATAGACCAGTGTCGCTTACATCTCATCTCACTAAAATATTTGAAAGAATAGTTAAACAGAAAATCTATGACTTTTGGGAAATTCAGAAAAAATTCAATGATAACCAACATGGGTTTCGATCAGGCAGATGATGCCTATCACAACTAATGGAACACTACAACAACATTATTTATGTACTTGAAAGTAATGAAAACTATGATGTACTATACACAGACTTTGCTAAAGCGTTCGACAAGTGTGACCATGGAATCAAAATACATAAACTGAAATATATGGGAATAAGAGGAAAAGTAGGGAAATGGATATATAATTTCTTTAGTGAGAGGCCGCAAGTCGTTACAGTACAAGGAATATCTTCATCAGAATCAGAGGTCCTCAGCTAAGTACCACAAGGAACAGTATTAGCTCCACTACTCTTCATAATCATGCTAAGTAACATAGATGAGGACGTTACCAGAGACAGCACAGTAACATCCTTTGCGGATGACACAAAGATCAGTAGAAAAATAAGAAACCCAGAAGATATAGGATCTCTACAAACCGACATAAACAGAATCTACAAGTGGACGGAAGACAACAATATGAAGTTTAACACCGAGAAATTTCAGCTGTTACGGTACGGAAAAAGAAAAGACCTAAAATCCATGGAATATTATACCCCAAATGGACAGGAAATTCAGAGAAATTCCAGAGCAAAAGATTTAGGGGTTGTAATGACAGATGATGCGAAATTTGAAACACAAAATAAGATAGCAGTAAACAGAGCAAAGAGAATAACGGGACAAATATTGAACCTTTAAACGAAGGGATAGGAATGTAATGATTCCTCTACTGAAAACCCTAATCATACCCAAATTGGAATACTGCTCGGTCCTAACATCCCCATATAAAAAAGAAGACATTAGACGGCTGGAAGGGATCCAGAGAACTTCACAGCCAAGATCAACGGGTGCAAAGAACTAAATTATTGGGAAAGGTTACACGAACTAGACCTATATTCACTGGAAAGGAGAAGAGAGAGATACACCATTATTTACACTTGGAAAATAATGGAGAAACTAGTCCCTATTCTTACTCTAAACCCTATAACTCCCCAAACAACGGTGGAAAGTAGAAACGGTAGATTGTGCCGTATTTCCAAATTGAAGGCGAGACAGGGAACATCCTTATCCCTGAAAGAAAATAGTTTTGTGGTGAGAGGACCAAAACTGTTTAATCAGCTGCCCAAAGACCTAAGAAACACGAAGGGAGATGTAGTGGACATCTTCAAAAGAAGACTAGACGCCTGGCTCAGAACAATCCCTGATGAGCTGGCGTACCTGGCTATGTGAGGTGGAGAGCGCAAGAAACCAACTCACTACTTCACCAGGCCAACTCGAGAGGAGGGGCGACAAGCTTGACCTTCGCGAAATGAGGAATCACCGCGCGGAACCTTTGTAAGGTTGTAAGGTAAAGTGTATATATGTATATATATATATATATATATACACACACACACACACACACACACACACACACATATATATATATATATTATATATATATGTATATTTGTTAAGAAAAGTACATATTATGATGGAGAAATGGAATACAACCTAACCTAACTTTAAATGTACCAGGTTTGTGCCGAGACAATTCTAAACACATCTAATGAAAATCGGAGGTCCACACTGTACAGTTGAAATAGATGAAACATTTTGCGAATTCGTTTGGCGTCGAAAGAACACAAATAAAGACCTATTTGAGAAAATTTTACGAGACATTTCCCAATTTTCAATCTATTCTAGTTGAAATATTATACATTTCTCCACCATAAAATGTACTTTTCTTAACAAATATATACATTTTCTACCAATAAATATTATTTTCTGTTGTTTTTTTCACAGTGCTTCAAACTGAAAAGACCCTTAGCTGTAAATATTTAATTAAATTTATATTGAATTTGTGAAAATAATTTATGAACACCCTGTACACTGAACATTTTAATTAAATTTGAGGATTTAAAGAGTAGTCTTGATGGTCATGATACTTAAAGTAGTTTAAAGTAGCATGCATTGTACTAGTGACCAGTAAAGGAAAACTAGTTGGTTGGTGTTTTCACATAGTATCACTGACAACGGATTTCAGATTTTGACAAGAAATGATAAACCGAATTTCAATATACAGGAGCAGTGGGGTTGCAGCCCCACGGTTGAGGGGTTAAACACCTATTTAAAGCTGTCCGCATTTACGCATCTTATGATTTCGCGATCTTCTTAACGAGGGGAATTCCATCATATCACTTAAAATGAAAGGTTGTTAAAGTTAGGCCAAAGTTGATCATATTAACTATTTTCAACCTGGTTATGGTATTTGAACAAAGTTTTTGAGATATTACGAGGTTTCTCACTAGTTAAAAAGCTGGTAATAGCTAAAGATGGTTGACTCACAGTTTAAAGTGGTTCATTGAACCGTCTCTCAGACTAAAGTTTGGTTGAAAGTGGCACCGGTAAAACCACTTTAAATTGGTCGAATTAAGCATATTTCATTTTCAGTACAGTATATACGTATATACAGGGTGAGTCACGACGAAATGTCATAACTTCGGGAGCTTATAGCTGAGGTCATCCCTAGTCAAAAATTTCATATAAACATAGGTCCGATTCTTAACGGTTATGGAACTATAGCTGTTTGAATTTCAAGCATGCGCATGGTGACTTTGAACTGAATTGGCAGTTACTTACCGAACTGAACTAACTACGCAGTAGAGTGTTGTGTTCCACAGCGTGGAGTTGATATTTTGTGCGTTCAGTATGCCTTTTACGTTTTCAAATGCCGAAGAATTCCGGATCGACGAGTGTTTAGCAACGTTTTCCTGAGATTACGAGAGAGCGGTTCATTTCCTAGCGTTACTGTTTTATCTGAGCGTCCGGTACAACAACATGTGGCTGAACAAGAAAACATTATTCAGATGGTACAGCGGAGTCCTCATGTTAGTACGCGAAGGATTTCCACACGTCTTAGAGTTCCTCAAACGAGAGTATGTAGAACGTTACACGAAGAAGGCATGTATCCATACCACGTATAGCGCTTTCAACACATCCAACCTAGGGATCGTGCCCAACGGCTGGCACTTTGTAATTGGCTCAATGCCGATCGACAATTGCATCGATACGTCTTTTTCTGTGATGAGGCTCAATTTACCAGCGACGTTGTCAACAACACTCGCAATTCACATGTGTGGTCAGAAATGAATCCTCTTGCCATTGTGGAAAGTAATTTTCAACATCGGTTCAGAGTCAATGTGTGGTGTGGTATTCTCTACGGTCAGCTGATTGGTCCGTTTATATTTGAAGGTGATATTACAGGTGACATTTATCTACGATTTCTGCAAGACGAACTGGCTCCACTGTTAGAAGATGTACCTTTGGCAACACGATTGCGTATGTACTTCCAACAAGACAGAGCTCCTCCCCCATTTTAGCCGTGCTTCCCTGGTCGATGGATCGGTCGTGGTGTTGCACAAAATTGGCCACCCAGGTCTCCGGACCTAACCCCTCTAGATTTTTATCTGTGGGGTCGCATGAATGAGCTGGTTACATGAACAGTTACATGAACAGTTACATGAACGCGGGTCTTTAGACACTCTTATGAGGGTTCTTCACAAAAGCTTAACGAACTCATTCCATAGCATTTCCTCTTCCGGGTTTGTGACATCCGGTCTCGGGACACCTGTGTTATATGAACCACATAAATGACGTCCGTTGTTGGAGTCTTTTACACAAAGTTTGTTTTAATTCACGTTTGCACACTCCAGTGGCACTTTAGATCCCTCCTATCCATATGGCATGCTGAGCTTTTCTTGCGGGGCTGTCATTTTGTGGATCACATCGTAGCCACGTCACAACACCATTTCACGTTAGATCAGCATGGTTAACCAACGTTGGATCAATTCGGTACCTGTGTGGTCACTGCCCTTTTTTAGATAATGTAGTGATCCTTAGATGAGTTGAATCTCACGTAAAGCTGTGGGTCCCCGTCGCCACATGACCTTTGCCGTTACGAAGGAGTTTAAGCAACCCCAAATATTATGATTATGGGCATATGGGCTATGCCAAGATACCCCAAATTTTCTGAGATTTTCAGTTGCAATTTGGATTACTATTCTTCTAGAATTTCTTCTTTACACTTTATGTTTTACATTTTTATTCGTAACTTGTGGACACAATTTTTATATGTAACTCGTAGACACCATATACAATCCTGATATAAAAAAAAAGGGGAGAAAAGGCGTGTTTTTGTCGTTTCTTCTCAATTTGCCTCCATCAATAACAAAACTAATTGCAGTTTACAATATTTTGCCTGATAATATTATATATACTGTATCTTAGGAATCTATGCAAAGTATTTAAGAAATAAAATCTTAGTATTTTACTTAGTGCCTCTGTTAAACTAACTTAACTAATACATACTAAATTTTATTTTAATTCATAAAAATATTTAATCAAAACAAGTAAAAACCTACGTTTAAATACTTAGTGTATATTACTTACGTATATTATCCTAATTATACCTTTCTTTTCCTTGCGTTTTCATCAGTTCTTTCCTCGGACTTTGAAGGTTTTTTACAGTGAACTACTTCTACAATTCCCACAAATGAGTGCAATAATTAAAATGGCAAGTTTGTATTTTGTACATTTTATATAATAATGACAATTTACATTCAAATCGTATTTGTTTACATTCTTTCTTGCATCCAACTTCTCTTTTGCATAAATCAAAGGTTTTATAATGAAAAATAAACTATTTTAAATTTTTATTAAAAAATTATTAAAAGGTTATTAAAATTACATATCAGAAGCTACTAAATAAAATTGCTACAATTAATCGCAACCGAAATTCATTAAGTAGTGTTTTTTTTACTTTTAGGCTTTCAGGTGATCGGAATAAAATTTCAAGACAAAAACCTAATCGTTACGATTAATTAATTATTTTTTGTTATTTTGAAATTTTATGCTTCTAGGGGAACTTTTTTTCGAGACTACATTTGATGAATAACAAGTACAGGGTGTTCAAAAAGAAACGCAACCCATTGGTGAATACATATATCATTGTAACCTAACTACCCTTTTTTTTCGGTTTCGGGTTGCGTTTATTTTTTAACACCCTGTATTTAACAAGAAATTTTAAAAGAGTTCAGACGTACATATGTATTCCTTTTATAATAATAATAATAATTTTAATAATAATAAAGTTTATTTCTTTTTCATCCAACGATTTTCTTCCACTCTTTTGATGACATTTCGTTCAATCATATCTGAACATCTTCGGAGGTTATTAAGAATTAATTCGTTTATGAGTGCGACAGAGCTCATATGCATTGAAGGCTTTATATTAATGCTACAAACTATTCTTCATGGTAGTTGAACTACGCGCTACAGTTTGGTCTCCGAAAATAGGCACCACAAAGTGAAGATCGTGAAGCGCGCGAATTGCAGTAATTTAATTAATGATTTGATTCAGGGTTTGACGAAGTCAGCGATTGGAAAGCACTCACGTAGAAAATCGATATGATGTAAGTCGACAGAAAATCTAATAAGAGTATCTTTCAGAGATTTACTCTAGGATAAAATATAATTAGTTTAACTAGGAAATAACGATAACTGTACAGTTTTAAGCGCCAAAATTACCCTACAGTTCGGGCCTCTTCGGTACATTTAAACTTAAGTAATTAAAATGTGATCAGTAACGTACGATAAGGCCTTTAAATAACCTATATTTGAAAACCAAAGTCACTCGTTAATTACAAAGCTAAGAATCCAGCATTAAATATATGCATAACACTGTGCAACATTTTTTTGTTTATGTTGATTTTTCGATCTTTTCTCTATGTTTCGGCCACGCTGATTACAGATTTTGCATCGGTTTTGCTCGGAAAACTATAGTTTTTATGATGTGGTCAAATTTAGAAATCTTACTTTTTCGCCATTTTTAAGGCATTTTTCTGAAATAAAAGTAATTTCAAGTGCAAAATTCAAAATGTACCCAAAACTGGGGTTTATTAGTAATGTTTTTATTGGTTAAGGCCCATTATTAAATATTTGTACAGTGAAGAACATGGTGAACGTTTTCACCAAGATATCCAAACCATGGAGAGGAGATATCAGGGAAAATGGGACGAAGCTATTATGGGCGACTATATCTGGTGTTTAATACGAGATAATCCACGGGACTACAAGAGAAAAAGTTGCTCAAATGTACATTTTTAAGCATTATCCGTTTAGATTTGCGAGCATATTTGTGTGCATATTATATTTGGGTGCATTATATATACATTATATACGCATTATATATACATTATATACATTATATACATTACAGTATATATACATTATATATCTTTAAATATGAAATATATTTATTTTCCTTTCCTTTTCTTCATTGTGATTTTGCTCTCTGATAGGCCACTAGGTACAAAAAATAGATTATGGTCTTCAAAACAAACTAGAGTTTTCACGAGAAAACTAATGCGATTTTTGAATTCAGCGCACCCAAAAACATAAATACCAAAAAAATAAGATAAACACAAATTTTCCAAAATTTTGTTACAAATTCACAATTTCGTCGATCAGTTTTGTTTTGTACGAAAGCTATGACGTTTTGCCGGAATCATATACAGAGGGTTGACAGAAGTAAATAGACACAACGATGCTTCTCCTCAAGGAAAAATGGCGAATCTTATCAATGGAATGCCAGAACGCGTGTCAGCTTTACACAATACAAAGGGGAAAGCAACACGATTCTAACTATATTGGTTCAATAAATTCGTTATTATTTAGTGACTTTTATTATCAAATCGAAAACTATAAAAAAAACAAAAAAAACGAAGGTGTCTATTTACTTTTGCCAAAACACTGTAGAGGACACCAATATAATGGGTCAAAAATTCCATCATAGAAAAATTTTGTAAGGGTACCTCACGTTCCAAATTATTATTATTATAAATATATCTATTGATTTATAAGAGCAAGCTTTAATTTTTGCATTTTATCTTGAAACCAATCCCATTTTCAATATGAAGCTACGCATAAATTGTAAATTCCTCTGAGAATTTGAAACCATTTTTAGCAGTGACATGAATGCTCTTTATTTAAAATTTAACTTTACTATTCTATGGACGTCCAATGACCTCACTTTTGCATGGCTTCTTGCTAATTCCTCTTTCCCATTCAAAGGCACAAATCTCATCTTCAATTTCACAACATTAAATAAAGAAATTACACTATTAAACTCTTGAATACTTACAGTATATTGTTTGACGAAAAAATATTCAAAGGGTTGCGCTCTCTCTCTCTCTCTCTCTCTCTCTCTCTCTCTCTCTCTCTCTCTCTCTCTCTCTCTCTCTCTCTCTCTCTCTCTCTCGGGGGATAATAGCAGATAGGATCGTTGACCATTTGGATTCCACCATACTGCTTGGGGACTCCCAACATGGGTTTAGACGGCATACGTCGTGTCTCACCATCACCAACCTGCTCGAGTTTTTCCACGTCATGTTGAGTGAGTACGATAACAGTAGGGCGACTGATATACTTTATCTCGACTTTCAGAAAGCTTTTGATAAGGTACCTCACCGCCGGCTAATGGCCAAAGTGCGCGCGCTGGGTATCGGTGGGGAAGTAGGTAGCTGGATTGAAAACTGGCTGAAGAATAGGCGGCAGAGGGTTGTAATTAAAAGGACTAGCTCGGGTTGGGCCTCGGTCACTAGCGGGGTTCCTCAGGGTTCCGTTTTGAGGCCACTGTTGTTTATCATTTGCATAAATGATATCGACGGTGGCATCGTCAGTAGGATCGCCAAATTCGCTGATGACACCAAGCTTGGGACCAATGTTGGGACGCCCGAAGCGATCGAGCATCTGCGTGCGGACCTATGTAGGATAGGAGTGTGGTCCCAAAAAAGGCAAATGCCGTTTAACTTGGGTAAATGCAAGGTCATGCACATTGGCTACGCCAATCCCAAGTCGGACTACTCGACGTTGGGGAGTAATATCGAGACCACTGATTTGGGAAAGGACTTGGGTGTGCTAATTAACAACGACCTTAAGTTTACCAAACAGTGCGTAGAGGTCGAAAAGAAAGCCCAGAAGCTGTTGGGTTATATGAGGAGGCAATTTCGATTTCGGAACAAGGAGATTGTGCTCTCTCTGTACAATTCCCTGGTTCCCTGGAGTATGCTGTGCAGTTCTGGTCGCTCACCCTCAGGAAAGATATCGACAGGCTGGAGCGAGTCCAGGCGAGGGCCACAAAGTTAATCCCTTCCGTTAGGCATATGGGCTACAATCGACGCTTACACGCCCTGAATTTATTTTCGCTGGAAACTCGGAGGCTGCGCGGTCAACTCATCGAGGTTTTCAAGCTCTTACACGGGTTCAACGATGTCGATTTTAGAAGCATGTTTAATTTAAATGATAACTCAACTCGCAACAATGGTTAGAAGTTGGATTTGAAACGGTTTAGCACTAGTGTGTGTGGGAATTACTTTACCTATAAGATCTGTGACACGTGGATCAGGCTACCTTCAGAAGTTGTGAACAGTTCTTCTGTGAATCAGGCCAGCACCTTCGTGCCGGACGCCTGGCTCGGGGATGACGCGGGTGTCCTCCCTGGTGAACACTCCTGCAAAGTACTCATTCAGCACATTAGCGATGTCCGCGAAGGAGGTCCGCAGCGCGCCGCTAGGGACCTTTAATAAGCCTATGATGCTTCTAATGGGCTTTCTACTATTAACATAACTGAAGAACTCCTTAGGTTTCCCCTTGCAGAGGTTTGCCACCAAGAGTTCTTCGTTACGCTTGGCTAGCCTAACCTTCGCCTTACTTTCTTGCACAGGCGGACATACCCCTCAGTGTTCTCATGGGAACGATTGGCCTTCTCCCTCCAATACGCAGCTTTCCTATTTCGGATAGCAGAAGCGATGTCCCGACTGAACGACCTAGGCTGCGTTGAAGTAGGGGTGACCGGTTTTGGGGTATGGCAGCAGACTGCAGCACTATAAACTGTCCTAGGAATGCACTCCACACTCCCTCAACATCGCCGCCGACCTTTAACCCTATCTCACCTACACTATCCCGGAGGTCAACAAAGTCCGCCCGCCGTAGATCGAGCTTACGGCCTTTCGGGTTACTACGCTTCACCCGAGGGATGCAGACACGGAACCTAATCAGACCGTGATCACCCCCGTCTAACGATTCGTCAGCGGTGAGGCCAGTGACGAGGTTGTCTTCGGTTGTGAATACTAAATCTAGAACGCTTTCGCCTCGTGTAGGCCCATTGACCCACTGAGTCAGGAAGTTCTCATCAGCAAAGTCAACTAGACTCCTCCCTTCGGCATCAGCAGTCCTGTCTTCCCAGTTTATGCCCCGACAGTTGAAGTCTCCTAAAACTACACACACCCTGTCCCCTAACAGGCTACAGGGTTCGGTGTACAGGGCTGTATCCTCCTCGAGGAGGAGATGCGGAGGTTTGTACACCAAGATTAACCTATAGTTCGTCACTCCCACGTTCAGATCGACGCCAAGCAGCTCCCGTTCCGATCGGAACTGGCAGTCAACCGGACTGAATGTGTCCATGACGTATATTAGTACCCCTCCCCCCCCCTCCCCACGGGTGCCGTCATTGTGAAACATTCTATACCCGAGAATCTCGAACTTCCCAACATAGTCCCTCCGATCAGTATGATTCCAGGACTCGGTGATAGCAACGATATCCTGGTATTCTGATGCTAAGAGCGCCCGTAGCTCGCAAAACTTATTCCTAATCGACCTAGTATTAAAAAGCACTGCACGGAGAGAGCCTTCCCTATTCTGACCACGAGAGAGAGAGCGAGAGAGAGAGAGAGAGAGAGAGAGAGGGAGAGAGAGAGAGAGAGAGAGAGAGAGAGTTACAAGTTGTTACAAAGACAAGAGGAAACCTCAAAGATCTTTCGGTCTACTCGGGGAGGTTCTTGTTATTAAACGGTACATTTTTAACTATTCAAGCAATAGTAGAAAAATGGATAGAAAAACATAAGGCTCTCCGGAGCAAGTGTAGTTTACGTTCCCCTGTGGTGCCTAGTGTAGTGTACGTTCCCTTACATTGTTCTAGTGTAGTTTACGTTCCCCTACATTATCCTAGTGTAATTTACGTTCCCCTACATTATCCTAGTGTAGTTTGCGTTCCCCTACATTATCCTAGTGTAGTTTGCGTTCCCCAACATTGTTTTATTTGATGGATTCATTTAAAAAATGTCTCCTAAAGATCCTAGTGTAGTTTACGTTCCCCAACTTTGACCTAGTGTAGTTTGTGTCCCCTTTTGCGTCAGGGGAACGTAAACTACACTTGCTCCTGCTCTCCCCTACTCTCCTCTCCCTCCTCGCCAGAGGCGGGTACGGAAAAAGGTTGAAAAATACTTTGACACTGGAAAAGTAACCAAGGAAATTTTACAGAGAAGAAAAGAATATATACTGTAGGCTAGCCCTATATTTACGCTATGCACACATAGAGATCGTACACTAGATACCACCATTGTATAAACTAACCAATAATATACTTGTCTCGATCGAACATCAACCATTTGGTATCATCACTAAAACCTCGAACATATGGTTTGGATTTTATACAAAATATTTACAGTTCTATTTACCGAGATATCGGTCCAACAGGAAAGGGGTGGAAACAGGAATGAAGAACAGAAATCAGATTTTCCACACCATGCCCTCACCCGTCACGTGCATCCAGCCACCCAAGAAAAAGAAGAGAAAAAAGAACTCGTGACGGCAGTAACGCAACTCTACCTCACCCAATCCATGCCATGCAATTTTTTAGGTTCTGTTCTTTTGTTCTTTATGAAATTATGTGTTTCTAAAAAATATTTTTCTACTCTATTCTTAGCCATATTAACAAGGCAGGCAAGTGCGTAACTACATTTTCTGTAATTGGATGTGTCATATATATGTGTCTGCCAACTCTTTAAATATCGCCGAGCTTTAACTTGGATCTCCTATCGTGAAAGGTGTTTATGCAGCAAGTGATAGATTGAATCGTTTATACTTCGCAATGTTGTGCCACCACGAGAGTAGAGAACATCTCTTTCTGGCGAGGAATATCAGTGGGGATATACTTGTACTTGTCCCTTATGGAAAATTAAATTGTTTCGTGGGTGATCACCCGTTGTTACTTCGGGGGATTTAAGTCACTTACTTAAAAGTGTTTATGAGGCAAGTGATAAAAAAAATGAGTTGCTCAATGGTTGATCATTATGTGGGGCACAATTAGCTAGAGATGTCTCTCGAAAGTAGGGGAAGAATAGGAGGAAGTGTTTAAACAAACTCCCGCAGGGTTACGTTATAATACTATTTTCTTAAATTATATTATATGCGAGGACATTCTTAAACCCCAAGTGCATTCAGAACTTTATCCAGACTATTTTTAAACATGTTTAAAATTTGGCTTGAAAAACCTCCGAGGGAAGTTGGTTCCAGATATTAACTATTTTATAGGAGAGGAAATTACCACAGATGAAGGTACTAAATGTTTTAAGTTCCAATTTTAAAACGATATTTTTTGTCGGATTATTAAATGAGAATAATTTCCTGTAGTCTACCCTGTCTATTCCATTGAGCATTTTAAAAACTTGAATAAGCTGACCACGCAACTCCTGGTCCGTAAGGTGAACGATTTAAGCATTTTAATCTTAGTTGCTAGGTTTACAGTCTTATTGAAGGGATCAATTTTGTGGCCTTTCCTCGTATCCTTTCCAACCTTTCTATATCTTTCCTAAGAGACGGAGACCGAAGCTGCGCATAATACTTAAGTTGAGGTGTAACTAGTGAATTGTAAAAAGACATTACAATCATTAGCGGATTTAAGGGAGGGGGGATGGGCCACGGACCACCAAAGCTGATAAAGGTGGCTAACACCATTTCCCCCCATCCCCCAAAGGCCACGTAAAATAATTTTTCTTAACCTTTCATGTTCAGAAGATCGCATATTTCTTTTTACCCTTGTGGTTGACGTGAATCCCATTTAAGTCAAAGTATTCTTTGCTATCGAAAAATGTAGGTTAAAAATCAGAAAACTTTATTTCTTTATTTTCGCAATTACATTTTACTTTATTATTTATGTTAATAGTGAATGTACTTAAAGTACATCCACTAACGTGCATTCTTGGGAGAATTCCTACAACCATTCCCATGTCAGTCTTTTTTCTTAATCTTATCGGTTAGATTTTTAAACTGGTTTACAAATGTCCCCAGTCTGCCTTCCTGTCCTTCTCTGAAAAATGTCATTGCTACCAAAATATAGAATGATGGGGCAACTTTTACTCTTGACGTTAACGTTGTTTAATTCCAGATTTATTGTCTGATTTGTAGTACCTGGAAAAATCTAAATTTTCTCTTGGTCTTGTGTTTTGCTCCGAAAAAGTCCACTTGATTTCTCACCAGAGAATCCTCAAATGAGAAGGATTCCTCCTTTTTGTCAGCAAATACGTCAAACCTATTTTTTATGGTAATGGGTTCAGAATCCTTGTATTTCAGATTTGAGGGTCTTTATTTTTTAATTCTTCTTCCTTAGTTCTACTTTTCGGACTACTCACTGCAGTATCAAAACGGGCTATGCTTTTTTCTAAACGTTCAACCTTAGAGATTATATCCGATGTTGGGTTTTCACTTTGGCTGTTTTCAGTGATTTAGATTTCCAGTGCTACAATCCGAACTTCAAGATTTTTTAGAATTTACTTTAGCTCTTTAACTTTCTTTTCCTGGTTTTCCTTTAGCTCTTTAACTTTCTTTTCCTGGTTTTCCTTTAGCTCTTTAACTTTCTTTTCCTGGTTTTCCTTTAGCTCTTTAACTTCCTTTTCATGATTTTTCTCTAAGTTTACAAAACAAACGTACACTCAAAGTTGTAAAGTCGCTAAAAATTATCCTCAGGAAACTCAACACACCAATTTTGAACTTTACATTTAAAGCATTCAACTTTCAGTTTATCTGACTCTGTCATATTTTTGTCTATTTTTATTGCAGTTAACAATACTTAAGTAAAAAGAAAAACAAAAGTAAAGGAGAATTTATCTATTTTTGAGAGGTGGACCTTTTTCCCATGCTGTTTGACCAAAGTGTCTCTGAAGGAAACAACACCTTCTCGAATACAATCTTCAAGAAAAAAGAAAAAAAAACAGCCTTATGGAACCACGTTTAACTTTAACTGCTTTAACGCTGTCTGCGACCGACCCGCCTGCGAAATATTTCTCAAGACACAGCATAAAATGCTTTATGGCACCACGTTGGTTACCTTTACTATAACTTTACTGTAACTTCGTTTGATAAATAAAGTAAATTCAACTACAATTAAATACTAAAGCAAGGTAAATTAGATATGTTAAGTTAGATATGAAACCACCGAAAACTACTGTAAATATATCACTTTACTGCTGTGTTAATTTCACTGAAAAACAACTTATCGAGAGAGAGAGAGAGAGAGAGAGAGAGAGAGAGAGAGAGAGAGAGAGAGAGAGAGAGAGAGTTACAAGGATTTACAAGGAAAAGAGGTACTTCAAAAGGTCTTGCGGCCCATACCGAGGAGGTACCAATGGCAACGGGTGCCAGGGAAAAATTCATACACCCTCAAATAGTGTGCAAGATTCGGTCTAACGTTTTCTTGAACTGATCCACAGAGGAACTGTTCACAACTTCTGAAGGTAGCCTGTTCCACGTGTCACAGATTTTATACGTAAAGTAATTCCTAAACACACTAGTGCTAAACCGTTTCAAATCCAACTTCCAGCCATTGTTGCGAGTTGAGTTATCATTTAAATTAAACATGCTTCTAAAATCGACATCGTTGAACCCGTGTAAGAGCTTGAAAACCTCGATGAGTTGACCGCGCAGCCTCCGAGTTTCCAACGAAAACAAATTCAAGGCGCGTAAGCGTCGATTGTAGCCCATATGCCTAACGGAAGGGATTAACTTTGTGGCCCTCGCCTGGACTCGCTCCAGCCTGTCGATATCTTTCCTGAGGGTGAGCGACCAGAACTGCACAGCATACTCCAGGGAACCAGGGAATTGTACAGAGAGAGCACAATCTCCTTGTTCCGAAATCGAAATTGCCTCCTCATATAACCCAACAGCTTCTGGGCTTTCTTTTCGACCTCTACGCACTGTTTGGTAAACTTAAAGTCGCTGCTAATTAGCACACCCAAGTCTTTTTCCAAATCAGTGGTCTTGATATTACTCCCCAACGTCGAGTAGTCCGACTTGGGATTGGCGTAGCCAATGTGCATGACCTTGTATTTACCCAAGTTAAACGGCATTTGCCATTTTTGGGACCACTCTCCTATCCTACGTAGGTCCGCACGCAGATGCTCGATCGCTTCGGGCGTCCCAACATTGGCCCCAAGCTTGGTGTCATCAGCGAATTTGGCGATCCTACTGACGATGCCACCGTCGATATCATTTATGTAAATGATAAACACCAGTGGCCCCAAAACGGAATCATGAGGAACCCCGCTAGTGACCGAGACCCAACCCGAGCTAGTCCTTTTAGTTACAACCCTCTGCCACCTATTCTTCAGCCAGTTTTCAATCCAGCTACTTACTTCCCCACCGATACCCAGCGCGCGCACTTTGGCCATTAGCCGGCGGTGAGGTACCTTATCAAAAGCTTTCTGAAAGTCGAGATAAAGTGTATCAATCGCCCTACTGTTAACGTACTCACTCAACATGACGTGGAAAAACTCGAGCAAGTTGGTGAGACATGACGTATGCCGTCTAAACCCATGTTGGGAGTCCCCAAACAGCTTGTAGGAATCCAAATGGTCAACGATCCTATTTGCTATTATCCCCTCTAATAATTTACCTACAACCGAAGTGAGACTAATGGGACAATAGTTCTCTGGACTTTCGTGATCCCCTTTCTTAAAGATAGGGGTCACGTTGGCTTCCAGAGAGAGAGAGAGAGAGAGAGAGAGAGAGAGAGAGAGAGAGAGAGAAGAGAAGAGAGAATAAACTTTTTTTAAATTAATAAAATTAAAGATAAATTTTGTACTGTACTTTTCCTTTTACATTTGAACTGAATCCCTCCCTGACCCACCCCACCCCAAGTAAAAAAAGAGATGGAATCCCTGGACGATATCTGTAAATCGGTTATGACAAGTGATAGCAAGAAAAAACTTTTTTCCGGTTTCAAATAAATTTCTTTCATGTAGAATTAGCTTTATTTCGAATCCTTTTATTCTCGATCAATATCACATAGAATAGGGAAGTAGGAGTGATTAAAAATTAAAGGTAGTTACCTTTGTACAAAAGGAGCAAATAGATTTAAGGTTTCTGTGTGTGTGTGTGTGTGTGTGTGTGTGTGTGTGTGTGTGTGTGGAGAGAGAGAGAGGAAGAGAGAGATATTGGTCCAGACTGGCTTCGTTCCCAACGGAATAAGTGTTTTAGTAAATATCTTTATGCAGTGTATATATATATATATATTATATATATATATATATATATATATATATATACAGGGTGGGCCGTAAGTTTCCATACATAGGAAAAATTAAACGTTTGTTTTTATGTTTCAGATACCCTAAGAATATGCGTTGACGAAAGAGCAACGAATTGAAATCATACTGATGGCTGGGTCGGGAAGCAGTCGCATGGTTGCAATGAACTTTAACAGACAACATGGAACGAACATCACACACGACACTGTGGCAAAACTTATTAACAAGTTTCAGAAAACTGGAAATGTTGCAGATCAACCGCGAAGTGGTCCAAGACGTACAGCCACCGATGAAGACACAACAGCTACGATACTTACAGCGCTTACACGGAGTCCCAGAAAAAGTACACGACGGTTGTCTGCAGAAAGTGGTGTCAGCAGATCGAGTATCAGGCGCATTTTGAAAGCAAACAAATGGCATCCATACAAATTGCATATGGCACAGCATTTGAGTGAAGACAACCCGGATAGACGGATGGAATTCTGTGAATGGGCATTAACCAAAGTGAACGAGGATGCAAACTTTTCAACTAAGATCTTGTTTACTGATGAAGCAAATTTTTACGTCAATGGAGAGGTTAATCGGCAAAACATACGTTACTGGAGTAATGCTAACCCTAACTGGCTGAGTCCGACGAAGATGCAAGGTGCCGGTAAAGTGATGGTGTGGGCCGGGATATGGGGTGACAGAATTATTGGACCAATTTTTGTCAGTGGAAATCTTAATGCCGAAAGGTATCTTAACATGTTGCAAGAAGAGATTTTCCCATCCCTGCTAAACGAGGAAGGTAACTTCCCAGTTTACTTCCAGCAAGATGGAGCTCCACTTCATTATGGTCTTCACGTGCGTCGGTATTTGGATCAGCAGCAGTTTCCGGATGCTTGGATTGGTCGGCGTGGTCCTGTGGAGTGGCCTCCCAGATCCCCAGATCTCACCCCCCTTGATTTCTATCTTTGGGGGCACTTGAAGGCCATGGTGTATCAGGAAAAGATACGAGACATAAATCATCTAAAGGAACGTATCACCAACGCCATTACAAGCATAACGTCAACTGTGCTAATGCGTGTTCATCAACAGTGGGGAACACGTATTGAAATGTGTTTTCAAAACAATGGCAACCATGTACAGTAGAGCATATTATATAAATAAAAATGGTTGTCCATAAAAAAATGTTTATTTTTCCTATGTATGGAAACTTACGGCCCACCCTGTATATATATATATATATATATATATATATATATATATATACTGTGTATAAGCTTTTTTTGCCGTTGTGACGGTTACACGTGGTTCGATCGAAATCCGAATAAAAGCGGTATTACAGTAAAAATCCTGGAGTTAATCAGTTTTAAAGGGCGCCGATATTGTGAGCTAATTGATAGTGCACAGTGGTATTTCTCTTTAAAAAGTAAAAATCGCGGCATATATAAAAAAGGTAAATAAAAACGATGCGAATTAATCTATACAGCATTTTTCCGAGTGTTTCTTTGCGAAGGAAATTAGCTGCCCATCGAAATTCCTACAATTACCCCCTAATTATCCCCCGCGGGCTACCCTCTATCAGTAACATGGAAATGGTAAATATATTCCTGCAACTCTGTGGTATCTGCAACAATGCAACAAATGAAGCAAAGGCGATGGATGAGGTGCGATCTCTGTCGGTTGCTTTTTGATTTTAGATGCCTAGAATGGGAAGATGAAAAAATCTCCCTCATAACAAACGCAGAGCAATTTAATGGGATAAACTTTTTCTGCGAAAACTGCATGACCGAAATAAACCCTTTTACGGTATTTAAAGCAGAAAGAGAGTACAGGAAGAAAATAAAAGAGGAAAGTGTGAATGAAGAATAGAGGAAAACAACAAACGAAGAAAGGCGAAATAAAAATAAATGAAATACCGTCACACAAAGAGGCCGAAACCATACAGGCAACAGAGAGTATAAAGGCAACAGATAGTATAAAGGCAACGAAGGACATTAGCACAAATAGCACAAATAGGAAAAGACAAGCGTGCAATCGAGAAAACAGAGTGCACCTATCCCCCAATAAGGAGCAAAAAACAAAGACCCCGAGTAAATATGGGGGAAGGAATTATATGCAGATATTATATAAAAGAATAATTGCAGATATAAAAGACGACAATGTATATATGAACATCCCAAATATGCAATTTCTTCTATAATAATGGTCATTGTAAATTCGGAGAGAGATGCAGGTTTTACCACCCGGACATCTGCAGGACTTACGCAAAATATGGAACCTGCATGCATGCATTTGACACAGTGGAAACCTCCGAGCCAAACCGCTTCCGGGCAAGAAGCTACCGGAACAGGTAGGCGGAAACGGAGCTCTCTCGGAGGACCATAGGGCAACGAAACAAGCGATACCGAAGGAAAACGAACTTGAAATGCACAATCGACAACGAAAAATAAAGAACATAAATATTTTTCCTGGCTAATATTCAAGAAATAAGACCAAACCAATCACTCAACAAAGCTTCGTACCTGAAAGGATTTATGGACGGAACAAGAGTGACCATTGCATGCCTCACAGAAACTCATCTTAAGGATTGCCAAGGAAGTTGTGAAAACTGTGAACATTGTATTGATAAGAAAGAGAGAAATATAGAGGGTTTAATATGACAGAAACGGTAATAAGTTAGTCAAACAGCTTTGTGGAACTCCTAGCAGTGAAAATAGAAAAACTAAGCGTGATACTGATAGTCATCTATAAACCTCCAAACACTCCAACCGAAAAATTCTCGGAGGCCACTGATGATATCAGGAACCTAATAAAGGCCATAAACCCTCCATCCCCCAATATAATGCTCTGCGGAGAATTTAACTTCCCATTTATAAAATACAAAATGATGGATAGGAATATATATATATACACCAGGACAAGGGGGGCGCAAGGGAAGACCAGGAGCAAGCAAATATGTTGATGGCTCTCACAAACGAGTTTATGCTGATACAGGAGATAGCAGAAAATACCAGAAAAAATAACTGCCAAGATCTGATATTCACGAGTAACACGAACTTGATTGCTGATATAAAAATAACCCCAACCATTATCTCAGACCACAACTTAATCGAGATATCAACACATATGGGGGCAACATTAAAAGATAATACACATATTGAAGAAAGAAGCAAATTTGGGGCCTTTAACTTAAACTCCAAGACTATAAATTTGGAAACAATCACATCACGCATGGCCCAAATAGAGTGGAGAACAGTTTTAGAGAATAAAACTTTGGAAATCACAGCCAAAAGGAAAGAGGAACTGGCTAGAGAGGCAAAAGAGAAGAATATTCCACAAAAGAAAGAGAGTAGCGACGAAGTTAGCTAATTGCGGAGACAACAATGCCAGGAACGTAATACAAGAAAAACTGGAGAGAATCGATTGGGAAATACAAACTCTGATAAAGGGCCATACAGAGAGGGAAGAGGAAAAGGTGGTAGAAGCAATAAAGGAAAATCCAAAATACTTCTATTGCTATGTGAAAAGGAAAACAAAAACGCGCGCTACTATCGGGCCCTTATGGAAAGGAAATAATAAACTAACAGACGATCTAAAAGAAATATCTGAAAGAGAGAGAGCCCAGTATGAATCAGTCTTCAGTACCCCAAAAACTGGCAAAGCGATATCTGACATAGATGCATTCTTTGAAGAGAAATTGCAAGGAGAGTGTATAACAGACTTTGATTTTACCCCAGAAGATGTAGCGAGGGGTATACAGTATACAAATGGTCAGAAGACAACAATATGACATTTAACATCGAGAAATTTCAGCGCTTGTGATATAGTAGAAATGAGGAACTTAAACAGACTGCATATTATGCTCCAGATAGACAGGAAATTCAGAGAAGCACGAAAACGATCGATTTGGGGGTAATAATGACCGATGATGCGAAATTCGAAACACAAAATCAGATAGCGATAAATAAAGCAAAAAGAGTCGCCGGACAGATACTAAGAACGTTCAAAAGAAGGGACAGGACATTAATTATTCCACTGCTAAAAACATTGATCATACCAAAACTTGAATACTGCTCAGTCTTGACGTCCCCATATAAAATGGAAGAAATTAATAGACTAGAAGAAACTCAGAGACATTTCACAGCAAAGATTGATGGCTGCAAAGAACTCAACTACTGGGAAAGACTATGTAAGCTAAGTTCGTACTCCCTGGAAAGAAGAACAGGGAGGTACACCATAATCTACATATGGAAAATGATCGAAAAACTGGTACCAAATCTCAAACTAAACCCAATTACTATTCAAACAACGCTGGAAAATAGGAAAGGCAGAATGTTTAGTGTTCCCAAATTAAAGGCCAACAAGGGACTTCCTCAACACTGAAGGAAAATAGCTTGGTTGTCAGGGGGCCAAGACTTTTTAACCAGCTTCCAAAGGACCCCAGAAACGTTACAGGGATCACAGTTGAAATCTTCAAGAGAAGACTGGATGCCTGGCTCAGGACAGTCCCTGATAAGCCGGGTGTACCTGGCTGTGTGCGGTAGAGAGCGCAAGAAAGCAACTCGCTCCTCCACCATGCCAGGCCTAGAGGCGGGGCTACCAGCTTGACCTTCGTGTGAAGAGAGACCAACACACGAAACATCAACGAGGTTAACGAGGTGTGTGTGTAAACATTATTTTGGCTTTTGCCGAGATCGGACCCATATTACAAAGCGCCTGATTAAATCTAGCTTTTGGTATTCGATTGATTGCAATGTTTAACTGTCTAATTTGTCATTTTATTAATATTTTGTTCATAATAGATTTAAATTATTTTATATTAATATTTTAATTACTGAAGTATTTAGTGTGGAGTTCATCGCTTATCTTTGCATGTGAGTACACAAATTGTAACCGTATATTATTATTACAGTATTTTTGTTCTATTAATAAATACTGTAGACTGTACAGTATATTTAATTATTATTAAAAAAATTTAGAATCTTTTGTTATTGTTTATTATTACTATTTCTGTTTTATTGCATAATCAATAATTATTTCGCAGAAAATTTGGAGTTTTTTAATACATCCATCACGTGGTTGTTGTTTGTCATCGCTTATCCCCTCTCAATTACATACTACTAGAAAAAACAATTGTGCCTTTTTGTAGAAATTCCTTCTTTTGGTATTTTCGGACTCTTGTTTCCTCTTTTCAGGTCACTAGTCCATAATTCTTCCCAGACTCTTCTGCCTATCTGTTAGATTGGGAAATTAATTTTAACTTTTCGTGAGAACATTTTTCTAGATATGGCCCCTAACCTACGAGGAAAATTTCCTCAGTACTTTTTTACCGATCTCTCTTCTGTCCCTTTAGCTTGCTGATTTTGCGTAAACCGACAAGAACTACGAAATCAGGTGGTTTCGGCGAGAGACGAATTCTGAAGAAGTAGGAGGGAGGTGACTGTGTTGAGAGAGGAATTTAGTGCTCTGGCAGCAAGGTTTAACTCGCTGCAGGATTTTGCTTCAGAGAGTCTGGGGGCGAGTTCTCACACAGAACGGAGATCGCACGAAGACTGTACACCGAATCATTAACCAGTCGTCCAACCAGTCGTCGACCGTTTAAGCCAGTTTGAAATAGGGCCCGACCTAGTCAGCACAAACCTTGCTTAAGACTTTTAAGAGTAGTTACAAATAATAGATTTTCTGTTTTAGAGCCAGATCAGAGTGACACGCAGGAAATTAGGCTGATTTTGGCGATTCCATTATTCGAGGACAGTGACAGGACTTCTGAGGCAGGAACCCAACTCGGAGAAGGAGGTACTGCTATCTTGGAAACTGTATTGACGACATCACGGACTCCATAGATGAGTTTGGTAAAGATGCTGGTGATAGTACGATATTTATGGTTCATGTTGGTACTAACGATGTTAATATTTCCAGGTCAGAAGAGCTAATAGAGAAATACAAGCGGCTGATGCGGACTCTAAAGGAAAGGACTAATAAATTTTTTTTTTAGGAATTCTCCCTAGCATAACAGGATCCGACAACCTTTTGATAAAGTGCCACCTAGGAGATTATTAGCTAAACTTCATTCTCACGGAATTGATGGTGATGTTCTTAAATAGATTAAAAATTGGCTGAGTGGACGTAAACAAAGAGTGGTCATTAATGGCAAAGCGACTAACTGGAACAATGTAATTAGCGGCGTTCCTCGGGGATCAGTTCTGGACTCGGTTCTTTTTGTTATTTATATCAGTGACATCGACATAAGATTAAGAGTATAATTTCAAAATCTGCAGATGATACCAAACTAGGGGGACGAACAAAATCAGCGGCACAACGTTTGCAAATTCAAAAAGATATTAATAAATTACTCGAGTGGGCAGAAATTTGGCAAATGAACTTTAATATAGATAAATATAAAACGTTGCATATCGGAAGAAACAATGTTAAAGAAAAGTATTTTATGTGCGACAAGACACTAACGAGTGTTACGGAAGAGAAAGTCTTGCATATTATCATATTATTGCCGACACTCTTAAACCGAATAAGCAATGTATCGAAGCGGTCAGGAAAGCAAATAGACTCTCAGGATTTATTGGTAGGTCATTTGAATTTAAGTCGGAGAAAACAATGCTAACACTATACGAATACAATTCTTCAATACGCTCCCACCTGGAATACTGTGTTCAGTTTTGGTCCCCATATTTACGACAGAACATAGACAGAATGGAGAAAGTGCAGCGACGGTAAGAAACAAATCATACGCTGCCCTTTAGAAACGTTAAATTTATTCTTACTTGTAAAAAGGCGTATTCGAGCATTAATCCAGGTGTTTAAGATGATTAAAGATTTCGATAATGTAGACGCCGAAAAATATTTCACCTCCAAAAATGCCGATAGAACTCGCGGTAATGGTCTGAAATTAGTGGGTTAACATTTTAATTCTAATACAGGTAAACATTCTTTCTTCAATCGAATTGTTAATTTGTGAAATGGATTTCAGCCAGCGTAGTTGAAAGTAATTCGGTCGAACACTTTAAAAAGAGGCTAGATGCTTATTTTGCCTTAAATCCGTAGATAGAAGTATTTGTTAGAACGTTGAAATATTGTAGAAATTTTATTCGGATTCGATCCTCTTTACTTTAAAATTTTCATTTTATCTTTAAATTTCTTTCCTTCCTTTTAACCTCGCTTTAGACTAGAGGCAAAATCTGAAAAGGCCTCTAGAAATCACTTTAGGGGTGACGGAATGTTAGCAACTGTCATCCATGATGTCAGGCAGTTAATATGACCTATAATGAACACATTTCACGTGGATGACACTTAATTTAAGCTTTTATTAGATTTTTAAACGAAAAACAAACTGGCTGCCCAAGCGGTATTTGACAGATTTCAATAAAATCTGATATCTCTTGAACTAAACAAGCTAACTTCATGAAATTTGGTGTACTTAAGTCACACCAAATGTGCTTTTTACGTATGTGCCAACAAAGTTACAAATGTGTTTTTACGCATGCTAACTAACAAGTGTTACAAATATGCTTTTTACGTATGTGCCTACAAAGGTTACACACACATACACATACATAGGGGAGACAGGGGTTGGAAGTAACAGGGGTTGGTTGAAACATATGCTTTAGTTTAATTTCTTTCCAATAGATGGCGCCAGTGTTGCTTTTGCACATGCGCGAAACCAGTCCATAGTGTCCTTTCTGATAACTTGATTTCTTATTTACTAATTTGTTTTGAATATCATTTGATGTATAAGTGGCTAATGTTAGGATAAGGTAAGTATATATATATATATATATATATATATATATATATATTAGATATTATATATATTATAGAAATATATATTATTTATATATATATATATTGGGATAAGGTATATTATTTCCACAAGGGAAATACGTGTACCGAATGTTGGATTTTTCTTTTACAGGTTGTCTTTGTTGCTTTGTATGCGGTTAAACGGCGAGAATGGAAGCTGTTGCAAAACTGCATATGAAGAGGAGCTATGACAAAAGTACAAACTGGACCCTGTGCCTTTCCGTCAGTTGCAAGACTCTAAGAAAACCACAAGAAACTTGGAGACAATGGCATAGTCCAAGTTCGTCAAGCTATCATACTTCTGATCGTAAGAAATATAATGACCATGCCAACTGGAATACAGTCAAGAGGCTTGACAATATTAATTTTGACGAGGTTTCAAAGGACATCGAGATTCTGTACCACAAAGATTGCTATGCAACCTTTACAAGCACCCTTCATATTACACGTCTCAAAGTCAAATATGAAACCAAAACGTCCAGTCCCCCATCAACTACAGTTCCCTCAACACAACCAGTTCGGCGCAGTAGAGAAACAAGTATGGACAGAAATCTGTGTATTTTTGGCCAGAAGCTAACAAAGAAGAAGACTTTTCTTGTTGCCACTTACGATGTTTCCAATAAAATACTAACAGCAACACAGGGGGGACTACACCATGCGATGCAGATTAGCTGGAATCAGTGACCTAATAGCAGCTGATGCAAGGTATCATCTGCAGTGTTATGTCCAGTTTACCAGAAAAGCTTCACATTGCACACAGGTGCAAAGTCCTAAAGATATTTGCATGGAGAAAATTGCAAAATAAGTATCATCTGGCATACAGCAGAGCGGTATTTACACTCTTAAAGATGTGTGGGATCGGTACAGTCATTTGCTTAAAGATTTTAATATTGATGCTGGAACATACCGCCAAAGCAAAACACGGTTCAAAGAGAAATTGGAAAAGTTTCTTCCTAGACAGATCGACTTTGTATCCCAGCTCGACCCTCATCAACAGCAGCTGATCTTTCCAAAAGCAAACCTTGAAGAAGAAAACCGATGAGCTAGAGGATGACAAAGCAGCTAGCAGTCTCAAGTCATGTCGATTTTCTGATACAGAAACGGAGGAACTCTTGGCCTTGCACCACACAGCTCTGCATATCAGAGGTGATATCAAGGCATCTCCAGGTCACAACAATTGTGCATCTGTAAGCAAGGAAGATGCAGAACGAGTTGTTCCCGAAAGTCTGTTCATGCTAATTAGTATCCTTCTAACTGGCGAAGTAGATGAACCTAAAGAAAACTGCCAAGTGAAGACAACTGCTATGAGCATCTCCCAAGACATCGTGTACGCTGTCTCAAAGAGAAAAAAACACACCAAAACATATTCGTCACTGATTGTACAACCAGACATTTGTTCTCCTATTGACAATGGTTGGTACGAAGACCCTTCAACTGGGAACATACTTCCTCATCTGGTGAGTGAAGAACCATTCCCCAGTGTTTTCCTTAAACTAACCCAATGTCAGTGCAAGAACTGTGAAACAACAAGATGCAGTTGTCATGCAAAAGAACTGAGATGTACTGCTGGATGTGGCTGCAGTGATGGAACCTGTCGAAATCCACTCAATAGTGATAATGATGACTTCGACTAGACTGTATATGTCAAAAGATATATATATATATATATATATATATATATATATATATATATATGTCAAAATTGTTTGTTGTGTTTGCTTAAATAAATTTGGAAATATTTTATTTACAGTCTCAATTTCTTTATGTGCCTTTGTGTATATTAAAAGCCTTAAACACACCAAATTTCATGAAGTTAGCTTGTTTAGTTCAAGAGATATCAGATTTTATTGAAATCTGTCAAATACGGCTTGGGCGGCCATTTTGTTTTTCGTTTAAAAATCTAATAAAAGCTTAAATTAAGTGTCATCCACCTGAAATGCGTTCAGTATAGATCATATTAACTGCCTGACATGGATGACAGTTGCTAACATTCCGTCACCCCTGAAGTTTAATTTCAATATTTTGCCACCAGACAACTTCTTTGCTTTCCTTTAAAACTTTCACTTGTCTTCAAATTTTTTTTACATTTATTAACTTTCCTCCTTAAACAGACAGCCTCGTAGGGACCAGCCGGTCTAATGCTGTTTGGTGTCATTTGTGTGTGTGTATGTATGTATAATTATATATATATATATATATATATATATATATATATATATATAATTAATGTAAAGAACGACGCTTGTGTAGAAGAGCGTTCCGCACAAGATGAGGAGGGAGAACGAACAAATGAAAAATGAGGTACCTCCCGGAATCGAACCCGGCATGCGAAGGTGCCCCCTCAGGGCATTGGTTTCTGCTCGTATGTAAGAGAATTACGACTTCTGATTGATCGATATAGAATGATACAGAATGATACAGAATGACTTAGGATAGTGTAGGCTTAGGCTAGTGTAGGATTAGGCTAATGAATATTTTCTCTGGTGTTTTTCATACAGTTACAACGCCACCCCTACGATATTACAGTAATTGAAAAAACATGGAGCCCACGAAAGAGCATATTCGACATGTGATGCTGTATGAGTTCCATAAAGGATCTAACGCTAGTGAATCAGCAAGAAACATTCAAAGAGTTTATGGAAATGATGTTGTGAGCGAATGGATGTGTAGGAGATGGTTTGAGAAGTTCAGAAATGGAGACTTCAGACTGAAAGATTATAAACGAACAGGACGACCAAATGAGTTAGATGAAGAGTTGCTGAAAGCAACAGTGGAGGAAAACCCAACGGTAACTGTAAGAGAACTTGGCCTGCAACTCGGGGTTAGCCATATGACCATTCATCGTCATGTGAAGCTGTTAGGAAAAGTAGTGAAGGTTGGAAAATGGGTTCCGCATGATTTGTCACAAGCAAATCTTCAACACCGGATCGATATTTGCACATCATTGCATTCTCGGCAACTGCAGGCACCGTTTTTGAATCGAATCGTCACTGGGGATGAAAAATGGGTCCTCTATAACAATATTAAGCGTCGACATCAGTGGCTTAGCCGTGAAACAAAGCCTGAACTTCAGTCAAGGAATGGACCCCATCCAAAGAAAATTTTGCTATGTGTTTGGTGGGATATGCAAGGAATTATTCATTTTGAGCTTCTGCCAGATAACCAAACAATCACAGCTGAAGTCTACTGCCAACAACTCCAACGACTGAAGATGACATTACAAGAAAAACGTCCTGCATTAATTAATCGCAGAGGTGTTCTATTCCACCAGGATAACGCGCGCCCTCACACTGCTCGAATCACCACTGCCCAATTGGAGGTATTTCGTTGGGAAAAAAATGCCTCATCCACCTTATTCTCCGGACATCGCACCTTCAGACTACCATTTATTCAAAAGTCTGCAACACCACCTAGATGGACAAAAGTTGCAATCCAGGGAAGCTATCGAAAACGAAGTGATCGCTTTTTTTTAACTCGAAACCAAGGGATTTCTTCGAACGTGGCCTAAAAAAACTTTTCTACAGGTGGGAGGAGGTTATAGAAAAAGAAGGGAATTATACTGATGATTAATTTGTTATTATGTCATTTTAATTTTTGCTGTGAATAAACTAAAAATTCGAGCAAATTTGTCTTTTTAAGTCATTTAATTTTTGTTCTGAATGAACTAAAAAATCGAGCAGAATATATGTTAGAACCTTATATTTGGCCTCACCCTTTCTTCTTAGCTAAATAATAGGCCATGGGGCTGAAATATCTTTTGGGCCGTAAGTTTGAACTTTCTGCGCTTCACATAACCGGATTTTCCCAGTTTGAACCTTATCATTGTATAAAATCGCTTTTAAACGCCCTTCTATAAAACCGATGGTTAACGCAGTTTCGAAAATGGCGTCTGACAGTGATGTGCGTTGTAAACAGAGAGCTGTTATCGAGTTCGTAATCGCAAGGAAGGAGACAGTTGGAAATATTCATAAACGTCTACAAAACGTTTACGGAGATGCTGTTGTTGATCAAAGCACAGTTGGAGGCTGGTCTAAACGTGTGAAATCATTGGAGAGATGGAGAGCCAGCCTCGATGATGAGCCACGCAGCGGTCGCCCGGCATCGGCTATCACATCTCACACTGTGCAACGTGCTAACAGCATCATTCGATCAAATCGGCGCGTCACATACAAGGAGCCATCACTGGAGCTACTCAAAAGTGTGTTCACGGTTTGTTCCTCGCCAACTGACTGAAGATCACAAAGCCCAAAGAAAAGAAATTGCTTTCACGAATTATGACTGGGGATGAGACTTGGGTACACCACTTTGAACCTGAAACAAAACGCCAATTCATGGAGTGGCATCATGCAGACTCTCCACGCAAGAAAAAGTTCAAAATGGCTCCCTCTGCAGGAAAGGTTATGGCCACCATTTTCTCGGCCATGAAAGGGGTGATTCTGGTGGACATTATGAAGAAAAGACAAACAATCAACTCAGAGGCATATATTGCTACCCGACAGAGGTTCCACAGACGTATAAAGCGAGTTCGAGCAGAGAGAAAACTGGAAGACGTCCTTCTTTTGCACGATAACGCAAGACCACACAACAGTTTGCAAACAAGAGGCCATCACAAAAATGCGCTTGACTGTGTTACCCCACCCTCCATACAGCCCGGGTCTGGCACCTTCAGACTTCCATTTGTTTGGGCCAATGAAGGATGTTATTGGTGGTAGGAAGTTTCAGAGTGACGATGAGGTTGTTGAGGAGGTTAAGAGGTGGCTCGAGCGGAACCCAGCAGACTTTTAGCAGCAAGGAATAAAGGCCTTTGTTTCGAGGTGGAGGAAAACCGTAGAAAAGGATAGAGACTATGTGGAAAATTAAAAACTTGTAAAAAAGGTATGTAATTACATGTGTACAAAAATTTTTGAACTTACAAGGAAAGTTGGAAAGAAAAATAAAAGGTGAGGCAAAATATATTAAGTGGCCCTCGTGTGTGTATATATATATATATATATATATATATATATATATATATATATATATATGTGTGTGTGTGTGTGTGTGTGTGTGTGTGTGTGTGTGTTTCATGTACGAGGTGTGTTCAAAAAGTTCCCGAACTGGTTATGCTGCGCGCGCATTACTTAGGGAAGTCGCAGACGAAATAGACATTTCGATAGAATCATGCCACACGATACTCAAAGAGAATTTGGGGATGCGTCGTGTGTCAGCCAAATTTGTGCCACTATTCTTGACTGCCGAGCAGAAAGAGCAACGTGTTGTTGTGTCTGAAGACCTTCAACGTGCAACGTACGGGTATGACGTACGGGTGCAACGTACGGGTATGACGTTCAAACAAAACAACAGTCATTGCAATGGAAGTGCGCGACGCCTCCGAGACCGAAAAAAGAAAGACAAGTCTCATCAAATGTAAAGGTAATGCCGGTCTTTTTCTTCGATTACTACGGACTCGTTCATTACGAATTCGTCCCTAGAGGTCAAACAGTTAACCAACAGTTTTATTTGGAAATACTGAAGCGCGTGCGACACGCAGTAAGGAGACAAAGGCCTGAAAGTTGGAATGCAGGAACGTGGATGTTGCATCATGACAATGTGCCTGCACACACAGCGTTGTCAATTCAGCTCCCGTATTCTCCAGATCTGTCCCTGGCAGACTTTTTTCCTTTTTACAAACTTAAATTTGCATTGAAAGGTCGATGATTTCAAAGTGTGAAAGAAATTATTCAAAATGTAACAAGCGAACTAAAGGCGGTCAAGAATACGGCGTACTACGAATACTTTCAAAAGTGGAAACGTTGTTAGGAGCGATGTATAGCTGCACAAGGAGACTACTTTGAAGAAGACAACATCAATTAGGTCGTAAGTGTTACCAGAAAGTTTATGTGGGATCAGTCCGGGAACTTTCTGAATACACCTCGTGTGTGTGTATATATATATATATATATATATATATATACAGGGTGGGCCGTAAGTTTCCATACATAGGAAAAATTAAACGTTTGTTTTTATGTTTCAGATACCCTAAGAATATGCGTTTGACGTAAGATCTTGTTTACTGATGAAGCAAATTTTTACGTCAATGGAGAGGTTAATCGGCAAAACATACGTTATTGGAGTAATGCTAACCCTAACTGGCTGAGTCCGACGAAGATGCAAGGTGCCGGTAAAGTGATGGTGTGGGCCGGGATATGGGGTGACAGAATTATTGGACCAATTTTTGTCAGTGGAAATCTTAATGCCGAAAGGTATCTTAACATGTTGCAAGAAGAGATTTTCCCATCCCTGCTAAACGAGGAAGGTAACTTCCCAGTTTACTTCCAGCAAGATGGAGCTCCACCTCATTATGGTCTTCACGTGCGTCGGTATTTGGATCAGCAGCAGTTTCCGGATGCTTGGATTGGTCGGCGTGGTCCTGTGGAGTGGCCTCCCAGATCTCCAGATCTCACCCCCCCTTGATTTCTATCTTTGGGGGCACTTGAAGGCCATGGTGTATCAGGAAAAGATACGAGACATAAATCATCTAAAGGAACGTATCACCAACGCCATTACAAGCATAACGTCAACTGTGCTAATGCGTGTTCATCAACAGTGGGGAACACGTATTGAAATGTGTTTTCAAAACAATGGCAACCATGTAGAGCATATTATATAAATAAAAATGGTTGTCCATAAAAAAATGTTTATTTTTCCTATGTATGGAAACTTACGGCCCACCCTGTATATATATATATGTATGTATTAAACACAGACCGTGCATGGAACAAGGAACTCTTCTGGGAAATTACATCCACTGTATAGGGTTAATGAACTTAATAAGCTTCCACATGTGCACCCCTAGTGGCAAAAATGTCTAAACGGTATTCACACTCACGCCACACATTTTCCAACATTTGTGGGTTAACTGTTGCAATTGCATCCGTAATGCGTTCTCGCAATGTCCTGATATCTGGAACAACTGTTGCATAAACCAAATCTTTAACATGACCCCAGAGAAAGAAATCCAGCGGGGTAATGTCTGGTGATCTTGGGGGCCATGGGATTGGCCCGCCCCTGCCAATCCATCGATTTGGAAATGTTGCGTAAAGAGTTTCACGAACAACATGCGCCCAATGAGGGGGTGCCCCATCTTGTTGGAAGATGACAGTTGGCTGCCTGTCCTGCAGCTGGGGGATGGCGTAATTGGTGAGTATATCCATGTACATAGTTGCGGAAACAGTGTTCTCAGTGTTTCCACAGTCCCATCGGAAACTGATGGTCTGCCACTGCTCTTTCCCTTTTCCACGTTTCCAGTTTCCAAGAATTTTTTCATCCACGACTTACGTAATTAACTTCACATCAGGTGGATTCTTTCCATACTTTGTTCTGAACCTTCGCTGAACACTGACAGGAGATTCTGTTTCTGCAAGCCACACAACACATTGTGCTTTCTCTGTCACAGACGCCATCTTAACTGAACAGCTATTACAGCGCTCCTAGCGGCGAATGCGGTAGACGAAACACACCAGCATAGAAACTGTATGCGTGTACGAGATCACCTGTAAAAAGAAAACGGATGTAAGATTCGTCATTAAAACATGAGAGCATACTGTTTTCAGGGTAAACATTTATGGACACCCTGTAGTTCGAATAAGTAATGATAAATAGAATAGAATATAGAATAGAATAGAATGACCTTTATTAATAATAATAAAATAAATACATTTTTTCAATTTACAATGACATGAATAATTGTGAAGCTCGACTATTTATTTTATTTAATTTGGCCTTTAAGCCTTAGGCTTTACTGGGCTCTTATTAAAAATAAGCAGCTAGTTGTTATTAATTAATAATAATAAATAAATAAATAAGTAAATAAGTATTATTAATAGTTAAAACATGTATTACAATATTAAACAATATTAATGGACAATATTAAACAATATTAATGGACATTAATCCAAGATTTTTGTTAGTATGCCATTATTAATCGGGATTTCAACTTGGTTTTAAACAAATTTACATTCATAATAATTTTTATATCAGCATGCAAATCATTCCATAGTTTCACTCCAATGAAAATGGGTAGTTTCTGAGATGAAGACAGTCGAAATTGAGGTATAACAAGTTTTGATCTATTTCTGGTCTGATACGAGTGGATTTCTTGATGAGTTACAAAATATCTATTTGCCCATTGCAAATTAATGATTTTGTTCTTATACTTGTAAATAAAAATAAAATGTGCCAGTTTGGTTATATCGTTGAGCTTTAGTAGGTTTAGCTCTTTAAATAATGTATTAGAGTGATCAAGGAAATCAGCATCAGATAATAACCTCATTGCTCGTTTTTGGATGACAAAGATACCATTTAATGCGTTGTTAGCGGAGTTTCCCCAAACAAGGGTGCAGTATGTTATATAAGGAAGAACAAGAGTATGATAAAGAGTCAATAAAACTTGTTTAGGGACTACATTTCTAAGTTTAAACATTATAGCAACGCTCCTTGAAATCTTTTTCGCGATATAATTTACATGATCACTCCATTGCAAATTCTTATCTAGCATTTCACTAAGAAATTTGGTTACAGTGTACTCCTTTATAGCGATTTCATTAACATTAAGTTCATCAAAATATACATTTCTTTTATTAGTAAAAATCATGAAATTTGTTTTACTAGTATTTAGGAAGAGTTTATTGGTGGTCAACCATTTCATTACACTGATGAATTCTGAATGAAATATATTCTTAGCTGTATTAACATCTTTGCAAGAAAAAGAGACAGTTGTATCATCTGAAAACATTCTGAAGTTCAGTATATCAGATGAACGGAGAAGGTCATTTATATATAATAAAAATAACAGTGGACCCAGAACTGAGCCCTGTGGCACACCATGTTTGACAAGCGCTTTAGTTGAGCAAACCTTATTTACTGATACAAAATGATATCTATTGGACAAATAACTTTTAAACCAATCACTGATTGCTCTTCTAAAGCCGTAACAATATAATTTATTAAGTAGAATATTATGGTCTATTACATGAAACGCCTTACTCAAATCCATAAATAGAGATATCATTATTTCTTTGTTCTCCTTAGCTATATTTACATTTTCCATAAGATTTAAAATGGCCATTTACGTTGTTTTATTATTACGGAAGCCATACTTATTTGGAGATAATAAATTGTAGGATTCTAAATATCGCTGCATTCTACTTTTTACAATTTTTTCAAAAACTTTGCTGAACACAGATAATGAACACACCGGCCTGTAATTTGTTGCTAGTGTAGGATCACCCCCTTTAAAAAGGGGTGTTATACAACCATTTTTTAGCATTGATGGGAGTATTCCTTTGGAAATACTTTGATTGATAATCTTAGCCAAAGTTACAGATATCTTACCTTTAACAAGTTTCAATATAGGTACAGGAATGTTATGAATGTTATTTTTTGTATTTTTTTAATTTACCAATAATATTCTGGACCTCAGTAGAGGTAGCAGGAACAAAAGAAAATGAATTTAGTGGGCTGGGTGGCATATATTCTAGAGGTGAGTGATCATTATTTATTAATTTTGAGCGAAGCTTATCCGCTATTGAAGTAAAATGTGCATTTAAAGAGTCTGCAATAGCAGTATCATCAATAATTTATTTATTATCAACATTTAATTTCTCTATTGAATTTTTCTTAATTTGTTTTCCGAGAAGATTGTTTATGGTTGTCCAAGTGTTTTTTATGTCTCGTTTATGTTTGGAAAATTGATTGTTATAATAGTTATATTTTGCAATTTTGATTATTTTAGTTAATTTGTTTCTGTATTGAGTATATTGTACTTTAGGAATTTTGCTCTGCAATTGCAATTTGAATAATTTATCTCTGTTCTTTATTGAAGTGATAATTCCTGGAGTGATCCATGGATTTGCGACACTTTTGGGCGAAACTCTTTTTCTCTTTAAAGGAAAGCAAATATTAAAAATATGGAATAAGGTGTCATAGAGAACTGAAACATGATCTGGGTCATTTAAAGGTTCGTCACAGTCAAGTCGAGTTTTTTCTACAGCCCCAATAAATTTCCTTTTGTTAACCTCTGAGAATATTCTGTAATCAATAGTTGTTTTGTCCGCAACCTGAACAATGTTATTGAATATAGCGTAAGTAGGAAAATGATCACTGATGTTAGTGGTTATAATTCCAGAATTTACGAGGCCATTGCTATTTGCAAATATATTTCAATCGTAGATTCTGTTATTCGATTGCCATAGCTGCAGACTCGAGTGGGTTTGGTAATAGAATGACTAAGATAGAAAGAATTCATTAAGCTTAAAAATTTATGAGAGATTGCTTCAGATTGCAAATTGATGTTGAAGTCACCCGCAACTATGGCATTCGATTTATGAAAGTTGCATAACATGTTATCTAAGTGAATTCAAAAGCTATTTATATTAGTATTAGGTGGTCTATATATTGCATGGACAGAATATACATTACTTTTGTCTTTTATATTCACAATCAGGTTTTCATTGTCACTATTACGTAGAGAAAATACTTCGTTAGAGTCGTAAGTTTGATGCACATACACAGAGATACCCCCACCAATCTGACCATCTCTTACAGTACGATAAGCAACGTAATTATCTATATTATATAGGTTTTTAATACTACTATTTAACCAGGTTTCCGTGAGAATTATAACACTAAATTTGACCGTCGAAGTTTTCAAAAGGGCTAATAAGTAGTTATAGTTCCTAGGTAAGCTTCGAATGTTTAGATTTAGCACTGAAAGATTTTTATAAATATCTTTTTGTAATACAAAGGCATTAAACTCATCTATCGATGAGACCATGCAATTGCCTACACTAGATTCCTGTTCTAGATTCTCTGAACTGGATACAGAATTTTTTGGTAATGAATTGAAATGATTAATATCGGCACATATACTGTGAAAGTCTTTATCGATGAAAGCCATTTAACAGTAGTTCTCAAACAATTTTACTAAATACAGAATACGAGAATAAGGGGTTCCCGCCCAGTTGAGCCGAGAATGGGAAAGTCGACTGTTGAGATTGTATGCGGAGTTATTCGCAGGCCTCCTGTGTGCCGACTGTCGGCTGGCGTTTTCGTAGTTCTCATAGCTTCGAATGCTTCACTAACAAGGTGAACTCCTTTGACCGAAGTATTCCGCGTTGGAGGAGTCTCTCTTTCTTTAATAATTAATTTCACTCCAAGGAAGTAGGCAACTTTCCCGAGTCTCCTCGCTTCTATGAGTTTAGGATGCAGTATGTTATATAAGGAAGAACAAAAGTATGATAAAGAGTCAATAAAACTTGTTTAGGGATTACATTTCTAAGTTTAAACATTATAGTAACGTTCCTTGAAATCTTTTTCGCGATATAATTTACATGATCACTCCATTGCAAATTCTTATCTAGCTTTACACCAAGAAATTTTGTTAGAGTACATTCCTTTATGGCGATTTCATCAACATTAAGTTCATCAAGATATACATTTCTTTTATTAATAAAAATCATGAAATTTGTTTTACTAGTATTTAGGAAGAGTTTATTGGTGGTCAACCATTTCATTACACTGATGAATTCTGAATGAAATATATTCTTAGCTGTATTAACATCTTTGCAAGAAAAAGAGACAGTTGTATCATCTGCAAACATTACGAAGTTCAGTGTATCAGATGATCGTGGAAGGTCATTTATATATAATAAAAATAACAGTGGACCCAGAACTGAGCTCTGTGACACACCATGTTTGACGAGCGCTTTAGTTGAGCAATCCTTATTTACTGATACAAATTAATATCTGTTGGACAAATAACTTTTAAACCAATCACTGATTGCTCCTCTAAAGCCGTAACAATATATGATAATTTATTAAGTAGAATATCATAATCTATTACATCAAACGCCTTACTCAAATCCATAAATATTGGTATCATTATTTCTTTGTTCTCCTTAGCTATATTTTCATTTTCCATAAGATTTAAAATAGCCATTTCCGTTGTTTTATTATTACGGACATATACTATAGTTCTTTCTTTTTGATGATGGAAAGCCCAACGTAGGCACCGGGTTATTCGCAAAGAGGCCCAAAAATATAGGTTCCCTCACCAGCTATCTGCAAAGCAGATAGGATCCAGCTTTGGGACAGGATCTAGGGTTTACAGCTTACACTTAGCCTACTACATTCAGAACCTCAGTATACGCATGAAACTCGTTGCAGTCACGTCGGATGGAATACACCAAAGAAAAAGGGGTAACTATTGTATTTTTAGCCAAAAAACAAAACTTAAACCTCAACCGGGACATTGCGCGTCCACTTTTCAAGGCATATATGTAACACGTCCGTTTAATATACACAAACTCAGAATGGTCCCCTGAGAAACTTATATGTTAAACACAGACCGTTCATGGAACAAGGAACTCTTCTGGGAAATTACATCCACTATAGTTCGAATAAGTAATGATAAATGACAAATACTATAGTTTTTTCTTTTACATGATGGAAAGCCCAACGTGGGCACCGGGTTACTCATTCATTTAATAATTCACACGCTAGTTTATGACTCATTTCCTTCTGAACGGAAAACACACGCCAGTGACGCGGACGGTTTCTTTGATTGCACCTGGGAAACACAATAGATTGTGAGACGCTTGCTTCTCCAGAGTTCCCAGGTGACATCAACCGCTTGCTTGGTGGCGTAGGCAGGTTCCGTTCCTTTGACTATATAAGAAGGGGTTCAACGCCCTTACGGCAGATTCCGAAGAGACGGGTCTCCGTGCTGACGAGGGAAAGTCACTTCATTAGGAAATTGGGTTTTATGGTTGTGTATACGGAAATTCGGGCTGGGAGTTCTGACTCTACACTAGGTTAGGCAGTAGGCTCCAGCAATATTTAACGTATATCTGATTATCTTAGAATTAAAATTAAACTATTACTGTACTCATAACATAGAAGAAATATTCATATTATTAACTCTCTGTGAAAAAGAAAAATTTGATTTACTGTAAACTGATTAATAATCATCTTGCCTAAATTATATTAAAGTAATAACCGCCGACATGTTTCGTTGTTCTTTGACTTTTGGGAACTGGTGATAAGAATCTACAGGACCTTCACGAATTTTATTCGGCGTAATCTGTGGTCAGGGATCTACAAGACATTGAGACGGTATTTCCCATCCAAGAGTATAATATTATACCCTCTTGGAGCGATTCATTTTAATTTAACTCCGATGGGCGTATAATACATATATATATATATATATAAAATGCATGAACACGGGTGCTTTTGCATAATGTTTTAAAATGTCCCCGCCAAGATTCGAATCCAGAACCTCTTGAGTAAAAGGCGAGAGTGCTACACTGCGCTGCGACAAGATAAAAGTTAATGCAACCTAGTCCAGATGTGTAAGGGGTACGCAGCCAAAAACGTTTGAAAAACAGCCTTAGACTTACTGAGTTCTGCTTCTGTGTGAAGAAAGACGTCTCTTATGAAAGACAAGGAAGCTTAGAAGCACTCAAGTACAGTGATCCGCAACCTGCGGTTCGTGGACCCCCTTAGGGGTCCGTGAATGAGTTTCAGGAGTCGCAGAAGACAAGGGGTATATTCTAATTCACACAAAATTAGAATATACAAATTATTTTCGGTAAGGAATCCTCAAAATTAATTCATATTTTTCTATAGGTCTACAAGTGAGAAAAAGATTGCGGACCACTGCTCAAGTAGATGGTGGACGGGAATACATCTGACGGTTTTGAGAAATTGAAGAAAGTGTCCTGTTTTTAGATGGTATGAAATGGATCAAAAGAAAAAGATATGAGAATATGAGGAGTATTAAACTGCGTTTATTATGTATTTGAAAAGGACTTATACGCCTACAAGTGTCACGTGATCTGACTTATCGAAGAAGTGACTTAAAACAATGATGGGCGATTTTTGTCTCTGAGACACAAGACGAAACATCCAAATCCCTTATAAGAAATAATCCAATTTTGTTCTATGCTCCGCGCAAAACTTTCATCATTAATTCAAAGTTCTTAATCCAATATACTGTAGAAGAGAGACGAAATAAACTTAAACCACCCCTTTAATAAAGTTATCCCTTTAACCGGAAGAAAAGGAGATGTCATTAAAAGTTTAGCTTCTTTTGATAAAATGTGCAAATTGTACGAGATGAACTGTAAGGTTATTGAAATATAGTGATCTTGGTTTTAATCTTTTTAATAATTTTATATTTTTTGATACTTGCAAAAAATTGGTAGTCTATAATTTCCGAAAACACCACTACTGAAGCTTCAGTTTTATCAGTTCATTTTCTTTATTGGCTGAAAATAATTTTATTTTTCAGAATTACAATATATTACGTAGGATCATTAAAAATTACTGATCCATAACTGTTGGTAAAGAATAATAAAATCACTACGTAGTACAGTAAAATTTTCATTTTCAAATTTTTTTTCCACAAATTTATGAAAGTATTATTTTAATACCAACATTTATCATTCGTTTTAATAGATTTTGCTCTGCAAGCATTTAATTTTCTTTGTATAGCAAGATGGACAAATTTCGATTAAGTGTTCTTAAAAAATACGCTATTTTTTCGTATTTTTGGCGTAATAAATTGATAACTATGACGCTTTTACTGCAGCTGGATTGTGTTTGTTCTACGCTAATCATACCATGTTTACGCCACTGGCACCAGGACGGAATAATAAGACAGCAGCTAGCTCGTAAAAATGTCCGTATTTTCCGCTAAGATGATCATCTTTAAGAGTATGAAAAGGTAAAAATATTAGAGTACAGGGTGATTCAAAAGCCTCCCCCTTCACACTTTTAAAACATTCTCTCTTTTCTTTGCAGGTATAACAGTTATTGTAACTAAAGTAGTTTTGTTCGGAAGAATGATCATCAAAGTTTTTGTATAACATAAATTTCGATTTCATCTGGCCGTGATCATTTGTAAAAAACTAAAAATTTGAGAGGTGAAAAACCGCGGTCTGGTAGGACGTGCACAGATCCCTAACTACCACCGTTCAGAGACGCTTCCGAATTGCCTCTTCAGGCCAAAATGCGCCCAGCAGGCTCACCATATGTGTCATCTAGCGAAAGTTTTTAGAAATTAGTTCTGTGTTGGATCGTCTTTTTTCAAACCAACCTTGTTTTGTGCGCACAGAAGAAAACATTCAGCAAATGAAGGAAGTATTTTAGAATAGACAGATATAGTCGATCGGACGTGCTGCACCGAAGCTTAACACCAGCTACAGCAGCACCGAAACGATATTTGGACATAACATCCAGCTTTTCCCATACATGATTTAAGTAACTCACGAAATAGAAGCTGAGGACCACTATGTATAAGTTGAAATGTGTTAGGATCTTCTTCGTCATTTCGATCTTTCCCAACAGAGTTCTCTCGAATGTTCTTCATAAGTCCGTCATACGTTGACTCAAATATATTAAAAATAGAGAGTTACTAGCTTCAAGTCTACAGTTAAAATATCAGAGCAAATTTGGGTTAGATTTTTGCTATAAAACAAGGTAAAAACTAAAACTTTTATTGTTCTATCAAACTGCATGCTTTTACTTTCATACACGCTATGGTTCTCGTTATAATAATATAAAAAAGTTAGCGGTTTTTTAATCAGCCTGTAATTTTTTTTTAAATGCACTATTTTCAGTAATTCCAGGGAAATGATTAAAAATTAAAAATTTTAAAAATTGTCATATCTTCCCTACAAATATTTCGACAGCATTCCTGTAGAGACCCGCAGAACAGTTCGGAATTGAATAAGTTATATCTAGGAAGCTCACTTCCCCACGACGGGGGAATGAGTGTGCCCTAAAGGTCACCTTTAGCCCGAGAAATGACAGGGAAAAGGCCAACTCAACCCAACTCGGGAGCCAGCAGGCGGGAGCGAACCAGAGCCTCATTGCTCAGATCCCGCCACCGCAACCACTGAGCCATCCGGCGTCCTTAAATAAGTTATCAGAACTTATTTAAAAGAAACATGATCATCAGCTCCATCTTTTATTCCTGAAACGATTAAAAAAATATTAAGTGAAAACTCATATTATCATTAAAATACTACTCCAAACTGACTTATTTCTTCCCATTACAACAGGGTTTCCCCAACTGTGGGGCGCGATCCCACCTCCTGGGGTGCACAAGATGTACTGAAAGGGGGCACGAAGAGTTTAGGCAAAGGGAGAATAAAAAGAAACTTTGAATATTTCAATAATTTTTTTCGCTTTGACTAAACATATAATAATAATATATAATACATTAATAAATGAAACAATCGTTTTTAATACTATCTCACAATAGTACCTCACACTAGTGATGGGACGATGCATCGCAATCGCAATCGCAATCGCGATACAATCGCACATTTTTTACAATCGCAATCGCAATTGCAATCGCATTTAATGAGTGCGATTGTTGCGATTGTGAACAAAAGATTTAAATTCTACAAAAGTTGCTATGAAAGTTGCTCTTTCATGCGTACTTAAAGGAAAGTTTAGCTAACAACAATACGGAATAATAAATAAATAATAAATAAGTCAAAAACAGAAGCGAATTAGTTGAAAACAGAATAAAAAATTGGTTTAATAATAACAATAAGTACACCTCTTTATTTGCTCTATGTAAAATTGGAATGTTAAAAAATCAAGCTAACCCTATGGTAGGTAACGCGTTTAGGTATATTTAAAGCATAAATGAGCGTTATGTGAGGCTAAAGCTAAAACATCGCAATCGCAATCGCGCGATTTTCAAATTCTGACAATCGCAATCGCAATCGCAACAGCGATTGTATGAAATATGACAATCGTCCCATCACTACCTCACACTACTACCTCACATTTATTACTGTATGTGTAATAACACTCAATGAATGCTATTTACAGTTGAAATAAATGGCGCGTGAAGGACGGATTTCAGTTTGAAGTCGGCATCGGATAAAAAAGTTTGAAACGCTACATTGAAAGATACCTATTATTTTTGTTTCATGGTCCCACTGAAAGGGGACAACTGAAAAGGTCCCACTCAAAGGGTAGTTATATGAATGTAGACTGTTAATTTCCTTACCTGATTCATGTTTCCAATAACTAAAAACAATTTAAACCATCTCTAAAGTGTGATCTCGCGTTCAAGACAATCATCATGGTTCAAAGAAGTAAAGATCTAACTAGACAGTAGGGTGACACTTATTTTCGAAAGTTTGAATTTTTATCGGGACGGGCGCGTTTCTGGTTCCATTTTGTCAAAATATCGTGTGTAAAATATTTTTGAAATAAAACAATATTTAGAACTGCCTCAATACGGTCAAAATTTGTATATTTTCTCGAAAAGTAGAAATTTTAGATCATGATGTTCTATGCCTCTAGCAAATAAAATATCACTTCTAGTTTGTTCAAGCTACTAATCTTGACCTAAAACATATAACTGGACTTCATACTTTCAACTCTAGGTCCCCCTCAACTCGAGTATTAGCCCCTCAAGGGGGGGGGGGTATCATGGCGCCCCATCTCCCTCTCATTGTTGCCTACTTTGCAGAGGTCACGGTGGACTTGCGGGCGGTTGGGAAGTCACAGCGGTGCTTCTCGACCACTTGTAGAGGAACTGCCTTTGGTCTTCACTCTTGGTAAGGGCCAGGTTGAAAGACTGCATCAACGCCACCCCGCGCGCTCCGCGAAGTCATTGACAACTTGAAGGGCCTGGACTCGGCGGGATGCGGCGATGAAGGCTGGGTCCGTCCGCCACTCCTCCGGATCCTTGAGCAGGAAGGCTGTGCTGATGTCCAGAACCTTGAAGAACTCCTTTGATGTAGTCGTTGTGAACTTGGCCAATGTATTGTTGGCGATTGAGGCGGTGGACAGGTCCACATTGATACGCCGCGGGGGATCCTCCGATCCTTCCTCTTCTTCCATCGCTTTAATCATCTCCCGCTTTGTCGCCAAGTCGATACCCTCGTCGAAGATGGCCAGGGTGACGAGGCGCTCGCTCAAGTACCATAGGTGCCTGGCGAAGACTGTCGCCGTCGCCTTGGCCACCGCTGAGTCCGGATAATAGACGAGGGCCTTGAGCAGCGCGAGGTCCGCGGCTGGGGCCGTTGCCGGGAGCGGCGCTTTGTACCAGGCCGTCACGTAGATGGACACGGCGAAGATGGTGAATCGCCGGATTCCAGCCGCTTCGCCTGACGACATCTGAAACTGTTCCCGGAACAGGAACAGTTTGATGGCATAGATGACTTTTGCCATCCAGCGCGCGCGATGGAAGGCGCCGGGACGAGCGAACCGGGCACCCCGCTTGTTCGGACCGCCCAGCACAATTACAGAGAGCTCCAGAAGTTCCCTGTAGTCATCACGTGGATGTTGACCGTCGGAGGCGGCTGAATTCGATCAGCAGGTCGTCGCGGGCGTCCTTCAGGTGCTGCGGCATGGTTCCATCCTCGAAGGGCTTCGCTTTGGTTTGATCGATGAAGTCCCACTGGGCGGCGAATCGTTTGAACAGGAGGATGTCAGGACCAGTAGAGGGCCGAGGCACGCCGTGAATGCCTTCTCGCACACCAGTTCGTGGATGTGGTGGCGGCAAGCCAAATGAAGCACTGTCTTCTCGAGTTTCTGCTCAATGATATAGCAAGCTCCTCCTGAGAGTCCTGTGTTTGAGGCGGTGGTGTCAAAAGAGAGGGCACAGATCCGTCCCTTGATGTCCCAATCCTCGAGGGCAGAGAGGACGGCTTCCGCCATGGCGCGGCCGGTGCCGTCGGGGAGGCTGGGCACAGCCAGAAGCTTGTCGACGTTCTCCCCAGACACCAGAACTGGAAGGCGATCTTCAGCAGGCCTCCGTCAGCCGCTGGTACGATTTTCCCGTCCCAGTGAACGGTCAGCGGCACAGTAGGATGGAAGGCTGCCTTCATTTCCGCTGCTGCCATAGCACGGAACTTTGCTCGGTCGCGGCGGGAGGATTCGCGGTTCAAGACCAGCTCCTCAGGGTCGTGGCCCAAGCTCCTCGCAGCCGCCGACAGCAAAAAAAACAACCTTCTCGGTCGGGTAAGTTCGTCCGATCCATCGGTGCGGAGAGATCAGGGGTGATCATCTTTTTCGACGCGCGGAATCGCTTGGGTGGTAAAGGGGTCGTAGATGCTTCTGCATTCGACGTGGACGGCCCGGGAGAGAGAGCTCTTCCTCTTCTTCTCGGCGACGACGCCGTGTCGGTGCCGAGTCGGGCTGCTTGCACCTGAGCTGGAGCTCGATGCCAGTTCGACGAGTTCTTCTCGGCTCTCTCTGTTCGCCCGTTTCATCATCTTGCCGGTCGGCTCCTTTCCGCTTCCTGTCTCCTCGCACGCTCCTCCCTCAGTGTGCAGCGTCATGTCACGTGTGGAGGAGATGCGGCCGCGCCGCACCTCGGCCCTTTGTCCCGTCGGAACTCCCTGTCCTCTTCGATTGTGATCATCGACATCGCCTGTTCGTGTGCGATGTCGAAGAGGCGGTCAAGGGATGAGAGGAACTCGGCCTCGTTTCCTGATTTGGGTCCAGTGCGCCGTTTCGAGTTCTTGTTCAGAGCCCGCCACTTCTCGTACATTCGGAGAACCTTGTCCCTTGCGCGTTGGTCTTTCTGCGTAGGAATACGGGACCGCTCCCAGAATTCCTTGACTGCGGTCACTGTTCTCAGCGGCTGCTTCCTTGATCGGCTTCTTGACGTCAAGGTGAAGGTGGAAAAAGTACTGAAGCGCCTGCTTTCCCGTAGGCAGCATGCTTCCTGTGATGCTGTGGTCCACGGTCCCCAGGAGATAGACTGCTGTTTTAGATCTTGTTGCCGAAGCCATCACGTCGTTTCAGAACTCACTGAAAAAGAGAATGAAACACTGTTAGTGTTGGCAAAACTCGTCCCAACCCATTTTCTACTTAGAATAACATGTTCTTTCGCCTGTATCAATATTTGGATAAACTCGTGTTACACCCTGTATAATACCTCATTTTAGTCTTCTGTACACCAGTGCGGAAGACTAAACCAACGACTCTGACCGTCCGTCTGTCTGTCTGTTATCATTTTTCAACTCAGAAACTACAGCAGCTATCGAAACGAAAACTGACATGATAACAGAACGCCATGAGTACTTTTCGACAAAAAGTATAAACTTTGACCTCGTTGAGGCAGTTCTAATTATTATTTTATTTCAAAAATATTTTACACACAATGTTTTTAGACGGAATGACACCAGAAATGCGCCCGTCCTGATAGAAATTCCCAAAAAATGAAAAACACCCCAAATAAGTGGCACCCTACTAGACAGCGTTCATCTATTGTTGGTGAAAAACATGCAATTAGCTTCATTTCTTCATCAATGAAAACTATTCGAGAAATTCACTTTCAGAAACATCAAACGAGTGAAATTATCACCTTCGATCGAGTAATGAAATTTCTGTATATGCATATTTCCTTTCAATTAAGTGCCATTTTAAACGAAACGTATTTCATAATTATGAATAACCGATCCTAACATTAATACACACCCAATTTTGTGTGTACACACACACACACACACACACACACACATATATATATATATATATATATATATATAATATATATATATATATATCTTGGCTTTGCTTCTGACCGAATTGTTCATTTTGACGAAAGTCAAGACTGTTGCCCACACCTTAGACCTACAGCTTAACGTGAAATCTCACCCACAACCCACCAAAGAAGTCAGAAGTTACAAGGTTCTCGGCCGGACTCGATCTTACGACCTCTCAATTAGCAGCCCACTGTCTTAACCACTAAGATACCCAGGGTACCCATTCATCTACTAACCAATTTTTTGTATAAACAGCTGGGTGAGATGCACGCAGCCTGCAACTGCCGGAAATCGAACCCGGGTCCGGTGGATTTGTAGTTAGCGATTTTAACCACTACACTACTGACGCTATACAGGGTGTCCGAGAATTATCTGCACAATTTTTGGCTGTTATTAAAAGTCAACGATGAAGTGTAGAAATTCCAGTGTTGTCCCATTTTACAGAGAATCTCATTAAAATTTTTCTGATACCAAGTTTTGACAAGTTTTTTAGAAATTCCAGTGTGTCCGAACATTATCTGTACAATTTCATCTTTTAATAAAATTCTTGATAACACACGTAAAATTCTTAAACAAGATTATTTAGAACCTGTATTTTAAAAAGTTTCTTTTATTAAAGTAACGTTGTTACAAACATTCGATATGTGCACCATTAGTGATTCGCAAAACATCCAATCGATACTCCAAATGTTGCCATGTACGCTGCAGCATATCCACATCAATTCGCTCAATAGCAGCTGTGATTCTTGCTTTTAAATCATCAATGTCTGTCACCCGCGTACATTTCTAAAAAACTTGTCAAAACGTGGTATCAGAAAAAACGTAATGAGATTCTCTGTAAAATGGGACAACTGGAATTTCTACACTTCATGGTTGACTTTTAATAACAGCCAAAATTGTACAGATAATTCTCGGACACCCTGTATATATATATATATAATATATTATATATATATATATATATATATATATATATATATATATATATATATTAGTGGACCGGCCAAAATTAAAAAATCGACTTTGAACGGCGTTTTTTGTTAATAGCTGGCACCCATGATAAATCAATGCACCTGTGGGTGAGGAATAAAATTCAGGTGGATGCCACTCTCGCTTTTGGCTTTGAAGGTCATTTTCAAGGTCAAACTGTGCAAAAAATTATATTTTCTAATTTTAATTTAAAAAAATATTCTGAGCCAATTGGTTTGACCAAATGTTTCATTTTGCCACACTTAGTGATAAAGAAGTATGATGACACGCTTATTCCATCCGAATTACCAACTCAAGGTCAAATTCAAGTTAATCGCGACGGAAATTGTGCTAAAAATTTGTGACTTTTTATTTTAATTGGCGAAAAAAAACATTGAGCAAGTCTTTTTGTCAAAACAATTTATTTTAACATGATTAGTGCCTAATAAGTTTGATGGCATGAATTAAGTACTCACAGTAACAGAATTATCACACATAAATCACAAAGCAGTAAATATAGCCGCATAACTATACAGTTTACACACTAGTAACATCTACAAGTTCACGTTTCTTGATGAACAGCACCGAAATGCTGCACTGACAGTCACAATTGTGTGGATTGCAATCACTTGAGAACAGAGTTATTAGTTCCTTACAGTACATTCCAGCTTCTCTCGATTTCAGCTCGGAAGAGAGACATAGATCTACTGTCCAGCTGGTTACAGCAACCGCTGTCGTCACAACCACAAGCTGTCGTACACTTCATCCTTTTCCTGAAGCAGTTACATCTAGCTCTCTTGCACTTTTTCTTGCAACCACAAGCAACAAGCTCCAGGCAGGCTTCAGGGATTGGCGGAAGTCTTGTCCACACTGGTAAGAGGTTCCCATCTTCCAACTTCCAGGCTGATGTGTCCACCGGATCTTCAACATCTACGTGCTCTTTGTCAGCCTGGAGCCATATTTTGGCCTGATAGTTTGCCCGCTTGGCGTGGAGCTCCAGGGCATCCTTTGTCGGTGGGAGCATTTCCAGAGTCTTCTTGGCCTTCCAAAAAGGTGAACTCTGGCGTCATCAACTGTGTGTTGTTCCGGGCTGCCATACAAATGACACACAAACTTCTCAACATCTGCGATATCCCCATCTCGACCAATGACGTGCAGCAGGAGTGGGTGGTCACTGAACACCTTCCAACACTTTTTTCCACTTTTTTCCATGACCACTGAAGGACGAGACTGTATCACACCCGGTCAAAGCGTGGAAGCTGACCAGGTTGTCTCTGACTGGGGGCGACAAACTATTGAATACATCGTGCACGGGGTAGCATTTTCGGTTCTTGGCCGTTCCGCACAGCATCCACACTTCAGCGACCTTGGTGCAAACGAAGTGAATCAGCAGCACCATTACATCAGTATCTCTGTACACTACCAGTATTCGTTCACAGCCCTGGGACGCTGCATCACATGAGTGAAGGATGAGCCTGGTGTTTGCCTCTTCATGGTTGCTATGCAGTGGAACGTCATGTCGCCTGGCTGACCGTACTTCAGTGGTTTCAGAAAAGACACCCCCTGTCACCAGCTGACATCTTTATTGACGATCTCTGCCCTTCTCAGTGATGACGTTAAACAGAAACAAAGCTAGGTCAGCGTATCATGAGTCATGACAGTAAATGAAGTCATTTCAAAAATATACCGCCACACAAGGTCTGACTATTTGCATCAACGTACTCTATAGTCGCTCTTTTAAGTATTAACCACTTCCGCCCGACTTCGCCGACGTCCGCGCAATTAAGCAATACGGATTTTTTTTACTCTATTTATTTGCATTTTTTTCTTTTATACATTAACGCATTGAATATAAACTTCTCTTTCTTATTTTTGCATAAAAACGAATAGTAATTATCTCATAATTCATAAAAAATAAAATTATTTTTTATTTTATTCCTATTTTGAGAAATGATAACTAAAATAGTAATTTTCATGATAACTAAAATAGTAATTTTCAATTAATGTTATTTTTGTTTTATTTCTTTATTTTGTTGAATTTTATTTTACTATTTTTTATTTTATTCATATTTTTAGAATCGATAAAATGTTTTCTTTTTTAAGAATATATAATATTGTAAACAGTTTTTTAATATCCATTTAATAGTACCGTAATGATCAAGCTATCACCTTATCGAAATAATATTTATTAAGTATTTAATATTTATATATATTTAATTTTGAAGATAATAGCGCTCAGAAAAGTTTGCACAATTTTTCACCATGAATCTAAATCTATGCATAACGAAAATTTCTTGCGCACACGGACTAAAAAAAATAGAGGGAACATTGCTTGTGGGCCATCAATGACTTTCCGAATCGGTTTCTTCTTGCTTGCACGCTTTGTCCTGGTAACTGCTTTGATCGATCCTTCCCCTGCGTACCGATCAAAGATGACATCAACTCTTGTTGTGTGTTCATTGAAATAACTCGTCACGGCTTTGAAGAACACTTCAGCATAGTCGCCGAATGTCCGACAGCCGCCAGGCTTGCCAAAAGCTTGGATGAGTGCATGGCCATCTATCATCACACAGGTCTTCAGATCAGAGGTTGGAACCTCTAAGCTTATGGTCTGCTGACCGATCAGGATGTTCATCAGCTCAGACTTCAATGTCGAATTCATCTCTCCTCCTGCCTTCGCCAGGCTAAATGGGACTGGGACAGTTCATACTTCAAGACATTGACCATATTCACCATGCGACCTGCGGTCGCGGCATTCAGGAGCCGCTGTAGTAGCTTCCTGTCAGCTTTGATGGTCTTCTGCATGTTCTGCTTGGTGGAAACTGTAACTTTGTACACATCAGCGAAGGTTTTTGACCGATGTTTCTTCATCGTTTCATGGAAGCCTACTATCGAGGTTTCGAACCCTTTCGCCCATTTGGATAGGGACGTGAACGAGGGGGCAAACTGTTTTAATTGAGGACTCTTTAGTGCGCCATATGGATAAAGAGTTCGTTGGACGGAATCCAACCAAGAGGAGGAGGGTCTGTCTCCCAGGGGCCAGGGTTGACAAAATTAGAGACGAAGTGGATAGGATTGATGTTGCCTCCCGTCACTCGATGTTGGTGATGATGGTAGGGGGCAAAGACTCGTATAGGCCCGATACGAGAGTGCCTGACCTTTCGGAGAGATATAGGGGTTAATTAGGTCCCTGAAGGCGAGGTCAGATAGGTCTTTAGTTCTAGGTATTACCTCTAGGCACGGTTTGGGTCTTAGGATTACGTCAAAAACAATATTTTTGGATACTAAATTAGAAGAGATTTGTGCTGAGGAAAATGCACCTTTCGTAAAGCTGTGGTCAGAATTCAGTGATCCTAGCCTTTTTATAAAAGATAGGGTGCATTTTAATGAAATAGGTAATGCTAGGCTAGGTAGGTTAATTGACGAAAACGTTCGAAAGCTGTATAGGTCGAAACCTTCTTTAAACGTTGTGGGTCCGGGAAACGCGGGTCCGACGTGAAAAATAGTTTAAAACGCCGACCCGTGGTAAAAAATAAACTTAAACGTCTTTTATTGTAACGCGCGTACTATTAGAAATAAATTAAACGAATTTAAAGCGATAATTTATTCCGGCAACTACGATATAGTTGCTATCACTGAAAAGTGGTTAAATCCCATGAATCGGGACTTGTTGGGGGAACTTGATATACCGGGTTTTAAACTCTTTACAAATGATAGGTTACATAGGATTGGTGGCGGCGTTTTGCTGTACATTCGTAATTCCCTTAGGACTATCGAGGTTAAAATAGATTTTCCGGCAGCAATTAATGCGATATGTGTTGAAGTTAGGGCGCGTAGTCTTAGTTTCAATTTTGTTGTTGTTTATAGACCTCCCGTTCAAGCCCTCGATACCGATACTAGATTTTACACACTTCTTGGTAACTTTATTAATAATCGGGATAGTATAGTTATCAGAGACTTTAACTGCCTTAACGTTAATTACGAGACTTTTACTGGTACCGAAAAGGGTTTGAGATTGATTGAGTTCATGGAAGATAAATGCAAAAAACTTCACTTTTTTCTACGTGAAGGTCAAAATATGATAATAAAAACCCACTCTAATAGACAGAGTTTATTTCCACAACAGTTTCGATGCCCACTGGCATCCTCTTCGGGCATCGAAACTGTTGTGGAAATAAACTCTGTATATTAGAGTGGGTTTTTATTATCATATCATGGAAGATAATTTTTAACGACAGATGGTTACCGAACCAACGCGGGGTGACAATATTTCAGACGTGGTGATGACGAACGGCGAAAACATAATCGAAGGTTTAGAAGTAGGCGAGAGTTTAAGATGTAGTGATCATCAAATTATTAGGTTTAAGTTATTGATAGAAAACACTAAGGATAGTAACTTAATAGAAGTCCCTGATTTTCGTAGGGCGAATTTTGATAGTTTTGCCGATAGGATGAGAGTAGTGGACTGAGATAACTTATTTATGGGTAATGACGCAAATTTGCATTGGGAGGCGTTTAAAGATAGTTTCTTGAATATCGAAAGGGAGTTTATTCCTCGTAGGCCCAAGCGCACTAGAAATCATGGTAGGCCCAAGTGGTGGACTAGGGAAATAGGCGAGTTCATAAACGAGCGGAACAGAGCGTATAGACTTAATAAGCGCAATGGCACGGTAGCTAACGTTAATAGATATATCGAGCTTCGACGTCAGGTTAAAAGATCAGTTAGGAATGCTAAGCGTAATTTAGAGATACTTATAGCTACGGATAGTAAACATAACCCAAAAACGTTTTTCGATTACGTGAATAATCGTAAGCCGATAAAAGATAATATAGCCCTCTCATGGACGCTGATGGCGCTTTGGCTTCCGACGCTCAGGCGATGGCGAGTATTTTTAATAACTTTTTTGCGACAGTTTTTACCGTAGACGACGTCAATAATGTCCCCGATGTGGACGATATCGTTCCATTCAGCAATGAGACTATTTTGGATAAAATAACTGTTTACGAGGGTGAGATTGCGCATTATATCGATAGGCTAAAAGTTAGCAAGGCTCCAGGCCCTGACGCGTTTTATCCCAGACATTTGAAAGATTTGAAAGACGTTATCGTAGGCCCCTTAACGAAGATTTTTAATCAGTCACTGGAAAGGGGATTATTCCTGAAGACTTCAAATCAGCTAACGTCACGCCCATTTTTAAAAAAGGCGACCGCACAGTAGCTAGCAATTATAGGCCCATTAGTTTAACGTCAATTGTCGGTAAACTTTTGGAATCTAGGGATCGTATCATCGATCACTTAGAAAGTCGCGATTTGATTAATAGTAGTCAGCATGGGTTTCGACGTCATAGATCTTGTTTAACTAATTTCTTAGAATTTTATAACGAAATAGTGCACGAATACGATAGGCATAGAGCGGCTGACGTTATTTATTTAGATTTTAAAAAGGCGTTCGAGACAGTTCCGCATAGGAGATTAATTGCGAAGGTTAAAGCGCACGGTATACGCGGTTAGGTGCTTACTGGTTAGACCGTTAGAGGAATGGCTTCGTGCTAGGAGACAGAGGTCGTTGTTAATGGTAGGGAATCGGGGTGGTTGGATGTAGGTAGCGGTGTCCCACAGGGTTTAGTGTTAGGCCCAATGCTATTCGTAATTTACATTAACGACATAGATGTAGGATTGACTAGTAACGTCTGAAAATTCGCGGATGATACTAAAATTGGCGGTTGTTAACGTTAAGGTTGTTAACGAGGACGATAGAAATAGGCTCCAACACGATGTAAATAGGATTATGGAGTGGACGGATAAGTGGCAGATGCAATTTAATGTAGACAAATGTAAAGTTTTGCAAATAGGTTCTCGTAACAATAATTACACGTACACGATGGATGATAGAGAGTTAGCGAGCGTTGACGAGGAAGTAGATTTAGGCGAACGTGTATGATTTAAAAGTGAGGAACCAGTGCCTGGAGTCTTGTGCAAAAGATAATAGGATGTTAGACTTCATAGCACGTAATTTCGAATTTAAATCGAAGAATATTATATTGCCCCTTTACAAGTCCCTAATCAGGCCTCATTTAGAATATGCCGTTCAGTTTTGGTGCCCGTATTTGCGTGAGGATATTGATAAGTTACAAAGGGTTCAGCGTCGTGCCACAAAACTAATTCTGTCATTGCGCAACAAGCCTTATGAGGATAAGATAATAGCAATACTCGTAATAATGGATTTAAGATGCGTGGCAGACGTTTCATTACTAATATCGCTAAAAACTTCTTTACGTTTAAAGTAATTGATAAATGGAATAATCTTTCTGCGTCAGTCGTGAACTCTACCAGCGTTAATAAGTTTAAGAACTGTTTACATAGGCATTTTAAAAATATAATGTTGTTTAAAATAATAAAACAATTAGCAACAGGAGCTCTGGGGGTAATGGTTGAGGATGAGTCTGTTGACGATTAATGCCAGCTTGTGACATGCCAGCGTCTGATATGCCAGCAATAAAATTATTAAAAAAAAAAATAGACTAACACGAACGTAGATGTAGCTCTTAGCGTAAACTAACCCACTTTTTGTTATATTTTTTACTTTTTTTCTTTCTTATCCTCTCCTTACTTGCATATCTGTAACTCTCGTTACTTGCATGTCTGTAGTTTGCATGGTATGACAGTGAGTTAAGACTGTGTTTGCATGGTTTGTAAGCGTTCTTATTTTACTTCTTTTCATCTTTCACCCCTTTCCTATTCTCTTCGACTATTTTTCCAACTTGTCGGCAGTGGCCGGCGGATGATGATGGGGAGTCTTTCTTTCTCTTTTTCTGAATGAATTTTAACCCAAGAATGATAGGTTTTGCTACTTACTTAACCTCTTATTCTCCTCTTTTTAACCCCTTATTCTCCTCTTTTTAACCCCCCTCTTTTTTCCTTTCTCTCGGGCTAACCTTAGAGTGGATCTTAGGGTCTCTGTTAGTCTTAGCTTCTGTAGATCTGTAGATCTGTTCAGTCAGTCTCTCCTTTATGAAGCCGATTACATGCTGCTTTCCTCGATCTTGAGTTGTCAGCAGGTTCTCCACAACATCTGTGGGTGCAGTGTCTTTGGTTGCTAGTGAAACAAGTGGGATGTTAGTGGCGGTATCTGTATCTCCTGCTTCACTCACGTGAACTCTGAAGACGTTAAACTGCTTCAACAGCTGAACTAGCTTCATGACATCATGAGCGTCACGCCTAGTGCGAGAAGGCAGACTGTCAACCCGAGTGAAGGTGGCTTCCCCATCATCATCTTGAAGATTGAAGAGGCATCTTGTGCCTTGAGAGATGCGTGACCGCCCTGACCATGTGATGCAGAACCTGTCTCGTCCTTGGTCATTCTTTGTGATGCCGATGATACCATTGTGCATCTTGTATGTACGATTTACCCATTCGGTTGCCTGATCAGCTGGAACTTAGTTGAAGGGCTTCGCCGTCCTCTTGACGACAAAGTTCCCATTACGGAACTCTGCATGAACTTCTGGTCCTGACTTCTCAATACCTCTCATATCAGCCAAGTAGACCGCCCCTAACGTGCATAGTTTGTGTGGTCATAGGTAGTTAGCCAAGGCAGCATTGCAGCAAAGGCTTCTATGTGGAGAGTCCACATGCCATCTCTCTGAGCTCTGATGAAGGTCAGTAGGATCTCTACCATTTCCATGTAGGATGACCACAGCATGAAGTTGGGATTTTCAGAGTGCTGGTCATCGAATTCCTCCATGAGAGTTTGGAATTTCTCATCTGCCAAAACGTCTGAGAAGTTGTCAACAGCATCGCGCATCTCATCTATGTCAGCTCTGTCTTTGAAAAGCGAAGCAACATTGAGGACAAGCTGTTTCACGTTCTCATCTCCGTTTCCAGTTGCAGCCAGCCATGACTCAAACATCTGCCACTTGATGCGCCACAGTGCCTCATACGTCAGCTGGTGACCTCTCACAGCTCGGTAGTAGGCCTTGCCGTCCAGCATTGTCTCATTGGTGTTAGCCGCTTACACACCTGACTCTGTCCATAAGTCATCAAGTCCCACATTTTCTATGTGAAGCAGATATGGAAGCCTCCCATGAGCAAGACCACGTTGGCAAATTTCGAGTTTACCCAGACTAGTTCCTTACCCCTGCTGTACAGAGGCTGATCAGCAGTGATGATGGTGTACTTCTGGCTGACATACTCAGAAATGGCCATGAAGCGATTGATGACGGTGGTCATTGTGTCATTGTCATCTGCTGGTGCCTGCAGGATTGGCAACATCCCGGCGGTCGTTACTGGTGGATCCTCAGTGTTGATAGATTGATTGAATGCTCCCCAGCTTGGAACGGACATCGCTTCATCATGGATGCGTGACACCACCCATGCCAAGTCCTTGGCACGTGCCCGGTCCCTCTTAGGTTCATGTGACAAGTCGTCTATGTCAGTGTCGCAGCCAGGAGGAGATGGCCTCTTGCCAGATGGGAGGGTAGCCTGGTCCAGCCTTTGGAACTCCTGTAGGTCATCAGGTTTGATAGATTTCGATCTCTTGTGCTTGCCACCCTTTTGGCCATGACTCTGCTGTGGAGGGGGCCTCTCTGCCATACCATCAGTTCAGTGCTGTGGAAGGTGTTCTTCAGGTCTAAGGTTGACTCCAAGACATCTATGTTATAACAAGAGTAGTGAATCATTCTCTTTTTGACGATGGTGTCAGGGATGTAGACACATCCATTCTCAGCATACCTCTCCAGGATGTTTTGAGCGATTGTGGTGTCTATCCTTCTTAGTGTCGATACCAATAGTGTGATTTGCCGCGTGGAACAGATCTAGGAGTGCTTCTGAGCGGGTGGCTTGGTGCAGAATAAGACCCAAGCCCACATGCTTTGGTTTCAACTTTCGTCGGTTGGAGACTGCATAGATTATGTCCTGGGCAATACTACACACACTCTGCTTCACTTTCTGGTCCTCTTCACTTCCCTCATCCACAGCATCCATTCCCCCAAAGAGCAATCGTAGAAACAGGTACAGACTGTCGAGTATGACGCGATCAACATATTCCTGACCAAGATCTTGCCATGTCTCGGAGTGTCCAGGAGTTTTAAGAAGATCTTGTCCAACCTTCAGAGCCATGTGTACATATCTTGGAATATGCTGCTGGTGGCACACATGCGGACATCAGCATCTTCGTCTTCAGTAGACTCTGACTCCGAGGTGACAGGACCTTGTTCACAAGACTTAGCCAGTGCTTTGGAAATGATGAAATCTGAGATCTCTCCAGGGTAAATCAGCAGCGGGCGCCTTGACAATGGGCGTACATAGCTGGCGTTTGATCCAGGCAGCCTCTAAACATCTTCATAGAACGTTGTTCTCCTGGTGTATTTCACGGTGATGCCGGTGTCATTACACATACTCTCGTATCTGTCCCAGACGTCTCTCATGTCGTATACGTGACCACGAGACAGCCCTACTGTCAAGTCTTTGCACAGCTTCGTCATGCACTCATTTTCAGTCCCTTGCTGCTCCTCTGACACCGCTTGTTTTCTAGTACGTCTCTCAAATGTCATCAAACATGCCAGATGATAGCAGTCTTCAACTGCAATCACATCACTCACCGCTGACAACAGTATGCTCATGACAGGGTCGTGTTTGGCACGCTCGATTAAGTCATCTGACTTCTCCATTGTCTCCACCCTGTGCAGTTTCTTTGTGGTCTTCTTTTGGCAAAATATGCAGAGGGTCCAATCAGTCACTGGTGTTGAACGTCTACGCTTTGGGGGAAAAGCCTGAGAGCCTACACTTTTTGTGGTCGCCGATGCACCCATGGTCTGCTGCTGACTTCGCAGCCTTTTGAGTTTGCCTTTAGAGGTAAATAAAGAGTAGCATGATTTATGCCACCTGAATTCCAATGCATTGAAATTATCCTTGGAATGACTTTCCTGTCTTTGTAAAACATCAAGATAGTAGGTATCTCCCAGGTTCTTTCTTTCATCGCCCACAGTCATAGTTCTTGCTTTTCCTTCTGCTGATGCTGTGCGCAGGTCACCAGCGCTGCTTTGGCAGAAGAAGCAACAATCCTCACTGACATCCTGACGTTTCCTCTTGCGCTTGATGACAGCTACAGGGTCCATTGCTGATGAGCTCCCTATCTGCAAAGACAAGTGGGAATGGCAGTATGTAGCAGCCACAGATATATTGAAACAATTCGAAACATACCTATCTTTTAGCAGTATTATTATTATTATTATTTTACAAGCTGGCACTGTCTGCACTCTTTTCATTGCATATACCAAACCAATGTCTGGCCAGCCAGTGCAGTGAAAATATTCAACATGTGAAAGTATGCTATTACTTGTACCATGGTAGTAGTAGGGACATGCGCACCTCACCCACCATGTTAAATGTAGTTTTAATGGAAATAAAGACATCCAGATTCATAGTTACATTCAATTATTATCCATAAAATCACAAAAATATGCTTTATGTGCTAATGATACACCTTTAAACACGTTGTTACATAGAGCCACCACTGAAATGCAAAAATTCGGAATTTTTCAGAATTTGACTTTGGTAATCTTGTATGACACCTTCAAACCAAAAATTGAGAGTGACATCCACCCACATCTTGTTTGGCATCCTCAATACTACTTATCTAGGGTGGGTGCCTGCTATTAACAAAAAACGCCGTTAAGTTTTTTTCTAGAGGACTTTCCAATTTTTGGCCGGCCCACTATATATATATATATATATATATATATATATTATATTATAATATATATATATATATATATGGGATGAATTTCACAATTAAACACGTGAAATGAATGAATGATGCAAATCCACAAAGAAAAATACGAGGTGCACTTCTGAATACACGAAAGGCCTTGAAATCATTTTTGTTTTTCCTTGTGGATTTGCATTATATATATATATATATATATATATATATTATATATATATATATATATATATATACAGGGTGTTTGAAAACTTTCTGTACAAATTGTAATGGGGGATAGGCAACACCAAGACAAACCCTTTTCGTCTATAAGTGTATGTCCGCTGACGTCACCATTCGGCGCGAGAGGGCGCCGCTGCAATTGGCTAAAAGGTGAAGTGGGCTAGACTCGCGCTTGCCGCGGGCATTCTTAAATCGGACGTAGTACGCGTAACATGTTTATTTAAAGAAGGCATGTTTATTTAAAGAAGGTGCTGAAAGTTGCGACCGGTAGCATCAATGCATGCCCGACAGCGTCGAAGCATTGACCGACGTACACGTCGAAAGATTCCCGGCATTTCGGGAACAGTTCCAGCGGCGACAGCGATTCTTGCTACGAGGTCTTCTTCTGAGTAAATGGGAGTCTCGTACACGAGGTTCTTCATGTGTCCCCACAGGAAGAAATCGAGGCATGTTAAATCGGGCGATCTCGGTGGCCAGGCTACGGGCCCACCCCGGCCTATCCATCGGTCCCCAAAAGTGGCGTTCAGATAATCCCGCACATCGTTGCTGGAGTGTGCTGGGGCCCCGTCGTGTTGAAACCACATTCGTCTACGAATAGCCACGGGAACATCTTCCAGCAGTTCCGGCAACGTTTCTTCAAGAAATATCCGATAAACCCGCCCGTCGAGTCGGGCAGGCAGCAGGTACGGCCCAATCAACTTGCCATGGACGATACCCGCCCAAACATTGACGGCGAACCGTTCTTGATGGGCATGCACCCGTGTAGCATGTGGATTTGCGTGCGCCCACACGTGAGAATTGTGCATGTTAAACACACCCTCACGTGTGAAACAGGCCTCATCTGAGAACAGCACATAAGCCGGAAAATTAGGCTGCACCGCTGTCTGCTGCAGAAACCAGCGTGCGAATTCCACACGAAGAGGGTAATCCCGAGGTTGTAATGCCTTGACTCTCTGACGATGAAACGGATGTAACTGCTGCTCGTGCAACACTCTCCAGACCAGGTCGTGGTTCACACCGAGGATACGTGCAACACCTCGCGTGTTTGCGCTTGGTTTGTCCTCAAATCGCTGTAGGATTTCTTCTTCCATGTCAGGAGTGCGCACGTTTCTCTCCCGACCAGTGTCATGCATGTTTGCATGGAATGTTCCAGTTTCTCGCAGTCGCCGATGCAAATGCGCAAACGTTTGGTGGTTTGGCACACGTCTGTTTGGGAAGCGCTGTCGGTACAACCTCACAGCAGCTCTTCCATTTCCATTGGCAGCCCCATACACCATATGCATGTCAGCCATCTCAGCAGTCGTGAAGCGCTCCATGTTACGCGTACTACGTCCAATTTAAGAATGCCCGCGGCAAGGGCGAGTCTAGCCCACTTCACCTTTTAGCCAATTGCAGCGGCGCCCTCTCGCGCCGAATGGTGACGTCAGCGGACATACACTTATAGACGAAAAGGGTTTGTCTTGGTGTTGCCTATCCCCCATTACAATTTGTACAGAAAGTTTTCAAACACCCTGTATATATATATATATATATATATATATATATATATATATATACACTGTGTATGTGTGTGTTCCAGGGAATCTGTGTAATTGGGATTTCATGAAATCCCTAAAACGATCAGGGATTTCATGTAAGGTTAAGTCGTGATATTTTCGTTAATTTTAACGAAAATATCACGACTTAACCTTATATGAAATCCCTGAACATTTCAGGGATTTCATGAAATCCATAGTTACGCAGATTCCCTGTAACATATATATATATATATTATATTCACCCGGTTAGGAAATACAATGCTCTGCTTGGACTGTATAAAACGCAGATCCAAAACCGATTCTTTTTCAAACATTTTGATTCGACAAAATGTATCACGAAACCTCGGTGTTTATTTAGTGGAGATTTTATCTGGCTGCAAAAAACTAATAATAATTAAGTATTTTACTCACATGCTATAGTAAGTTATTTATAAACTTAATTTAACTTAGCCTAATTGGGTGCTAATGAACTTAACTGGGTTTATCCAACATAAAAGTAACACGAATAAGCTTCAAACACTGTCAATAATAATGAGCAAAGAGAGATGCTGTCGATCTAATTATGGTCTCACCATTGCTTGATTCAGAAAAGACAGTGATTGGAGGGACAAATGATAGCCACTCAAAAGTATCGGAAAAAAATGATGATGGTGATATATTTGGGGTATAAGAATTATATTTCCGGGACTAAGAAGTATGTCGCTGGACTGATCGTAGTGTGCATTGAAGCTTTTTTTTTTTTTGTGAAATGATGCTCATTTTTTTATATCACTTTCATTCAAATGTTTGTTTTGAATTTTAAGCTAATGATGACCATATTTCGAGTATAAAGAACATTTTTGCAAAGATGAAGGGGTATGTCATTATTCGCACCATTACCCACTTCTAAACGTTGTGATGATGGTTTGTGTTCTGAGTTTTTTTTAACTGATATTCATTTCTAGTATTTCGCATTCAGTCCAATATTTGTTTTGAATTTAAATCTGTTGATGGCCAGATTTGGAAAATAAGATACACTTTTGCAAGAATGAGCGGTGTCTCGTTATACGCACCATTACCACTTGTAAATGTTGTGAAGATTGTTGTGTGCATTGACGCTTTCGATTTTGGTGAATTAATGTCTATTTCTAGTCTATCGCTTTTAGTCAAATATTTTTTTTTTAAACTGTTGATGGCAAAATCTGCGCTATAAAGAACGTTTTTAAAGGAATGAAGGATGTGATGTTCTACGCACCGTTTTACCACCTCCAAACGTTACGATAATTGTGGTCTATTTCGAGGATTTTTTTTTTTTTTTGGCGTTTGTGAATTGATATTCATTTCAAGTATGTCACGTTTATTTCAATATTCCTTTTGAAGCCGAACTTCTATAAGAAACGTTTCTGCTGGAATTACTTCCTCGAAACGTTGTGATGATTGTCGTGTTCATTGAGACTTTGTTTTTCATGAATTGATTCCCATTCTTAGTATAACACTTTTAGTCGAATATTTGCTTTGAATTGTAATCGTTTGATGGCGATATTTTGGGTATAATTAACATTGTTGAAGGAGTGATGGGCATGTCGTTATACTCGTACGATCCATAACCCCCCCTCTAAAAGTTGTGTTGATAATGGTGTTTATTGAGGCTTTGGTCATTGGTGAAATGAGGCCAATTTTCCTCCAGTATACAGTATCTCTTTTAGTCGACTATTTGTTTGGAATTTTAGTCTGCTGATTGTCAGCTCTGTGATGCGAGTAACATTTTTGTAAGAATAAGGGGCATGTCGTTATACAAATAATTACCCCTTAAAACTTTGTGATGATCGCGGTGTTGAGTGAAGCTTTGCTTTTTGTGAATTGTTGCCTATTCGTAGTATATTCCCTTGAGTCGAATATTTGTTTTGAAGTTGAATCCGCTGATGCCCATATTTGGGATATAAGATACAGTTTTGCAAGAATGAGGGGTATATGGTTACACGCAACATTACTCCTGCTAAACGTTTTGATGGTCGCGGTGTGCATTGAAGCTTCCGTATTTTGGGTATTGATGCGTATGCTTGGCTTTTCGCCAAATGTCTGTTTTCGCTTTGAATCTCTTGATGGCCATATCTGGGGTATAAGGAACATTTTTGCCGAAATGAGGGGAATATGTCGTTATACGCATCATTATCACTTCTGAACGTCGTGATCATCCTGTTGTTCTTTGAGGCATTTTTATTTGGCGTGTGAATTGATACTCATTTTAAGTCTGTCAAGCTTAGTTGGTTTACTCTCACTCACCATCATTCTCATTCGATTCCACGCCCAAGAATGGGAAAGGGAGAAAGTGAGAATCTCAAACGAGACATTTTTTAGTCGGTCTATTCCCAATTCATGTCATTCTCGTTCTCATCCACGTCCTTTCCCACTTCGGTTCGGGTTAGGTTACGATTGGTTAGGTTAGGTTGGGATTGGTTAGGATACGATAAGTTAGGTTCTAATTGGTCAGGCTAATGCTAGGTTAGGTGCTAGTTGGTCAGGCTAATGTTAGGTTAGGTTCTGATTGGTTAAAATAAGTTAGTTTAGGAAATATTAAACATTCGCACTCAACGCCGTTTGCCGCGATTGGGAATGTAGTGATATTGTTTCCCAAATCAGGAAACGCTTTTCTCAAGTGTGAATTTTTTCACTTTTGTACATTCTCAATTGTGGACCACGAATGCGAACGGGAATGCCATTGAGTGGACAGTAATCATTTAGTCGAATATTTGTTATTAATTTCAGTCTGTTGATGGCCATATTTAGGGTATAAGGGTCAGTTCTTAAGGAATGAGGGGTATGTTGTTATACGTACCATTAACCCTTCATTAGGTCCCAGGAGTGACAAATCTCCGAGTGATAATCTCAAAGGAGGCAATTCTCAAATCGATCTACTGCGCTTTCAGACCATTCTGTCTCATCCACGGGTTTCCCGCCTTGGTCCAAGTTAAGTCAGATTAGGCTAGTGTTAGGTTAGGTTAGGTTAAGTTGAGTTAGGTTACGAAATATTAGCTAATCTCTTTTGGTGCCTTTCTCGCGAATGTAAATGGGAGTGACATTCTTTCACAAATTAAGAAACCCTTTTCTGAAATGTGGATTCCTCACTTTGTGATTCTCATTTGCGGCCAGGAATGGGAATGGGAATTACATAAGTGAAATACGCGAATACCTACCGTATGATGATGTGAACTAATTTTTTTTTTTTTTTTTTTTGTCAGTGGCACCTTAATTTTACGAATAAAAACAGATTTTCAACCTGTAAGCTTTGCCTCACCTTTAAAAAAGATAAATATGAAATAAAGAAAAAAGGGATAAAAATAAGTTTAAAATAAGTGAGACAAAATATGACTTAAAAAGTTTCTTCAAATATGAAAATATTTCCAAAATTTTCTTCTTTTGTGAAACGAGATATTTTCCTTTATTTTCTCGGTTTTATTTTTCCTTCGTTTTGTTCCCTTTTCGTGTCGTTTTATTGACGAAATAACGGAAGAAACTTTAAGTATCTTACAACGAACTGCTTTACGATGGCTCTAAAATATGACTGAAAGCCAAAAACCACGAATGAATGAATAATGCTGTTTCCCTTCTTCTGAAGTTTATTTCTCTAATTTGAGGAAAGACACAATCAACAACTCATTAAATAATGCTTTCCAAATTCACAAACTCAGCAGATGAAGAAGAGATATCGCGATCTCGTATGCAGAAGGTGTTCTTATAAATGATGTTGGATCTTTGTAAAGGTGCGCATCCTTTTCGGGCGTCCGTAGCCAGCCAGCCAGCCAGCCAGCCAGCCAGCCAGCCTTTGTAGATAGCCAGCCAGCGTCCGTAGCTCAGTGGATAACACCGTTTCCCTATAAGAAAACGAAGATACTGAGGTCGGGGATTTGACTCCCGATGATAATAATAATAAGAGAGTTTGAGCAATAGGTCGCATTTGTTGACCTGAGAGCTGTACCAGCCTCAGGCCCTCCTCACTCGTTATTATGTAGTCGGGCATTGACTCCGTTCTCTCGCCACTAAATGGTGTATAATTCCAAATAATTTCCATTTTAAAGGTTTCGAAAAGTGTTACTTCAAGATATTTGTATATTTGACTTACATGAATTAGTTCCAACTCAAATAAGGTCGAATTCGACTTAGTTCTATAGGATTTAATTCCAATTCTACATTATTTCGGTGTGGCCAAATTTGATCGCATTCCAGTTCCATTTAATTCCAGTGAGTTCGTCCTAATTTCAGTTTGACCTTGTTCATTACCTCCCCTAAAAGGAGCTAACTGGTCTCTAAACAGTATTTTGATCTAATTCCAGTATTATTCGACTTAATTTACCTCCAGTCTGGCGGATTTGACTCGCTTTCAATTCGTCCTTATTCCCATTCCAGTTTTTGGGTTCGACTTTATTCATTTCGATCTACTTCAACGTTTCCATATCAAAGAAAAAAAAGAAAAAATGACGCCAAATATGACTTAAGACGTTTCTGTAAATATGAAAATATTTTTAGTAAAGATATTTTTCTTTGGCGTAACGAGGAAGATTTTTATATCTAACTGGATACATCACATTTTAAGGAGATTTTCCTCAGAAGTTAATAGGTTTTTTCATGCACACGCACACACACACACACACACACACACACACACACACACACACCAAGGCTAGCTTATTACTTCTGAGGAAGGGGAAGTGATATGTGTATCTCTGGACACACGTTCTTCTGACAGGAGCATAACGAAGATGCGTTAACCTTTTGTAAGTATTTTGTTAAATAAATTATCTAGAACATGTTTACACTGACCGTTTATTTCATTTGTGTTAAATTCTTTTAACCTTTCTTCATATAAGCTGTTTCATTAAATAATAATTAGGGCGGTGCCTCTTACCATTTACAGTAGATGTTAAAAATGGAAGCGAATGAATAGGTAAACTTGGTATAATATTAAAAGTGCAAGCTAATTTGACGTCGCGCTGAACCTAAATGAAATATTTGCACTGCGAAAAGCGTTTTTTTTTAACAAAGCAACACTTTAATAATTAATAAACCCATTTCCAGTATGTCACTGTCCAAATTCCCTGAATAACAGAGGGTTAAATAAACATCTATTAATGCCTTTGAACAGCTGCGACTCTGAATTAAATTTTAGAAGATTTTAAGAGACATAAGTTTCATTATTATTTCTATACGTAGTTATGTAAAATTAGTGCATTAACCACGCTTCAAAGGTGTCAGCGCGTCCGGAGTTCAGTGGGTGACACCGTTTTCCAATATCAAAGTTTGTTGGATATTTGTTCCTTTTTACGTCCTTCGTCTACCAGAGGGCGTTGAGACGGTCGGGAACGCCACCAACCTGTAAAAATAAGTCCCCTTTAAAGGGGGAACTGGGTCGACAAATACATTACTCGCAGCGAGGTGGTCACTGCCTTCCCCCTCTCTATATCTCAGACTGGCTTGGGACCGTCCATGTTGGATGGCTCCAGACGTTTGAAATACACATACTGCGTTTTAGTCATGCTTTTTTTCGACCTTTCCTTAAGTTTTATTCACTCTTAACGTTTAAGTGGAAGTGCAACCCCTCCTGTAGAGAGGTGAGGACAAGAGTAACTTTACCTTCTCGTCTGCCAGGTAGGAATATTGTTGGAGTGTGGTTAATTGCAACTTCAAAGCACTATTGAAATGTAGTTAAAAGTTTACTTTTATGTATTAGTTCTTGAATTTGAAATGAAGTGAAAGGAGTGTAGAGTTATAAATAAACGGGAACTTATTCTTGAAGGCTTACTAAATAATTTGATCCATATATGATAATTGCTTGTGCCTCTTTTGGTATTCATTGATGCCTGATTGTCTTTCTCAGTACGTGATTGCGCATACTTTCAAGGAATGTTGTTGCAATCATGTACTAAGGAAGACAATCAGGCATCAATGAATACCAAAGGAGGCACAAGCAATTATTATATATGGGTAAAATTATTAAGTAAGCCTTCAAGAATAAGTTCCCGTTTATTTATAACTCTACACTCCTTTCACTTCATTTCAAGTGCACTTATACACTGTCATTAACCAAACCATAATGGGAATGGTATTGTTAACAGAGTTCACAATACAATTTTGATGACATGTGTCACAGATTTGTGACTACGTTGATCTAAATTAGTTAGAATTGTGTTCCCATAAAACTGATGTGATTCCCTAAAGCTACCCCAGGCTATTCAGACACTCAATTTAAATAAATTAACTTTGTTGTGGGAAAACTGGAGAACCCACCTGGATTTGACTCTGGAAACAGTTCTTCCTATGGTAGGAACCCAATTCTACTGGCCAACCACAAAGTACATGCAAAGTGAATAGACTGGAAGGCAGGAGATGAAGCTGGACTCAAAGATCTTTTCCCAAGCAGTACACTGGACATCAAGTGAGCAAGGACCATTCACAAAAATGTCTAGCAGGAAGAGCAAGACCACCACAGTGCATTCAAGCGATGGAAAGCAAACAGTATATGCTGGAATGTTAAGGAGTGGGTGCAAGAAAAAGGTGTTCAGGCAGAAAAGGAAGAGAAAGGACTTTAGGATAAACAATAAAGAAGAACAAGCACAGCACAGGCAAGACCTATGCTACTGAAAATTAATTCAAGAATTTTCCCTTGACTTGAAAATATCATCAAATTTAGTAAACCTTATTCCAGTGTATGACTTTTTATCTAGTCTTATTCCCTGTGGTGATCAAATGTGGAACTGATCTCCCCATCATGTAACATGACTGATATGTAATGATTTATAGAAAGCAAACTAGAAATGTAGGTTTTTCAGTTTTATTTATAACTTGATTTAATAGAACAACTTGAAACCTCCCATTTCTAGACTTGAACAAAAACTGTATCAATAATTAGTTACAATGTATTCTGGAAGTCCTAGACAATAAGAAACTTTAATCTTAAATTAAATGATGATGGGGTTAATAAAGTTAGTGATGATAATGAGCATAAAGATAATTTATGTACAAAACACTAGAATTCTAAATAACTATCTTAAACTTTGGAGGGTCTTAACTTCCTAGATTTCAACTGTATTATATTCACAGGAATTCTTCTCACTTGTTTATTTCCCAGTTTAGCTGGACAAGACAACGTGTATAGGCGCTTAATGAATTCACATGCAATAGCTTAATTAAAGGTGTATAAGCCAAAGCACACTGGAAATGCTTCAAACATTTTGGACTCATGCACAACACTGGATTGTCTGCCTAGAAGGAGCACTTAAGTTTTGGATCCTTAGTGCTAAACTTCAAAATATACTTTCCGGATTCAGTAAAGACCATGATCTTGCCTTTTCTTGAGTTCAACAGGGACTATCAGGGCTAAATACTGGACTAGATTTTAACACTAGTCCAGAGCTGTTTCTAGCAAGATACCCTATTACAATGATTTAATCACTTTTTCATTAATTACAGTATCTGCCTATGCTTGACTAAATTGACTCACTGAATACTTAATTCGAGGCTGCGAAAGCTGAGTGGCTGGAAAGAAAAAACATGAATTTAAAAATAAATAGACTTGAGAAATGAGAATCAACAAAACCCTACAACTTTATGACAAAATAGCCTTAACATTGACAAGATTCGAGTATTCCACAAGATCACTAATTACAACACTACTTATGTGTATTAAGGAATGACTTCCTTATAACTTGATTACATACAACAATTAGTTAGTCCAGAATGAGATAATTTGTTGCAATGAGAGATCTCATTAGTGATTAGTGTGTACAATTTAGTAACTGGAGCCCGATACTTAACTTCTCTTAAACAATAGTTTCCACTCTGGGATTGTACACAATTTAGAATTTGTACACATTTTCATCAGTAATTTATGCAGACTAATGGAATAAATCTGAAGTCTATAATTGATCAGACCTCTGTATCAAACTGCAGCACTAGATACACCTTGACCCCATTGTCATATATCTAGAAACACTTTATTGGCTATCATCGTACTAAACACACCATTGTTAATACTAGTTGTAAGTACTGTCCATTCTCACTAATTTTTTTTTATGTACGAAAGAGGAACCAAGGGCGAGCGCCAGCAAAAATGTCCCCCCTATATAAGAGAGAGCCGAAATCAAGGTCTCTGAGGCTCACGATGCCATTTTTTTTTCATTTTCAAAAGATTGTGTAGTGTGTAAAATGCATGTATGGGTAACGAAGAATAGACGGGGAAGTGTGTTTGAAAGCATGCTGCGCCGCTCATAAGGTAGATGAGACACGGAAAAAGATCAGCTAAAGAAGACAGTGACAGGAGAAACGGAAATTCCAACACACCCTGTTTCCTGCCTAACGTCCTCCCCGGAATACTTCCCTGGTCGATTGGTGTACAATCTCCTCCTACAAAACTAGTTTAACACCTTACGCACTTGAGATTAGTTTCCTAGAACACCACACTAATTGACTGATGCCTGGTTTTATTAGGCAACTAGCACTTAAAGTAAATTGTTCTACTTGTGGACACTCCTGAGAAGCCTTCACTGTTCTTACTACTTTAACTTTATACTTGTGCTAGTTCGGAATCTTTCCCAGTGGTCTACTGGGAGTTCCTCGTGTCTGGCAATTTCTCACTAGTCCGTGGTTGTGCTACCTGTGTCCTCTACGCTCGTCCAAGCATGATTTACTGGCAGACTCACAAGCTGTTCACTGCCACCGATTCTGCTTTATGATATGTCCAAACAGCACTTCCAAACTGAGTATTGCAGTGGTCAATCTCAAAGTAGAATGAAAGAAAATTTGTTTACTTCGTGTCATGCCCAATATCGGTTTTTTGCCGTACACCAGATTTCATGCTGTAATTCACTGAATCTACTTTTCACACTCTGCACCTATTTTAACATTTTACAACATCTTTCCCTTTTTCTCCAACAAATAAAATTAAATTTATCACAGATTACAGCAACAGTCGATTTATCAATGAAGCAAAACCAAAATGGCAAAACATACAGCCCTTCAATCAAATTTGCAAAGCTAATTATAAAAGATACAACATGTTCAAAATGCAGAACATTTGCTTATGAAACGCTTATGTTCGTTTATCCAGTATACAGTAGTTGCAGTTCATCCACTGCAAGGGTTAGTTTTGTTTTCTTCAGATGGTCTTCGACATTTGAAATCCCAAAATTAGGGTCGTCTTGTGAAGATTCTGTGTGATATATTGACACCATCATCTTTAAAATAGCATTTCATTATACTGATTCTCCACTGCTTTTAAAAGCATTTTCCTGTAATTTCTAGATGTTATTTTCTCTTTGCTAAATTAACTTTTTGTTTTCTACGTAAGTCAACTGGTCTTAAGTTTAGATGCAAATTTCGGAAAAATTGCAGTTTCTTTAAAAATACAAATATTCAATATTTTTGCAATTTTTCTTGGAGAATTTGAAGTGCTTTTAACTGAAATTATATATATATATGCAATAAAATCACAGAACAACACGTGATCTTTTTAATAAGCAAAGAACCACAGGGAAAAGGAAACACGAAGTCCGAGGGCTTTCGTGATATGTTCACATCTTCAAGGACAAGGGACAGGGATTTCTTTCTTGTCCCTGAAGATGTGAATATATCACGAAAGCGCTCGGACTTCATGTTTCCTTTTTCTTTCCCCTGTGGTTCTTTGCTGATATATATATATATATTATATATATATATATATATATATATGAGGGGCGACAAGCTTGACCTTCGTGAAATGAGGAATCATCGCGCGGAATATTTGAAAGGTTGAAAGGTATATACAATCCTTGGGCAGTGACCTTGATATTATGAAAGAATACCATAACGTATGCTATAAATGAAATACAGTCTGAGTCTTTAAATATGCCCCATGTTTGTTTTAGAAAATTAAAAAACGGTGAATTATTTAACGTCTCTCAAGCTTGACACAATTTTTTGAGAGGGATGGAAGCGTTTAATTTTCAGCACACAACCTGTTTAAAGTGTCTTTCCTTTTGCGAAATGTGTGAAGAATCCGGGCAGTTTAATTTCCTATCAGGGTCTTTAGCGTTTTGGTGGAATGGAGTGAGTTTCACGTCCCAATCACTTCTAAATTTAAGGACATTTTAAATGTCTTTAGATTTTCTTTGAAGACACTGCTTTCATTGTTCTTTCGCTATCCCCGTAAGAAGAAATCATATGGGTTAAAGTCAGAGGAGGCCATGTAATACCATAATCGTAAATGTAAGCTTACCTGTTACAAGACAAGACCTCTGGCCAGGAGTTTCATGTAAAAAGTCCAAACCAATATGTGCTGTATTAGGTCTTGCGCAGTCCTGCTGAAACCAGACTCTGTCCACATCAGTAGTTTAAGAAACGGGATGAACCGTTCTCGAAGGACGCAGAGGTAAACATTAATTTGTTTAAATGTTTTGTTCAAGTATGTCTGTTGTCCAAAACTGTAGTTGAGCAGCAGTGAAAATACGTACAACAAAACGTTCAATATATTACAATGGGTACTACCCAGATGTTTGGCTTGCAATATGTTTGCCACCCAAACGGTACAGTACCATATTTTGCTGAAATCCGTAGAAGAATTCAGTACATATAATACATCACTCAACAATCCTTTTGTTAAGCCCTGTTTCAGTCTTGTCAAATATCTTCCCAAAATTTACTGTATGATTCATTAATAACTTTATTTCTCCCATCAACAATTTATAGTCACACCTGCTTCCAGCCTTCCTTTTTCTTCTCTCTCTCTCTCTCTCTCTCTCTCTCTCTCTCTCTCTCTCTCTCTCTCATAAGATTATTATGATGATGAACTGCTTCCGAAGAACACTGAAGGAAAATTTATCTTTAAATTTCACGATAAAGAATAGTTTCAGAATTTCATGTAGTCTCTATTCTTTATTATTTATAGGATTTTAATTGCTAGGAATGAACTGTGATATCCAAAAACTGTAACTTTAAATGTAACTTTGGGTGTGACTTTAAATATAACTTTAAATGTGACTTTGAATGTGACTTTAAATGTAACTTTAAATGTAACTTTGGCTGCGACTTTAAATGTAACTTTAAATATGACTTTGAATGTAACTTTAAGTGTAACTTCAAATGTGATGTTATTTCTGCATTAAGTAATTTAAATTTGAGCTACGTATAATGAAACAAAAGCTGATACTAAATCTGGCTACGTTGTGGCCATGTTATTACACCGCTTCCCGTTCGATCAGGGAGGTTAAGCGACTGTGAATTTGATTAGTAGTTGGATGGGTAAACGGCCTCTGCATTGAGACGATGTAACGACCCATGGTTCGAACTCCACATAAGGCTGTAGGTCTCCTCCGTTTCGAAAAAGGTTAAACAACCCCTAATTATTATTAGTATTATTACTAAAGTTGAAATTTATATTAGATGCAGACGTTGAAACGGCCTTGCTCGACTCGAAAACATATAAATACATTATGAGATTTTTAGGGCACTTTCTATAGGAATCTCAGTTATTAAAAATAAATTGAATTATAATGACTAAATATTTATATTAAATGTGATTTGAATAATCATACAAGTTGTATCAGAATCAATTTAGTAGTTCGGGGATTTATTTAACATGTTAATATATGGAAAATAAAATAAGAAATCGGCTAAAATTCTCTAATACAAGAAGAGAGAATTTGAAATATAGATTTGAAAGTAACAAATTAAATTTTCAGGAGTTCTACAATAAAGATTTAAATCAAATAATGTATAAAATAAACTTGTGTATCCTTGGGTATTGGGGATACACTTGACTGGACCTCGAGGTATAGATGTGGTCCGTTGTATCTCGACTTTGATAACCGATGGTACAGTGTTTGTATAACCACGTCCAATTAAGCAAAGTGTGTCACAGTGCGGAATTTATTTAGACTTGTACAAAAATTATTTGTAATAATGTACACTTGGCCTCTTTCTGTCTGTCTGGCTCTCTCTCTGTCTATCTGTCTGTCTGTCTGTCTGTCTCTCTCTCTCTCTCTCTCTCTCTCTCTCTCTCTCTCTCTCTCTCTTTCACTTCCTTTGTTCCTTTGTTGTCTTTCTCACAATTGACCTTTTCCTTCTTCCAAAGAAAAATTTTCAGTTATTTTTCAATCGTAATTCTTTTTTAATAGTTCAAAACAGATTCATTAATAACTTTATTTCTCCCGTCAACAGTTTATTCACAAAGTTAATATTATCGGTGGCCTTAAATAACTTTTATGTTAAGTTAATTCTTGCATGACAAAACAGGTCATTATATATAGAGATATATATTTATTTATATATATATATATATATATATATATATATATATATATATATATGTTGTGTGTGTGTGTGTGTGTGTGTGTGTGTGTGTGTGTGTGTGTTTAGTATATGTGTGGCAGGATTTAGTGTGTCCCCCTTTTGCCTTTATAACAGCTTTGACTGTTAATAATGCTGTCTGTGTATTTCTTTACTACTGATGGTGGAATATACAAAAACTTGTCAAAACTTGGTATCAGAAAAAATTTAATGAGATTCTCTGTAAAATGGGACACCACTGGAATTTCTACACTTCATGGTTGACTTTTAATAACAGTCAAACTTTGTACAGATAATTCTCGGACACCCTGTACATCCAAATATTTTACAGATCTTTCCACAGTTGTTCAGTATTAGATAGCTTCAATTTATCCTTCCCACCATCTATATCTTCCCATATAGCCACAGATGGATTCATGTCGGGGTTTTGTGATGGCCATTCCATGATATTTAGTTCTTCAGAGTCCTCCTCCCACTTCATATGTTTTTACGTGTCGTGTATTTGGGGTTTATCTTGTTGGAAGATGAACCCTTGTCCAAGCAAACGCTTTCCATCTGGCACAACATGCAGTCGAAGAATTCGCGTGTACTTCACTTTAAAGTACCATCGATTTATACAAGAGAGCCAACTCCAGCTGAAATTATGGACCCCCAAACATTGATTGATTTCCCACCATGCTTTACTGTCGGTTATAAGTACATATTAATTATATCACCCACCTTGTCGCTGCACTTACTCTCTTCTTTTAGACCCAAAGATTTCAAATTTTGACTCGTCTGTCTTCAGAACCTTCGTCCAGTCAGTCGACAACCAGTGAGTATGATCTCGTGCATATTTTACCCTCTTAAACTTGTTTTCTGGTTTCAGGTACGGACATTTGGCAACAACTCTTCCTTGCAACTCTGCTTCCTGCAGTCGATATCGTATTGTTACGGCTGAAAAGTTTGTTCTTTGTGAGGAATTAACTCTTTAACGCCGACCGTTGCCTTATGGCAACATGAGCTTGACAATCGATTTTGAGCCTTACGATCTGAATATTAGAGATTATTTTTGCTTGAATAGGAAAAAAAAATAGAAATAAAAATTTCTTAATTTAGGCATCAAAAGGTTAAAATCCTACTGCAAACTACGACTCGATTGTCTTCTATTTCTTAAGCATGTAACCTTCAAACACTGGTCTTGAGATTGTCGTTTTCTTGACCTTCCTTTTTGTTGTTTGTCTTTAGCTGACCCTGTTTCAAGATGGTATTTGATAGTGCCCCACACGATACACCCCTTTTACAAGAAAGTCCAGTTTTTTAGTAATTTTTCTAAAGTCACACTCTTGTAAAGTCACGATCTTGATGCGAATATCCCCTGGTATCTGCTGTACTGGAGCCATTGCATGTGGAAAAATCAGTTGGTTCCACCCGTGAAATTCCTCAAGGTACGTACTTATTACTTCGATACATGATGTAGAAAACCAGGAGTGTTTATAAAACACATTACATACCAGTATTACAGTGGGTACATTCTATGAACACAACTATTTTACTGTATTTAAGCAAAGAATCAAAGCAAAGAATGAAAAAAACGGTAACCTAAAATCGATTTTTAAGAAAAAGAACAAGGGATCACATACCTGAGTAATGCAATTGCAAGAATGTTCTCAGGTAATTAACCGATAGCGTTGTAGGTTACTGTTGGTATTGCGCATGCATAACATGGACAAATAAAATTATGCTATTCAGGAACATTTTAACTAGAAAATGGAGTTCCTTATATACAGTATATATATATATATATATATATATATATATATATATATATATATATATACAGGGTGGGCCGAAAGTCTGGATCCATAGGAAAATATTTATTTTAATACATAAATTACAACAAATGGTAAATACTTAAAATGAATATCAACTTTAACTCGTAAATGCGTATCCGTGATACTGTACAGTAGTTCGTACTCCAGTATAAATACTCAAATACTTTTTTTATTTCAGCCCAGAAATGGCTTCGAATCTAACAACAGAAGACCGGGTAGAACTTGTGCTCATGTACACAAGACAGGGCGCTACACACAGAGAAGTTGCTACCGAATTAAATAGAAATCATCCTGATAAGCATCCAGTAACACATGCGACTGTTGGCAAGTTGTTTAAACGTTTCAAAGAAACAGGAAGTGTACATGATCGACGGCGTTCTGGTCGTCCAAAAACTGCAACTGATGAAAATACCTCTGCAATGGTATGTGAAACTTTAACGAATAGTCCAGTAAAGTCAACAAGAAGATTATCAAATGAAACACGCATCTCGAGAACGTCAATTCGAAGAATTATTAAAAATCATAAATTCCATCCCTAAGTGTCTCGATGTCAGAGGCCGCCAATTTGAGCATTTGTTATAATTTGTTGTTTATACTGGAGTACGAACCACTGTACAGTATCACGGATACGCATTTACGAGTTAAAGTTGATATTCATTTTAAGTATTTACCATTTGTTGTAATTTATGTATTAAAATAAATATTTTCCTATGGATCCAGACTTTCGGCCCACCCTGTATATATATATATAATATATATATATATATATATATATAATATATATATATATGCGCGTCTTAAAAATTTAGAGAAAGGAATTATCAGTGCATGGAAGTATTTCTTAATCTTTTTAGGAGAAAAATAATATTTCGAAAGTTTTCCCTCACGATTTGCATGATAAAAAAAAAAAAAATTGTTTCTTATTAATGTATTTGTCTCCAAAATCGGCCCAGGACGGAAGGAAGGAATTCAACATAAAAAACTTTTATTATAAAATATGAGTATATTTTATATAATAAACATACTTACTCTTTCTATTGAATTTTCTTTTATTTTTAAAGTTTGAGGAATTTTCCGATTCCTTCAAGGATTTCATTTTCAGAGTGACTCTACATAGCAATTACATACATGTACAGCTTGTACGATTAGCCCAAAACCAGAATAAAATCGGCACACTTGTAATAATATTAATCAGTGAAGAGAGCCAGAAATTGGCACAGGGCTCAGGCCAACTAATGCTGTTTATTGCTTTATCTCCTGGATTATTATTATTATTAGCAGCATTATCGGGAATCGAATCCCCGATCACAGTTTCTTCACTTCCTTATACGAAAACGATGTTACCTATTGAGTTACGGTCTACAGGATAGGTCTATGTATCACCTAACTGATCCGATTTATTCTTCATCTTACACTGGCGACTGTAAGTAAAGAATGATTCGCATAGTCTGTACTTGCGTTGACGGATTCTGAGCCGAGGGGTATTGTTGGCGTGACCAATGTGGGGAGAGGTACAGCCGTCTTTTGTACACCTAGACCAGTGGTCGGGGAACAGGGGTAAATTACCCAAATGGGGTAAATTTAAAACTTTTGGGGGTAATGCGTGCGGTATGAGAGACACTTTGTGCTGATATTGTTTTCGTATATTTTTATTTTATTTTGTTACATAAATGTGGCGTTATTCTAAATTTTAGAATATTAAGAATTTACGTCCTGATTACGTCCTCAAATATATTTTGGGGTAATACCCAAAAAAGTTCGCCGACCACTGACCTAGACTGATACACAACATCGCTATTTTCCCTCTCAAAGGGTTTTTCTTACGGAAGTACGCGAGAATAGATAGTTTCATCCGGTTATTATAAGGGTTGTATCCTTAATGTAAAGAGAAAACCCCAATAAACGCGGCGGGGACTTAATGCATAGAAGCTGCGAGTAACCACACTCCAACAATGTTCCTGCTTTCTCTTACTCGTATAAAAACACTGTTGGATTGTGATTATTTGCAGCTTCTAAGCAACCTTAGTGTAATCTTTCTTGCCACTTTTATCATCCCTTATACCATTCGTCTAAGGTTTTACCTTTCCACGTTTTTATTCAAAATTCACTCTCTTCTTTCCTAAGATTTTCTTAAGAAAGTTTTGGGGAAATTTCGTGTTGACAAAATCCTTAAGTCATTTAAATTTTGAGATGCTATAAACGCTCTCTGTATGCGATCGATGAAATTTTGTAGTCATAAGGGATATGAAGGTATCATTGCCGTTCTAAAACCCTTCATTTGTAGATTTAATGGGCATGCTTCGTTGTAGTTACCTTCATCATCGATGATATTTAGTTTCAAATTGGGTATTATTTGTGATAATTTGGTTGCCTGAAAAAGTAGTGCGCAGGGAAAAGAGGTGAGAAGCCCAGTGTGAGTCCATTTTTTCAGTACACATGTCTCATCACTCTCAAAAGATGTCATAGTCATGCGGTAAAGAAAAATCTTTTTCATTCTGTTTTTTCTTAGGGGGTCTTCAAGTACACCGTAAACAGTAAAATTCATTATAACATGAAAATATAAAACGTTTTATTCCGTTAAGGAAAGATTCCTCTCAGAATCAAATTCCAAATTGGAGACCGCATAGACACTAGCCAGGAACTTACTCTCGTTTTGACTCTTGACCTTTTATCCTGTATACCAAAAGGAAACTTATACAATCAATGTTAGGGACCCTTTATTACTTGAAACAATAAAGTACTTTGGTACTTCGACATTTAGGTACTTGAACTTGAAGGCTTTACAAAGTTTCCAGTTTAGAGTGTAGATTGATATTACACATTGTTATAGTTAATTTCATTCGTCTGTTCGACTAATACGCTGGTAATTAAGCTTTCAACATCTAAAGATAAGACATTTTTTCATTCTTTATCTTCACAGATTTTTTTTTTGCTTTATTTATGTACAGTTTCGGGGAAAAAATTCACCTAGAAAAAAATTTCTAAAGGACCATAAAAAATTACTAATATATATTCTTTTTGGTGACAGTAATAAAATTTGAAAAAAGAAACATCATTATCAATTAGCAATTTTTTATACTTTTAGAAAGTTTAGATTTCTAGGCGAACTTTTTTCGGAAATGTAAACTTCACTTAACCACATTTTTCATTGTTAGGTTCCAATTACTTTAGTTAAATACTGGACTATAACATCTGTGTGACAATTGTGCTTATACTAAAGATAAGCTGCAATGGTGAATTTTGAAAACTCTCGCGAAGTTTGGTTAAATCGTACCTTTATTGTTGGTAGGGCATTGTTCAAATTAATCAGTTAATCAGTTAATCATTGTTTCGAATTTAATCATTACTTAAACAAAAAATATTTTTTATAAAATGATGAGAAATGATTAATTTTCCTCATAATTTCAGCATCATTTTACCTTAAATTTTGTGATATATCACTTGAATTTGGCACCTTTTTGCATGTAGAAATTGTCTAATCCGCAAATGCCTGATTTCTTGAACTAAAACAAAGTAAATGTTTGAGCAAAATGTTTTCTTCGGTCTTATCTCACGCAACAGAAACAATAAAGCTCTTTCTTACTCTTTTCAGAAGTGTTTAATTTTTAATAATTTTATTCAGTTAATCAATGATTAATTAGAAAATTTCATCAGTCATCACTTTTTCCTAAAAATTATTAATTAACCATGCCCTAATTGTAGGTTCCTATTCGTTATAATATGCTTTAATATAAGACCCTTCAATTTATTAAGAGATATTTTTAACACCTTTACTTGTCTTTCCACAACAAGTTCGAAATTAAGACTTTTTCAAATCTCGCTTAAATAATCATCATCTTGGTTATCTCAACGCATCATGCGCAGACACTCCAGAATTCTAAAACTAGCAGTGGTGGAATCTTCAATGCTTTCAGTGTTACATAATTTTCACCTATCGTTTAACCAGTTTAGTGATAACGTTAGAATTTTAAATAATATATGTATGTAGGAATGTATATGTGCATATATATATATATATATATATATATATATATATATATATATATATATATGTGTGTGTGTGTGTGTGTGTGTGTGTGTGTGTGCAGTATTTGGCATTGAGTATGCAGGGTATATGTTGTCATGTCATAGAGATGTGTAATTTTTGGTTAGAAATTGATATTCTTTTATTTTGAAATCTAAGCTTGCTTGTCCATCTAATTATTATATACTAAAATTGCAATATCTTTAAATATTAGTACACTTGTCTAACGTTTCCCTACGTATCCTATTACAATTTTTATATAATACTTATGCTGTACTCAAAATGAAATCTAAATTTAGAATTTATTACTTGTTTCTGAGGGTGCATTTTAGGGGAAGTTTTTCCTTCTTTTGGGTGTCAAAACTTCTTCTCAGATGATAAAATAACTTCTTTTAATCATACATAACCTCTTTAGATAGAAGAAATGGTCTTCAAAACTCCGTTTTGAAGTGATTTGAGACAACAGAAGATAATATTTCTTTGCAAAGAAGATTGCGGGAAGGCTTTGTTTTCTGTCTGATTAACTCCGTAACGACAAAGGTTATATGACTGAGGGGACCTATAGCTTTAGGTGGGATCCGAACCACTGGTTGCTACATCATCTGGACACGGAGGATGGATACCCACCTAACTACTACCCAAACCCAAAGTCTTTTAACTTTGCTGATCTAACGGAAGCAGTGTTACGACATGGCCACGACGCAGCCGTTGTAAGTTGGAAATTTTACTAACTGAAGATGCGTATTCCATTTTCTATTTTTCTATATTTTATTTATTCTAAATATAACTTTAACATTTTATTATTGTATTCTAGTTTGAAGATAAAATAACATTTCCTTGAAAATGTCCAAAGTGTATAGACGAAACGTTGAGTTACAATTAAAAAAAGTAATATCACTGTTTCGCTTAAGAACAGTCCTTAATACGATTTCTTTACACGAAAGAGAAATTTATGACAATGGAGAAGGATATACTTTAATTGCTAAATTACAAAACTGATGTAACTTACAATAATAATAATAATAATAATAATAATAATAACCCGAAAACAGTAATCTGTGTGTAAGCAATTATTAAATGTCATAATAATTGTGAATACGTAATAGGATACAATCCTCTCATATCGTTATGCCTTGCACCGTTGCTATGACAACCATTTCGCCGTTAGTACTTAGGAAATGAACCCTAATTGAGGAAATAGTCTCCTTTGGCGGAATGCATAGAAAATTACATTGATAAGTAGAATAAAATCTTTATTATTAAATACCGATTTATTTTATGGGTAAATACTCTATATAAAATGTAATTACATGTACTAAAGTAAAACTTTCTGTAATAATGTAATTAAATTTCCTAACATGTAATGAAGTAATGCTTTTTGCGCTCACTAAAAGATTTTTAGCCTTAAACGAAAAGTAATAATAGAAGGTTTAAAAACATTATATATTTGGCGATTATTAGATGTTCTGGAGCGAATTTGGGAATTCACTTTAATTTTTAAAAAAATTAAAATAGCTGCAGCTTCTCTAAATTCGGGATGCGTTGAAGGTGTGCAGAGGTTGTATTCAGGCAATGAATACAAACGGGAGTGGAACACAGGCAGCACGAAATACAAATTGAATAAATAAATAAAACACTTTAAATAGTATATTTAAGGAAATTCAGCGTTTTATCTGTGAAGGTTTGTAAAGAATAAAATGTTTCATATATATATATATATATATATATATATATATATATATATATAGGTGCTCTTCCAATATGTGCTCTACCGCGAAACTTCGATCTACCATATTCCAACTATATTCCATATTCCAGGCTAACTAACGAAATATCACGACTTAACCTAACCAATCGTCAAGGGCGTATAGTTGACCTAACGATTGGTTAGGTTAAGTCATGATATTTTCGTTAGTTAGCCTTATAAGGCTAGTTTCACGGTAGAGCACGTATTGGAATATGGTAGATCACAGTTTCGCGGTAGAGCACATATTGGAAGAGCACCTATATATGGGATGAATTTCACAATTAAACAGGTGAAATGAATGAATGCTGCAAACCCACAAGGAAAAAGAAAACGATTCCAAGGCCTTTCGTGTATTCAGAGCTACACCTCGTCATTCCCTGACGAGGTGTAGCTTGAATACACGAAAGACCTTGGAATCGTTTTTCTTTTCCTTGTGGGTTTGCAGCATATATATATATATATATATATATATATATATATATATATATATATAGGGTGGGCCGAAAGTCTGGATCCATAGGAAAATATTTATTTTAATACATAAATTACAACAAATGGTAAATACTTAAAATGAATATCAACTTTAACTCGTAAATGCGTATCCGTGATACTGTACAGTAGTTCGTACTCCAGTATAAATACTCAAATACTTTTTTTATTTCAGCCCAGAAATGGCTTCGAATCTAACAACAGAAGACCGGGTAGAACTTGTGCTCATGTACGCAAGACAGGGCGCTACCACAGAGAAGTTGCTACCGAATTAAATAGAAATCATCCTGATAAGCATCCAGTAACACATGCGACTGTTGGCAAGTTGTTTAAACGTTTCAAAGAAACAGGAAGTGTACATGATCGACGGCGTTCTGGTCGTCCAAAAACTGCAACTGATGAAAATACCTCTGCAATGGTATGTGAAACTTTAACGAATAGTCCAGTAAAGTCAACAAGAAGATTATCAAATGAAACACGCATCTCGAGAACGTCAATTCGAAGAATTATTAAAAATCATAAATTCCATCCCTAAGTGTCTCGATGTCAGAGGCCGCCAATTTGAGCATTTGTTATAATTTGTTGTTTATACTGGAGTACGAACCACTGTACAGTATCACGGATGCGCATTTACGAGTTAAAGTTGATATTCATTTTAAGTTACCATTTGTTGTAATTTATGTATTAAAATAAATATTTTCCTATGGATCCAGACTTTCGGCCCACCCTGTATATATATATATATATATATATATATATATATATATATATATATATATATATATGTGACAGTCTATATATATATATATATGTTACAGTCAAAGTGTGTAACAGTCATTTCGCGAAATGGTTGTTTCGCTCGGTCATTTCGCGAAATGATTAAAATCTTCAGCCATTACGCGAAATGGTTGAAATTCCATCTTGGTCATTTCGTGAAATGGTTAAAATGACTTTTGTCATGAATTCATAGAAATAACAAACATCACAATAAAATTGGAAACCTTTATTTAACTAACTAAATCTGCTAAAACATACATACATCCACAGGTCTGTTCAAATAAGTGACAAACACTCTTCAAATACACATCTGAACACACCTGAACATTTGAACACATTTGAATTCGAATTTTCAATATATAGGTTTTCAAATACTAACCGGGCCTTCAATGTTATTTTGATATTCGCCACTGAAGGCCCGGTTAGGTCAACTGTATGTCCTTGACAATTGGTTAGGTTAAGTCGTGTTATTTTCGTTAAAACTAACTAAAATAACACAACTTAACCTAACCAATTGTGAAGGGCATACAGTTGACCTAACCGGGCATACAGTTGGCCTAACCGGGCAAATGATCTTGTACGAAATGACGAAGGTGGAATTTCAGCCATTTCGCGTAATGGCTGAAGATTTTAGTCATTTCGCGAAATGACCAAGTGAATCAGCCATTTCGCGAAATGACTAAAAGTTTCAGCCATTACGCGAAATGGCTGGTTACACACTTTGACTGTAATATATATTATATAATTATATATATATATATATATATGAAAATTATTTCACGAAAGTAACACGTGAATAATATTTATGATGAAAAGAACCACGAAGGAAAAGGAAGCACCACATCACCAATGAGCACACTCTGTGTTTCCTTTTCCTTCGTGGTTCTTTTCATAATATACATATTATACAGTATATATATATATATATATATATATATATATATATATATATATATATATATATCCCCGAAGGGGGTTCTAAGCTCGTGCTCTTGAGTGCTCTTTGTGCTCGTTTGTACGTGCTTGTTTCTGGAGGTTTCACGTGCGCCCTCCCGGCCCTAGCACCCAAGGATGATGGGGCTCGACCCTGCAGTCCTTGTCATCCTTGGCCTTTTTCCACTTCGACTGTCCCCTCCAACCTTTCTTTTTCCTGTCTTTCCTCTCACTTTTTCTTTGTTTTTCCGCCGAGATATGCCCTTTTAAATAGAGGCGAATCGGTTCTTCCGAACTTAAAAAAAAAATATATACACACACATATATATATATATATATATATGTTAAACACAGACCGTGCATGGAACAAGGAACTCTTCTGGGAAAATTAAATCCACTATAGTCCGAATAAGTAATGGTAAATGACAAATACCATAGTTTTTCTTTTTCATGATGCACGGTCTGTGTTTAACATATAAGTTTCTCAGGGGACCATTCTGAGTTTGTGTATATATATATATATATATATATGTATATATATATATATATATACATATATATATACACGAGTGTGTGTATATATATTAATCTTTAAATTAATGATTTCGAAACGACTAAAATTTATTACAAAATATTCAATATTCTAGTTAAAAGCTAGAAATTGGCAACGAATGTACTTGAGTAGCATAATTTTACTTGTCCACGTTACGCATGCGCAAAATAAATAATAACTTACAAGGTTAAGTCTATGAAATAATTTTTACAATTGCATCCCTCAGATATGTCATCCCTCGTTCTTTTCTTTAACTGCCGTGAAATAGTTGTGTTTATCGACTATTTCCAGTATAATATTGGTAAGTAACGTTTTTTATAAACATTCCCTCTTTTCTACATCATGTATTGAAATAATGAGTGCCCTGAACTCTTTTACTGTGAAATTCAATTGATTTTCATATGCAATGGCTACGGTCAGGCCCGGATTAAGGCTGTGAGGGACGTAAGGCTAATAAGACGGAAGGGCCGATATATGTACTATATATATATTGTATTTAATTCACAAAATCTTCAAACAAATAGAAATATATCCAAATTTAGCAATTAACTAAAATCAAAACTATGTACATTAAAAAAAAACAGCCAAAACAGAGGATGATTTCTTCCTTCCTGGCTTTAAACTGTGATATCTAGAGCCCGAATGTTCAGATAAAATGCTATAAATGCCTTTTTTTGCCGAATTTTGCATTTACAGGAAAAAGTGCCTGTTTTGTCATGAAGTGCCTAATTTGCCTTTTTTCTATTATTTTCTGATATTATTCCATTAGTCATAAAATAAGCCTATCAGTTTCTGTCACACACACACATATATTATATATTTATATATATATTATATATATATATATATATATAAAATGCGCCTCGGTGGTGTAGTGGTTAGCATCGCTGATTACGAATCCATCGAAACCCTATGACGGCAGGCGGCGCGCAGCAAAACTCAATCTTTTATTGTGTGGAAGGATGAACAGCTGAGTGGTAGATAAATGGGTACCCTTGGTAAGCTAGTGGTTAAGACGCTGGGCTTCTGATGGAGCGTGGTTCGGATTCCACGTTAAACTGTAGGTCTAAGGTGGAGTGACAAGCTTGACCTTCGTCAGAATGAACAATTCGGGCGGAAACAAAAACCAAGGTTATATGTATACTGTATATAAACAGAAATTGAACGTGCGTAATAGTATTATTTTATATTAAACATTTTTGAAATTTAAATCTTTGTCATTATTGTGTGACGAACATTTTCAACATTTTCAATACGTCCTGTTTTGTTCACTATAATGGCGTTGTAATACGAGTATGTATTATTTATACGTGTATCATGGTATTATTCTATATTAAACTTTATTTTTAGAAATGAAGTCAGTGTTATTATGTGTAACTAATATTTTCAATACCTACCGTTTTGTTCACTGAGGACGTTGTAATATGTATTATGCGCATATAAAGGTATTATTCAAAATTAAACGTTTTTTAAAAGCAGATTTATAAATGCCTTTTTTGTTTTTTTTACTGCCTATTTTAAATGTTTATTTTGCCTATTTGCCTGTCCTTTTTAAGGGTTTATAGTGCCTAAACATCCGGGCTCTAGTGATATCAAGCAAAACATCCCCCTTTCTTCAACATACTGAATGATCATTACACTAGGCCCAAATTCCCAACGTCTGAAAACAATTTCGGAAACAGAGTAACCCATTGAAGCCAATCATACAAAAATGGATGAAAATCATACATACATATTGACAATAATATACCATCAGATATAATGACATTAAAAAAACTCTTAACTAAAACGAAAAATCTCTTATTTTCCACCTCTCAAAATATAATTATGCAGTTATATATGATGTTACTTAACCAATCTTGTGACAAAGATTTAGGGTTTATGATGTAAAAATTAAGACCTAAACTTGAGGGCCTAAGGCTACAGCTTTATTAGCTTGATGGTTAATCCGGCCCTGGCTACAGTACGGAAGATAACAGAAGATGTTCGGATAAAGATCTTAACTTTACGAGGAGAAATATATGTATACCATTTCAGAAATCGCTAAAAATCTGAACATTTCTGTATCGTGTGGGGCACTATCAAATGTCAACTTGAAACGAGTTCAGCTAGAGACAAACAACGAAAGGAAGGTCAAGAAAACCAACAAAATCTCAAGACAGTACTTGAAGGTTACATGCTTAAGAGATAAAAGACAGTCGAGCCGCAGTCTGTTGCATGACTTTAATTCCTCACAGGCAATAACGTTTCGGCCGTAACAATACGGAGTCGATTGCGGGAGGCAGAGTTGCATGGAAGAGCTGCTGCCAGAAACCCGTGCCTCAGAACAAGTCTAAGAGAGTAAAATATGCGCGAAATCATGCCCACTTGACGTTGACTGATAGGGCGAGGGTTCTGTGAACGGATGAGTCAAAATTTTTAATTGACCGCACGAACGACAGCGACAAGGTGAGAAATATAATATGTACTTACGACCAACAGTAAAGCATGGTGGGGAGCTATCAATGTTTGGGGGTCCATAATTTCACCTGGAGTTGGCTCCCTTGTTGAAATCGATGGTCCTCTAACTAAAGTAAAGTAGAAGTGAATTCTTCATCTGCATGTGATGCCAGATGGAAAGAGTTTAATTAGACAAAGATACACTTTCCAACAAGATAATTTGGTGTTTCCAATTTTTTTTAGCAAATATATATATATATATATAATATATATGTTACGCGTGATCGGTGAAATTGCGCATTTCATGAAAAACGCAATATTTTGCGTTTTTCATGAAAGGCGCAGGGTGTATAAAATAAACTTTGTTCTGGTTTGCTGTAAAAATGCATCTTATTAGCTCATTCTTTGCCGATTTCATGAAAAACGCAAACTGAAATTGGTCACGTAACTGTCATTTCATCCTTTGCCGATTTCATGAAAAAGGCACGACCAAAATTGCGTATTTCATGAAAAATGCATTACTTTTGCTTTATTTCATGAAATTGGCAAACGCCCTGCACATTTCATGAAAAACGCAAAATATTGCGTTTTTCATGAAATGCGCAATTTCATCAATCACGCATAATATATATATATATATATATATATATATATATATATATAAATAATCTTGAGTCTTACTTGATATCTTCGAACAACGGTTTCGACCCCTCTATAGCATCACGCCTCATTTGCCGGACTTGATGGAGAAGAGAGGTGGTTTCCTCTCTTCTCCTGTCCTCTTAGCCATCTACGCATGGCTGGTCAGTGATTTTTGCACAATAACCTGTCCAGTTGTTTCTTGAAATTATTCAGGCTCGTGTGCTGGAGGTTCCCCAGTTCTTTCGGCAGCCCGTTTAAGAGTTTTGGGTCATCTTCGTTTTCATGACCCCATGTTCCACTGCAGCTGAGACAGTACAGAATGTACCCCCTTCTCTCATTTCAGTGTGTATCTATTTCATTTCTAAGGGTTGGAACACATCCCTCGAATATTTTCATTATATATATATATATTATTGTGTATCGCTCGCGTCTTCTTTCCAGGGAGTAGAGTTCCGGGGTTTGTAGTCGAGACCAATAGTCTTTATCCTTCGTTTCTTCTATCTTAGACGTAAAAGTCCTTCGTATGGCCTCTATTTTTGCAATATCTAATTTTCTGTATGGGCTTGTGAGTAATGAACACTACTCAGTTATGAGCAGGACTAAACTCTTCCATGATATTAACATAATGTTTGCTTTTCTGTTAGGAAGTTCCTCCAGATAGTTCCTATTACTTTTCTAGCTGTTGTAATTTTAATGAATTCTGCATCCGATGACTTTATTACTCCAAGATCTCTGACTTATGGGTTTGGTTTTATCCGTTTTTCTTATGCAGGGTGGCCCACAAAGTCCCTTTGCATGAAAACCAAGGGCAGCATACAGATATGCTGTAATTTCACTGCAAAGGGACTTTGTGGCCATTATTTAGTGTTTTGTGTCCTTTATTTTATAGATCCTTTTTGATATTGTTCACTGTAATTACTCTTACGTGTAACTGCTGCGTAACCTACCCATAATTTTTTGTCAGTAATTCTAGCGTAACTTAGGTGTAACTTTACTTAACGTAACTTTGACCCGTAACATCTCTGTAATTTTTTGTCATTAACTTTTATGTAACTTTTGCATGCGTAACTTTCTCGTAACAAACATATACTCGTACTTCAAACAAACAGTATTTTCAAAGGAAAACTAAAACACAAAGCGGTAAAAAGAAATTTAATAATCATGACATATCTTATACGATACAAATAAATAAAAACAATAATTCAGTTTTACGACATTTGCGCAACCTCATACTACTAGAAATCCAGAAATGCGTTTCTTATATAAAAAAGAATCCCATGAATGCATAATTTATGGAAATTAAAACAAACCAAACCAAACCTAACCAAACCTAACCTAACCCCCATCATGTAACTTACTGTTAGTGAGATTAGTGAGATGGGTAAAGTTTGGCAACGGAAAGCTTTACTATTTTTGTCGTAATTACACAAATGGCCACAAGTATTTCCTTTATCATCCTTTTTCGGGCACAACAATTCACTTAACAAAATCCCGTGATTACACAAAAATTTAAAGACTGCATCCTCGTCTCCAGAAAAATTCACAAAAGCTTCGCAAAACGTACAGAAACAACCTTCGCAAATAGAACTCATGTTAAACTGCTTACCGTAAGGGGATTTTTTACCGTAAGGGGATTTTGCTATAGCACCAATATCCTATAGCGCATATAACAGGATATAATTATTTGGTAAAAGTTGTTTAAAATTAATCGAAACCTACGGGAAAATTATGAATGCCGGGTTAGGTCAACTAACTGTATGACCTTGACAATTCGTTAGGTTAAGTCGTGATATTTTTTGTTAGTTTTAACGAAAATATGCAATTTTTTTCGTATGTTGCGCATATTTCTCCAGGAAAATAGTGTCATTTTCGTTATTAGAATATAAAAATTTATTAGTATGCAAATTTTCAGTTCGAAAATCCGCGGTACACAAAACTGAAAAGATCCAACTATTTTATATAACACAAAGTAAAGTTTATAGTATAAGACAACTATCTGTAATGTAGGCCATAATCAAATATATTTTAAATTAATTTTTAAAAAGTAATCATCCGTAATCATCATGCGAACTGTGAACTGACCAAAACAAGACAAGTGCGCATGCGTAGAGAAAACAGCTATAAAAAAATAACATTCGAAAATATTTGTATTTTGAGTAAAGAAATAATACAGATTCTTCGTTTATGGAAAATCGTATCGGGACCTTTTCCAGTTTGTGTACCGTTTTTCTTTTCAGATCAAAAATGAATGATAATATCAATCTCTTTAGTTAGGCTTATAAGGCTAACTAACGAAAATATCACGACCTAACCTAACCAATCGTTAGGTTAATTGTACGCCCTTGACGATTGGTTAGGTTAGGTCATGATATTTTCGTTAGTTAGCCTTATAAAGCAAAAATAAATTATATGAAAAACGGTACACAAACTGGAAAAGGTCCTTGTATCGTGTAATGAATATTCAAAAATTATATTCTATACGCTCTTTATAGCGCCTTCATTATTTTTGTCTTACGCCTGGCACCTAAACAGTAACACAGTTTTATAATCACATTTAATTACAAAACATAAACATGAAAACGTGTTTACAGTTACCTGATTTTAATTACAATCTCAATTTTATAATATGCTATAGGGTGTCAGGAAATGATTGCCCCCCCCCCCTGTACAGAAGAAACTGAAAGGAATAGAAAAAAACAGATAAAACCACGCGAAAGAGCGTTTAATTTTGAATAAAAAACACTTGTTTTAATATCGGGTGTTGCCCCCATTTGCAGCTCTGACGGCCATTAATCGACGGGGGTATGATCCCAGAAGTGTCTCAAAGAGATCGGTATCATGACTCATTTCTTCAAGGACTTCGTTGATCTTTGCAGTCATAATTTCTGTTGAATACCGATTCTGAATGGGTTGTTCCAGCATTAAGGACTCCACCCGATCCTTCATGATGGATCCAACATGTTCACAGACATTAAGATCGGGAGAATTGCCAGGCCATTCATTATTTCCGAAAAAATCAATGTTATTGTCCTTAAGCAGTTGTTGAGTCGCAAGTGCTTTCATACAGGGGGCTTTGTCGTGAAGAAAGGTTGCCTGTTCAACATCCAAAACACACTCGGGGTCTTTCAAAAACGGAATTACATGTGGGCTAAAATTACATTTCGAAAATAAGGCCCATCCCAACTGGTTCCTCTTGGTTTGATAACCCAGATGAGCTTCCGAATAGAGAACATAATGAAAACACCCCACATGCTGGATTTTTTACTATTTCTCGATACTTCTGGTCGTCTGGGACTTCATCAGGAGTTGTTGCCCAAACCCGATCATTCTGAAAATTTGGTTTTCTGGAGACATAAACGAAGAATTCATCGCTGACAACCAAGTGAAGGAAATCGTCTTCCGTCCATTCCTCAAGATAATCACAAAACCATAGCCGATCTTCAATATTAAGATCACTCTTCCGTGGCTTAGCTATTTCATGCCAAGCACTCAAGCCTTGGCGAACTCGAAATTGATGCACAAGTTGCCGATTGACTATCTTACCACGACGGATAAGTATCTCTTTCGCTACCTCAGAGCAGCTCTTCTTTCGGCGCCGTGATGCAGCAAGCACAATGTCTTTCGATTCTTGAGATAATTTCTCCGGTCTTCCTCCTCGAAATTTTGTTTCACAATCTTCAGGATTCTTATTCCAATTCCTTTTGACAAAATCTTCTGATCTTTTTAATCTCTCAGCCACCCAGTGTCGAGTTATGAAAGTTGCACCAGCTTCCTTTGCTTCACGAAATGTGACAGCTCGAATGCGGTCAAGAACTCGCTTTTTCTCTGAATCGTTCAAAATAGATGATGCCATGGTTTCTGTGGGGAAAAAAATGGTAAGAATTAAAATCACAGGAATAGAATATAATGGTTTTTATTCAGATTTTAACGCTCTTTCAAGTGGTCTCGCCGGTTTTTATCTATCTCTTCTAGTTTTTGCTCTACAGGGGGGGGCAATCATTTCCTGACACCCTACTATACATATTATGCAAGACAAATTATGGGAATTTATAGGTTATATATGAATCATCTACAGTATATACCTTTGTTAAAAATGCTACGCTAAAGTTATGCCATAAGAAGAAAAAAGCAGCAACAAAAGTTACGGAATTGTTACGGAATGAAATATTGGATAAGGGACTCACTTCCTCAACAACAAAAAGCTACAGAACGAAAGAAGTCGGAAAAGTTACGCTACTGTCGCACATTGAATTCAGTGTTACAAATAAGTTACGTTAAAATGTGTAGCTAACGGGCAACTTGCATGTAAAAAAATTTATGAGTACTGTCTTGCGCCAACTTGAATAATGTTTCGCTATCGTTTTTCAATTTTTCTTTGTCACCTCCAGTTGATATTTTCTTGCACATCTTTGTCATCCACGAAACACGATACGATCCTGTTATTAATATCTGCATCAGTACTCGCAGTCATTTTGATAAATACAAGGGAGCTTATACTGTACCTTGTGTGGTAGATCTAACGACTTCTTAGATTTCGGAATGAACTCCATTTACTGTCACTCTTTGTTTTCTAGAGCCAGAAAGTTAAATATCCATGGTTCCAACTTTCTACTAATCCTGGTATTCCTAATTTGTATGCTATAATTATATCATCACAACTAACAGAGGCTTTAGCAAATCGATGTACAGTATATTACTTCTGTATATTGACCTTGACACTGTTTTTCCTGGTGTTTAATAATAATGATCTTCAAGCTCTGAAGCCATGTTGGTTCGGATTGAATAAATTCTTTTCTTGTTGGTACGAAGTAATTTTGTCTCTGATTACACCCTCAAAGCACATTATAAACTAAGAGGTGAGAGCTACTGGCCGATAGTTCTTAGGTATAACTCTATTACCTCATTTTAATAACTGGGCAATATTCGCATTCTTTAATGGAAAGTAGAATTTGTCCTGTGTCGAGTGATTTTCTCCAGAATATAGTATAGTATAGTGGCTTCGATATACTCTCTTTGCATTTCTTGAGATACATGGTACTCACTGGTAGGGCGGGTCGTACTCAGGTGACAACATGAATCTGAAGGAAATCCTACCATCAGGGGTGTCTAAATTATGTGTTTTTATATGGGGAATTCAAATATGAGCTTCTTTTTTGGATAGGATAACTCTAACCTACATCATTTTGTATTTCTAAATTGCCAATTTTACCCTTTTGAACCCCTTTATAATATATTAAAAGATATAAGGTAAATCATTTATATTGACAAGGCCAAATCAACTTTACATATATTTTTAATAGGTGAACTGCATGTATATCACTGGATATAATTACAAAGATCATTCTCCTGACATCTTGAACTTTGCCAGGTTGCACAAATCCTGCTTTGACTCAGACTTGGACATCAGCTTCCTGCTGGTCTCCTGAGCCCTGATCCCTCCATCCCTCTTTTCCTGTGAGAAGTACTTAGCAGAAGCCTCAGTCACCATTTTAACAACCCTCTCAATGCTTTGTGTGTGGCAAGGCCAGTTGCGCACCTCCATGGGGGTGTTGATGAAGTTTTTCACCTCTGAGGTGCTTAGAGAGCAGGTGAGAGGTGGCTCTGACACACCTTCTGACCAGCTGATCAAGTCACCGATGCTGGAAGCATCACAATTGATGTCAGGTGTCCTTCTGCTCCTAACAGAGGAGTCCCCCAGCTGAGTGTCCGGGTCCCCCTCTCCCCTGATGGCCAGGATTCTCTCCACCCCTTCAATCCTCTCCTTCTGATCCTCAGAGCAGAGTAGTGTTTGGAGGATGACTTCACTGTGGGCATACCAAGCAGATCTTCTCACAGTTGGCATCACAATATCCAGCACCTCCTTTCTCTGGGACTTGAGGCAGTCCAGCTGAAAGAGGATGTGCCTAGGCCCTTCGATCCAAGAGTGCTTGACCTTCACGTTGAACCAACATGGGTAATACACTCCAATGATGAATTCCACAATGAATTGCAGAATCTTCAGGTTCTTTCCTTTAAGTCCGTGCTTTGACACCCAGAGCCTGAGAAGTCTGTTCGCTGTGGTGAGCCAGCGGCTGTGGTTTACTGGTCCTATCTCTAACAGAGCCAGCCCTGCAGGAAGTACTCCATCTCTGACTGCACAGACAATTTTATAGCCATAGTATTGATCAGTTGAGAGATCTTGAATGACCTTGTCAGGAAGCTTGATCAGTGGAGGGCCAACAGAGATTCGGGTGAAGTTTGGATTGATATCAAAGTCTGTAGCAGAATCAAGGAACTTTCTTATTGGCCCGGATAATTTTTTGTCTGACAGAGTAGGGCCATCAAGGTCAACAATGAGATGGCGCAGGGGAAGTTCAACAGTGTGCAGGTTGCACACCAACCAGACCAGCTTTCTCCCCAGGTGCAGCTCCAGCTTCCGCATTACTCCAGCTTTCACACCAGTGTTGACATTTGTTGAGTCTCCTCCAATGGCCAACAAGGTCTTATCATAACCCCTCTCTTTCAGCCAGGCAAACAGGACCTTAGCAATCTTCTCCGCATGTGACTCCTCTTTAGTTGCTTTCTCTGGGGTAAAGTGGAACAGATAGTAGCTGCCAGGCTCACTAACAACACTATAGTGTTCTTCCTCGATCTTTGCGGGAAAAGATTGGTCACTGCCCTCAGCTTCCATCATCACATTGGTCAGGTCAATCCGCCCATCAAAGAGGATGCAAGAGTTCCCCCCCTCCTCCCTGCACTTCTTCTCGAACTGATCCCCCAGCTCTCTCATCAACTTCTCCTGTGCTCTCTTGACCTTGCTCTTATCAATCACTTTACTTGTATTGTCTTCTGTGATGATTCCTGCGTCAATCAGAGCTGCTGTTGCTATCGCTGCAGTTGGCCTCAGCCCCATGCCATACCTTACACTAGCAAGGGCAATGTTTTGAATCTCATCATAGTTTTTCTGTACCTTTGCCGAAGCTGCTGGCTCAGGGTCAGTTTGAGGGAAGAGCTCAACTTCAGGAACAAACTCATCTTCATCACCACTTCTCTCCAATTCCAGATCCTCATCACCATCTGCCAAAAATCTCTTAACATCCTTCCTGGCTGCCTTCTCTGCTACTGCAGCACTTTCCTCCTTGCTCCTTCTCCTTTTCTCTGCCTTCCTTTCCATCCACTGCCTTTTCAATATCCTCACCTGTCTCTTGTGCTCTGGTAGATCAGGACCCCCTATTTGGTGGGGTCCCTTACTTCCAACCTTCTCTTTCTGTCCCTTGATGTAGGCAAGATCTTTCACAGGAATCTTTTTCTCTCTGCTGCAGGAACAGTTAATGTGGGCTTGGATAACACAGCCCTCACAGCCTCCCCCCTCACAACTGGTAACCTGACACTTGCAAGTCAAAATATCAAAGAACTTGTCTAACTTGACAATGAACCTCTCTTTGGCATCAAGTTTGCCCTTCCCAAGAGAAAACTTCACTGCCTGATTCCAGACCTCCTTCAGCTTGGACATGATGGTCACTTTTTCATTGATAACAGGTGGCTTGAAAATAGCATTAGCTTTGCTCCACTGACAAATCAGACCAGGGTAGATGTCACTCACCAGCTTGTCCACTGGGTAGTTCCTCCTGTCATCTTCACTTTGCTTCCTCAAGTAGATGCCATACCTCAGGATATCCCTCACAGTTGGCAGTTCAGACACCAACAGCTCCCGGCCAGTGCCAACAAGATTACTCAGATGAGAACTTGATTTCGTCCTTGTTCTGACTTGAGCCATTTTCTTAATGAGTTCACACTGAAATAAAAACAATAATACAACAGTTAAGTATCCACTACAGACAGGTATTAACTCTTTTCAGCGCAAAATTCTTGGTTAAAAAAAGAGCTGAAATGGGCAAGAACAAATTTATCTGCAAATGCTAAACACATTATGCTTTTTTGGTTTCAAAATGTTATAAAATGCTAATTTTCTGTTGTCTGTAATGCAAATAATTTGTTCATGTACTCTAAAAAAACTAAATAAACACATCCTAAAAATATTCTTTAGAACATTGAAATAGGCCTCATACTGCTCAGTTGTACTAAAAATGAACCACCTAATTTTAGCTCAAATCAAAGTTGTTAATTAAATTTTGCTCAATGTATCACTATATTGCGTAGAAATAGCTTTTTCTAAAATATAACAGAATAATACTCACATGTGAACAGTAACAAAAAAAAATATCAGTAGATAATCACTAAATCTATCCCCTCACTGCAAGCCGAGGTGGTAAAATAGCTTCATAAATCATGAGTCACTTCAAATATTTCACAAACGTTTTAGAATGTTCCGAAACGTTACATTCTAGCCTCTGAGAAAGGTGGCTCAGAAAATGGCCTTATGCGCGCCAGAAAACCGTCAAAATATTTCATATACCAAACTGTATGATAATTACAATTAAGTGGAATGGCACACCTTTTTATTTGAGTATTTAAATATTATTATTATTATGAATTACATTATATGTGTTTATATGAATTAGTTAGAACAATGCTCTATGAGAGATAACGTGAGCAGCCATGATAGAAAACGTGAGAAGACATATTCTGGGGTAACTACAATAGTAAAATAATCAACAATTTAATAATAATCAACTGCAAAATGATGTAGGTTAGGGTTATCAGAATTAAATATTTTCTTCAGAATTGTGTTCTATACACCGAAATATGTCATTTGAACACCCCTCTCCATTGATTTAAAAAAAATGCATAGTATGACCCGCCCTAGTACTCAGTGTGTCTGGGTCTGGTGCTGAATTTTCTCATATTCGTGAGAGCCTTAATTATGTAATCTTCCAAGAATTCAAAATCCATTACTAGAGTCATATTCGTACTTATTTTTTAATGATTTTGTATTTCTGGATTATTTTCATATTCATTTACTCTCTCTTTTAACGAACCAATATTCTCTTTATATCTCACTTTTTGCAACGGCGTAAAACTATTTTGAGTTATTTTTTGTTTTCAGCTACCTTGATTTCTTCCTCGTTTGTCTTGTGGATGAATAATTGTTTTAAGTCCAATTTTATTTCGTATAGCTTTTTCTTCTAGTTTGAGTCTCTTTGACTCATTTCTACAGCCTTGGATATTTTTTACGATTTGTTTCCCTTGTCTAAATACTGCTATGATTTATCTTTCGAGTTTGCTACGTTTTCTTTTTCTGTCTCTTTGGGACATACCTCAAAAATATAGGTAGATAAGTTTATAATTTAATTTTCTTTTATAAATAATATTTCTTCTGGAGTTTTTTCGCAAAATTCCCAATCTATTCACGTTAATTCTGAATTTATACTTGCCCAATGTATTTTCACTGAATTCATATTTAATTCTTCATATATTTCTTCTTTCTCTCTAGAACGAATTTTTGCTGTTCTGGTTTCATATCTTATTTATATATAGATTAGCTTATTATCAGAAAAAATGGTTTGTGTTACATTTTTATTTATTATTGTGTCATTTTTATCTATCAAAATTAAATCCAAACCGTTCTCTTTTCAAGTCGTTAGGTATCTAATGGCATTATTACCTGAGTTCTATCATCTCTTGTAATGTTACCGTGGAACTTCTGAGCGTATTATGAATGGGAAGTTTGATTTGTTTACATTCATTTCACCCGTGTATGTGTTTTTCATTTAAACACAACGGCTTCCTCCTTTCCTAGCAAATCTATCCGCTCTGTAGTTCTCTATTGCTATTTCCGTGTTTTTGGTGTATTTTCTACATCCTTTTTCGCATTGACGTAAGGTTTTTCTGTAAAGCATATGATATCTGTGTTGGTTTCCAGAGCGAGATTTTTCAGTGTACAGACCGTATATATTTATATATTTGTATGTAGTAAATTTACGAGCATAACAGTCTTCGTGTTCGGTAGAGCTGGATGTTGGTCGATATCCGGGTCAATTTTGCTGGTTTATGGTCGGTATTATTGGGTGAGCCTTTGCACTTGAAAATACTGAGGATGTGGCCATTGGTACCACTGCAGTTGCTGAGTTAACTGGGTGGTCTTCGGCAGGTGGATAGGCTTGTATTGTTGGTGTGCATATATCTGCGAAGTCCGGTCTTTCATTATTAAGAGTGACGGTTGTTCCGTTTTCATTCTCATTTCTTCTAAGAAATGCCCTTCGTTAATCATGTCATGGCTTTTACTTGGCGCTTGAGCTGTTTTTCCTCTTTCTTCTTTGTGTACCCTTAATAGGAAAATAAGGGCATTCCATATTGAGACATTTTTTCTCACTAACTAAATGTCTACACATAAAAGGATGGAAGTAGTAGCAGCCCTCTCCGTATCGGCAAATTCCATTCCTCATCATGTTGAAAATTTTTTTAGATGGTTATACTGTACTTGAATTCGGAATTATATTTACACGATCTTGCATTCGCATATTGTACCTCTTTTAAATTCCTTACGAGTCCTATGAGTTTCAATTCCTTTCATTTGTTCTAGCACCACTTCTTCCCTACTCAGTGTGTTTTACTCTTTCGTGTGCTTTCATTTTTATTCATGATGTTGCTATATTGGTCAGGGAGTATTTGTTTGTCTGGGGTTTCTTACGCACATCCCTCTAATTAATAATGACCAAAAACATTATAAGGTGGGAGGTGACGAATGCCCTGAATCATATTTTCATTTGTGTCGGAGTTCTGTATCGTTTCCTGCCTTTCTGTCTGTGAACTTGTTGCAACTGTTCCTTCTACTTCAACATTCACCATTCCCGTTTGTACATTTCTATATTTTTTCATGCACTTTACCCACACGAAACCAAAAAAAAAAAAAAAATGAATTTGTTATTCATTCTTTTCATCATTTTTATATTTTTTTCCTAAGCTTATGCATCCGCAATGCTTAAATGCATTGCACAGAATGTATTTTAAACAATGGTTTTGTCCGCTTTATTTTCGCAATTGCAGAGCTGGGAAGCAGCGCATTCTGAACAGTTTATCTTTATACGACTTTCTGGATTTACAGGAATTTACAAATTTTTTTGTATTTTTGGCCATAGTTTTTCTCTTTCTTTTCTTTCTACTTTCCTAATTTCGTCTAGGAAATATGATCCTACTCGGGTTTATGACCTTTTCCCTCTTCCCTATCCGCATGTGTCGTAGAACTTCACTGAAGCCATTATTTCGTTTGAATTATTTTCAGTTTACTTTTCTTTGTGCACACTGTATTATTATGCCATTTTAGTGAGTTACACTCGTGAGGAAAAGGTGGAGGCCTTTTCCTCACGAGTGTAACTCACTTCCATATTAGCCATTGCCCGTTATTCTACTTGCAACAAAAGGGTCCCAAAACAAGACATCAATTTTAACATTTGTTTTAGTTCTAATGTATTACTTTTGTAAAATTATTTTAAAATAAATTTTCCTCTGAGACAGGGCTTATGGGATACCTTGTATATATTTAATCCAGCACGCGTAGCTCAGTATATAACATCGTTTTCCTATATAAATAAAATGAAAAACTGAGGGCTGGGGTTCGACTACCGAGAGTGCTGGTAATAATAACTAAGACGTTAGAGCAATAGGCCGCATTAGAGCTCTGTGCCAACTTCTGGCCCTCCTCACTGTTTATTATTAGTATTATATATATATATATATATATATTAGAAATTTTAAAGGACATTTATTGAGAAATTGAAGACCAGTGGAGTTCGAACTCGCATCGCGAGGTATCAAGATCGCGACACAATAAGCCACCCCGGAATCTAAAACTAAACCATTAAAATTTGGTAAAGTCTCAGTAATGTTCGACCATGTTCGACTATATTTTGTCACCTTTATAAAGCATATGAGTGCTTGGAAGAGAAATAGCGCGATTACTGGAGAGAAAACATTTACATATATATTAACGTACTTGCTTGTTTCCAAGGGAAAATTAAGAGCTTTTTCTTCTGCCATTTTGCTTTTACTAAAGAAGCCAATAATGTTTTTAAAACTTTTAATTAATTCCGTGACAAACGTAAAAGTAACATTTTTGTAACTTAAATCGAATGGTTACAGTTTCGTTCGCTTCAAATAATAAACTTTTTCTACAAAAACGAAAGAAATTCTTGATATTTTAAAAGTTTCTGTATGAAGTTTATTTATATTTAAATATACTCGATTGTAGAGTAAGGATGACATACCTTTTAACACGCGAGAATTTATAGTACCTGCTGCTATAGACGAATTTTATAATTCAATATAATTAATTTTATATTTTAATGTAGTGTTTTAATTTGGGGTTCAGTAGTGGGTTTTTTTTTTGTATATGATGTTTTTTACGCTCATCAGTGAATGAAAGCTGAATTTTTGTCGGGTTGCAGTCATCTTTCTTAAGGTTTTACCAGCTGAAGGTTCATTACTTTAACTCTTTATGGACGACGGGTACAAATTGGTAACGTTTCAAATGCACGCATTCATAATTTAACCCTACAAAAAATTTCGGCGTTAACCCTTTACTGCACAGAGGTCTTTTCCGAGACTGAATAAGATCGTCTGATGTTAGCCAGAACAAAATCAGTAAAGTTAACACTGCGCGTTAAACGGTTAAAGGGCTAATATTTAGCTTTTTTAAGGTTAACGTTTCGGTGTTTCATTAATAAACAATTATATTTTGCACAGCAAAGATTCTTTTATTAGACATACAATATTGTAGTCATAGTTTTAGTAATTAAATATCCAGGATTAAAAGCAAATATCCATGTTTGGATGAACGAAAATGTATATGTTTTGATGAAATAAAATTCGCATATTTTTTTTTCATGAAATAAAATTCGTATGTTTTTTTTTGATGAAATAAAATTCGTATGTTTTTTTTTATGAAATAAAATTCGTATGTTTTTTTGTGCTAACGTTGAAAATGAAAATGTACAGGAAGGCACGAAAGTAACGCACCACGGAGTAAATTACAATAAAAGGCAAAACTAACGCACCACAGGGCAAATTACAGTCAGTATTCAAAATGATGACTATTAACATTAAAACACTATGTGATTTCATGTACAAATGATGTCTGTTAATTGTTAATAATTAATATTTCTTATTCGTTTACGTTAAACGTCTCAGAGAGACAGAGCAAATTGAAGGAGAAAATACAGAGGGTTGACAAAAGTAAATAGACACCTTCGGTACTGTACAGCCACTGGTTTACCTGTTTTGAGTGCATTGCTCATACTTTTCATCAAATTGTGTTCATCATTTTAGCATTCGCTTCATGCCTCATTCTAAAACCGCTTAGCTATTGAACAGTTTAAAATAATTGTATATTTTCAAACACTTAAAATATATAGTATTTAGTTTAGTTTTTGGAGAAGTCGAAACAACAATCATTTCAATGACGTCGGCAGGGGCGTGCAGTCATTGGAAGCAAGGGAAGCAATGCTTCCCTATTACAAAACTGTGCAAAGGAAAAAAGTCTTTTGCAATGTTTGAATGTGACACTATTTTTCCATCCTCAACAAAATTGAGATTGTACAAACTCAGCCCTTCCTATGGTGGCCCACTACCCAAATATGCGCGAGAGTATGCTGTGGAAAGGTAGGGTACTACAATCTCAGATATGCATCCTTTTCGAGACTCGATTTGAGCTTTTTTTCCTCCATTGGAAAATTGGCTATCTTAGAATAAGAGCATTATTGACAACAAAAATCACTTCTTGACAAAGAATATATTGGATGGTTTTCAAAATGTTACCTACGTCAATAATTTTTTGAATAAACGAAATCATAATTAACATGAATCTTCAAATTCTCGTATCATTTGTTCCACTATGGTAAAAAGGAAGCATTTTTAGAAATGTGTACATCGACAGTAAAATGTCAATGGGACCTAACTCCAAAAAACTTTCACGCAAATTTGGTACTAATAGAATCTATTCATTGATACCAAACTCGCGTGACCGGTTGGAAGTTAAGGCTCACTCTGCCACTTGCCACAATGACTGCAGAAATTAAACGAACCTAAAAGATATTAATATGCTTTTTCTGGGTTAGAATCTTGAACTAAAGATGGAGAAAAGATAACTTGAGTGATAAATTATTCATAATTACTATTTTATCTATTCATGATACAAAATAAACAAATAACTACAAGAAATTCAAGATATAATTCTAAAGTTAAATTTCTGAAAATGGGTAGCTCTTTCCCTTTGGCTATTTTATGAAATTTTGGATGCAATTTGCGTCCAAATCGAAACTAGGTTTCAAAGTTTGAAAAATATAGCCTTTCTTCAGCTCCTGGATATTTTAAAATAGGAAGACAACATAAGGAAAAACCTGTGAACGAGTTACTTCACTATTTGCGAAATGCCAAGCTAGATACAGCCTTACATCAACTGATGAAGTTTTGTGAATTAGCTTTGAGTCTTCCAGCGACGAGCGCATCAGTTGAGCGTTCTTTCTCCCATCTGAAAAGAATACACAGCTACACAAGAAATGCGCGAGGTTAAGATAGACTTAATAGTCTAGCTTTAATCTCGATTGAGAGAAAGCTTCTCAAAGAAATGAAGAACGATCGTTTCTATGAAGACGTAATAAATTTATTCAATCGAAAGGATAGGAGGATTGAATAAATATTTATTTTTTATCATTACCTAGGTATCCATTTCATCTTTAATATAATTGGTGTTTACATGCATTTAATATGGACCTTGATTCACCACCTGATATATATTTTTTTGCTAAAAAATATAAACTTTTGGTAATCCATTTAAAATGATTCCCTATCACAATACATCACCGCACGCCCCTGGACGTCAGATGGCAGAGTAGAGCAGTAACGGAATCTTATGCCCGAAGTAGGTATATACGCTAGGTTAAGTTGTAGTGTAAAATTGGTTAGCAATTTTCTGGCATCAACTTTCGGCCAATCAGGGTTCATGAGCGTAGGTGGCCGCTAAATTGAATATATGTATAAATATATATATCACTCGAGGGAACGTACAATACTTTCCATCCAAAGGTGTTTTCTGCACTCACCCCTTGCATTCGAGAGAATGGAAGCCATTCATTCAAATCTCTCACGTAACAGTGACAGGGAACCATTGATAGAATATCATGGGTGGACATGCCAAGTTTTGCACAAGGCAAAAATGTTCCCAGTTTTACATTGTTGTCGCGTGATGGTCAACGCCCTCGCCTTCTACTGAAGAGGTGCTGGGTTCAAATCCTGGTAGGAGCATTGTTGCATTATGCAAAATCGTGCATGTTTATACATAATATTTCTCTCACACACACACACACACACACACACACACCATATATATATATATATATATATATGTATATATATATATATATATATATATATATATATATAATATATATATATGTGTGTGTGTGTGTGTGTGTATATACAATATGTGTGTGTGTGTGTGTGTGTGTGTGTTTAGAAATCAGTTTGATGTTATGGATATGTGTTAAGAAATGGATTCCATGCAGTAATTTCATGTTTCTTAATTTAACCTCTAGAGTCTAGACGGTCTAGACTATATTTATGTATAATGCGCAAATAACACCGGATACAAATCGTGTACAAGTTATTCACTTCTTTTCGCTATTAAGTTGCACACAATAAGGATTCAATTGAAAGCGATAAAAAGGAAAGTTTGTGTCGAGAACTCGAGAGACATCTTTGTTTCAATGCAAATAAAGTTCTATTTATTTATTCATATGCAACATCGGCACACGGTAAATTGCAAAAACAACAATATTGTATTTAAATATATATATATATATATAATTAGTAAAAAAATGCTAAAAATAATGTGAAAAATCAAATTTTTTTTTAAAGATGATCTGTACTCCTCAAAGTACTAAAGTCACGAGTCAAACTTTCCAAGTTCTGTAAACTAAAACTGTACGTCCGTATTGTCAGATATTTTAACAGGAAAAACAGTAAACGGTGATAATTAAAACTACGATTATTGATAATAATTACGTATGTTACAGTCACATAAAAATAAAACTCTAAGTTTTTAAGTATAATTTACAATTACCTTCTAACAGGGGTTGGGAACCCTAATAGCAGCTTGAGAGCTACACTTGGTCACGTAAAATTATTAGCATGAATAAAGAGCCACAGCAAGTATAAATACAGAGTTTTAATATTTTATGATTATAATGCAATAGATACACTTAAATGGACTACCGATACATATGTTATTAAATTAATTAATATAATGAACTTGTCTGTCTTTTGTTAATGATATTAAAAATAAAAATAATAATGACATTATACAGAATGTTCAAAAAGAAACGCAACCACGCGAAACAGAGAAGAAAAGGCTTAGGTTACAATAATATATGCATTCTCCAATGTGGTGCGTTTCTTTTTGAACACCCTGTATTAATAATAAATAATAATAATAATAATATTTGAAACAAATGTACTGTATTGTATTATTCATACGTGTTTTATTTAATTTTTTTTAACTCTTACACTGGACAACAAATTATAACTTTTGGATCACCTAAAGATCAGGGCCCCCAGCCTTCTTTAGTTAGCTTTATAAGGCTAACTAACGAAAATATAACGACCTAACCTAACCAATCGTCAAGGGCGTACAATTGACCTAACGATTGGTTAGGTTATGTCGTGATATTTTCGTTAGTTAACCTTATAAGGCTAAAGAAGGCTGGGGGCTTTGATCTTCAGGCGATCCTAACTTTTTTCCTGTTCCTCAAGTAAAATAGGGTGAGTCTGGTAGATTTTTGCACGCAGAATACAAATATGGATTCGAAATGTTTCCATCACCCACAGTTTTTAAAAAAAAATTAGTTTTAATTTTGTTTCAAAAACAGGAATATGTAGGTATAATTGGCAGCATTAGAACTACACTTTTCGGGAAGTACTGTGGCACTGAAAATGTCTAAAATAGCAGTTAGATGAATTGCACTTAATGGGGAGACCATGTGGTTTGCCAGCGAATGGGGGGGTACAACTAGAAGCACTGGAATGGGAGTGGTCGTGCGGGATAATATATAATATATATATATATATATATATATATATATATATATATATATATATACTAAATATTAAATATTACATTAAAATTACTAAACAACTACACATTAAACTAATGTTACTTCTAGATGTCTCAACTGCAATCGCTGATTGATAAATCATTAAAGTACCATCAGTAAAAATGACTAGTGCAGAATCCAACAAATCATATAATATTGGATGTCGCTTCAAAGTTTGAACTCTGACTGCACCACACATAAACACGCCTGTTGAGTCAAAACTTGTTAAGACTTGTCAGGCGTGACCCATGCAGTTTCAATCAGTGTATGACATGCTCGTTTTCTACAAAGTTTTGTGTTGTGAAGTGCTTTTCACGCATTTGTTTTGTGTTTTATATTTAACCGTACAAATATTTCTTATTGTGACTGTAGCAAAATTTAAACACCAAATCTGATTTTTCGAAATGTCCCGGAAATGTGAATCAACCCGACTGTTCTGTTATGTTTGCGGGGAATTAGTGCTGAAACCTCTGAGAAGAAGCATCACTCCCCTAATAAAAAAAGCTTACAAAATTTATTTCGGATGTGAAACTGGGGATCAGGACAAGAGTTGGGTCCTCCATATCTGTTGCAGACGTTGTGCGATGACTCTTGGAGCTTGGATAAAAGGCAAACGAAAGTCGATACCATTTGCAGTTTCCCATGGTGTGAAGGGAGGCAAAAGATCATGTAACCGACTGCTACTTTTGTTTAACTAACATTTGTGGTTTCAACTCTAACAATAAGAATAAAATTGTGTATCCGAATCTGCCCTCTGCTATATGACCGGAAGCACATTGTGAAACACTTCCAGTTCCAAAACCTCCCGAGTCTTTTACTTTAGACTATGATGACGATGAAACAGCTGATGATGTGCCACACAGGGATGAAGAATACCAACCTCTTACTTCGTCAAAAGAGCCTCATTTAATTACTCAGTCTGAAATATATGATCTGGTACGAGATTTAAATTTGTATAAAAACCGAGCAGAGCTCCTAGGGTCTAGACTACAAGGCTGGAACTTGCTAGCTAACGATACTAATAGTTCTGTTTTCCGGGAACGCCAAAAGAACTTAGCTACATATTTTTCTATGATTGGAGATCTTTCCTTTTGTAATAATATTGTTGGTTTGATGGTGGCCTTAGGGCATGAGCACAACCCACAAGAATGGCGACTGTTCATTAATTCATCGAATCAGTTCCTATCAGACACGCAGTCCACATGAAAGAGTCGTATGAAAATATGGAATTACTTCTTCGCAAAATCGGATATGCAAATTATAACTGGCACATTTGCGGAGATCTCAACGTAATTGCGCTACTTCTTGGTATGCAACTCGGATACACAAAATACTGCTGTTTCCTTTGTGCGTGGGAGAGCCAAGCAAAGCATTCTCATTACGATGTTAAGGACTGGCCACAACATCTAGCTCTAATTCCTGGACAAAGAAACGTTACGCATCGAAATCTGGTTGATCCCCAAAATATCTTCTTGCCACCTCTTTACATCAAATTAGGTTTGATGAAGACCTTTGTAAAAGCCATGAAAGGAAAATTCTATCGTATCACAAAAGCAAAAATAAAAGAAGGTATTTATGTCGGTTCTCAGATCAATGAGCTGATGGAAGACTGTTTTTGATAGAACCTTAAATGAATCTGAAAATAGAGCCTGGACCGCCTTTAAAGCAGTTACTCAGAACTCCTTAGGTAACCGTCGATCACCAAACTATGCTGAATTGGTTGATGAGCTCCTTCAGGCTTACAGAATACTGGGCTGCAACATGTCTCTTAAAATACATTTTCTTGCATTCCCATTTGGAATTTTTCCCACCAAATCTCGGAGACATCAGCGATGAACACGGAGAGCGATTCCACCAAGCTATCTCTACGATGGAAAAGCGGTATCAAAGCAAGTGGAATCCTAGTATGCTTGCAGTTTACTGTTGGATGCTCATTAGTAAAGCCAAAGATGTATCATATAAGCGTAAATCATCAAACAAGAAATTTTAGGTAAGTCTCTAATATGATATTACCACTCAGCTTTATTTTCATGTTTTTTGTAAATAAAAATTACCATTTTCTCAAAAATTGTGGTGATGGAAAATTTTCACTATTATTTTCGAAATCAGCACTAAAAAGTCAGTAAAGAACACCTAACACTAACAGAGGAACAGAATCTTTGTTAAACAGTGTTATTAATCCGAGTACTTTTTATATATTTATACGTAATTTAAGAGCCACAGGAACGAGTCTTCTAAGCTGCAGGTTCCCGACCCGTGCCTTATAACAGTAATATTTGGGTTATTTAACCTCTTTCGTAACAGTAAAGATTACGTGAGATTCGGACCATCTAAGGGTCGGTACACCATCTAAACGCAAAGGAAGTTCACCCATCCAACTACTAATCAAACTCAACGTCGCTTAACCTCACTGACCGAATGGGAAACGGTGTAACAACAAGGCCACGACTTACCCCAAACTTATAACAAATAAATCCATAAAAGAATCTTAATAACTTTCGATAAACTGAAATTAAATAAATTCTTCATAGTCGATAAAAAGGAGTTTCGAACCAAGCATTCTGGAACAGAGGTGCGACAACCTTTTGTACCACGAGAAGAGGAGGTTGAGAGGGTTTCATCTCAATTTATTCGTATAAACAATTTGGCAAAGTGGAATGCAGAGCTCAGGAACACGATTTCGAATAGGAAACTTCATTTTTAACGGGCGGGCGTAAATAATTTTCAAAGTGTTTTGCATCGCTACCTGCTCACAAACATCATTTTTAATCTAATATTTTCGTTTCCACATATTTTCTATATGTAATATACCTAACACTTATGACAGGAAAGTTTTTGTGTATATATATAATATTAAAAACTATCAGCAGAAAGGAAAATGTGAACAAAGCGCTTTCGTGTGTATTTAACACAAAAACGCTTGGTTGATATTTTTTTCTTTACATGGTGGTTTTCAGTGCGCATAGGTTATACGTTTAAGTGAACATTTGTTATATATACTGTGTATATATATATATATATATATACAGGGCGTCCCAAAAAAATGTATACACACTTTAAATAATTATAAAGGCAGTGTTTATTAAAATACATTTCATTTTCAAAATGTAATAGAATCTACAGACATTATTTAATTGTTTTGTCAACGCCTGTTTTCAAACTGACGTCCGTTCTGGTCCAGGCACTGCTGATAACGCGAAGCAATGGAATCGCAAACATCACGAAACATTTCGTTTGGTATTTGTGTGCATTCTCGTTCAATGGCTGCTCTCAATTCAGCGACTGTTGCAGGTTTTATAGCGTAGACTTTGTCTTTTAAGTATCCCCATAAAAAAAAGTATAATGGTGTGAGGTCTGGTGAACGCGGAGGGTATTCTACGAAACCCCTTCGTCCAATCCACATCCACATCGTGCCAAGTACCACTCGCAATACTCCACTCTTCGGTCCGGATCATCTTCATTAATAGCATGGACTAATCTTGGAATGTAACTTTTCCATTGACAGCGCTTCAAAATGCGTTGGACAGACGATTCTGAAATTCCTACCTCACGACTCGCTTGCCGCACAGATTTGCTTGGACTTTGGTGATACGTTTCCAGTACTCTTTCTTGCTTTGTGGGGCTTGTCGATGTCCGTGGTCTTCCGGAACGCTTCTTGTGGACATTCTGAACAGTTCCATCGGCTTCAAACTTATCTCTAATTCGAGTGATGGTAAGTCGCGTTGGTGGATCTGTTTGAAACTCCCTCCTAAACTGTCTTTGCACTTCAACTGCGTTTTCACACTTCCAGTAGCATTTTAGAATGAATTTCTTTGTTCAAAGCTTAGTCTGACTGCCATTATTAATTCTAATGGGTTTAACTTGGAAAGAAAGAAACATCAATTGAGCTATCAGCTGTTAAAGTGTGTATACATTTTTTTGGGACGCCCTGTATATATGGTAAATATTTGGCTGGACACAGGGGCTACATTTTTTATCAAAATTAATTTTTTCTAGTGTAGTTTTCTCTGCTTTGTTCGAATTTGATACCCATTTCTTGTGCAAATGAATGTAAACTATTTTTTTTTCCATTTCAAAATACGGAGTGTTTCTACTCATTTGCACAAGAAATGTGTGTCAAATTCCAACAAAGCAGACAAAACTACACCAGAAAAATGTAATTCTGATAAAAAACTAGCTAACCTAACTAAATTAACTAACCTAACCTAACCACAGAGCACACCAAAATACACTAGAAAAATGTATTTTTTTATTTCATTTCAACTTCAGGCCATGTCATTTTCGTTTAAACTAACGAAAATATCATTACTTAACCTACCCATTCATCAAGGGTGTACAGTTGACCTAACCGCGCATTCAGTTGGCCTAACCGGGCATTCAGTTGGCCTAACCGGGCATTGATTTGGCCTAACAGGTTAATATTGGTTATTTCACCTAAATATCTTCTGAGCTTTTCGTATTAGGCACTCACTGTCACATTTCGGGCAAGTTAGGGATGAGAGAATAACGCCGTAATTGATAAAAACATCCAATGCTTTCTCTTCATCTAGGGCACATGACGAATCAAGTTCTCAAAGTCAGAAACCACACGAACAGCACGTCATAATTCTATCACAAACACGACCAAACTGAATCCAATTAGAAAAAAAAAATAGACAGAACAGAAACCAACCAACTAATTAAGTCGGAGAGTAGCGAAAAAATAGCCCAATCAGGAAAAATATTTTATGAAAAAAAGTACATTATAGCCAAACTAGGAAATATTCACTATAAAAATGTAACTTGTAATTTTTTCTATAATCTTGCATTTCCACAAAAAATTATTAGTACCATCGTAAAGAGCATGAAAAATAGTGCTAGTGAAACAACCTCTCATTTCTCGTTAGCCCCTGTGTCCAGCCAAATATTAACCATATATATATATATATATATATATATATATATATATATATATATATTTCATGTGTATATACAGTATCCGGTGCTAGTGTCTCCGAGCAACTGATACAATGAGCAAACCAACCAACATACCTTGGTTAACCTTGGTTTTGCTTCCGCCCAAGTTGTTCATTCTGACGAAGGCCAAGGTTGTCATTTCACCTTAGACCTACAGTTTAACGTGGAATCCGAACCACGCCCTACCACGGGGGATAAGAAATTACAAAGTCCTCGCCCAGACGCGATCTCACGACCTCCCGATCAGCAGCCCAGTGTCTTAACCACTAGTCTACCCAGGGTACCCATTTATCTACCAAACAATATTTATTGTGTGGAAGGATGTACAGCTGGGTTTGGTGCGCGCTACCTGCGTGACCAGGTTTCGAACCCGGGTCCGGTGGATTTGTAGTGAATGATGCTAACCACTACACCACCGCGGCGCATATATATATATACAGGGTGTCCCATAAGTCCGGCATCATAGGAAAAATAATAAAAAAAGGCAAAACAAAAGCTTTTATTTACAGAACGTGCTCAATATGTATTGTTCCGTAGCCCATTCACAAAATTCCATCCGCCGGTCGGGATCATCTTCGCTTAATTTCTGTAGGATCTGAAGTTTATATGGATGCCATTTGTGAGCCTGAAGAATGCGATGGATGCTACTTTTCGACACTCCTGTCTCGGCGGACAATCGCCGAAGAGACTTATTAGGACTTCTGTTAAAATGAGCCAGGATAGCGGTCGCTGCATCATCGTCAGTGGACCTCCTTGAAGGTCCACTGCGTGGTTTATCTTCTATGGATCCTGTTTCCCTAAACTTTGCAACAAGTCTGCTAACACAACTCTGTGTTATTGGCTCGCGGTCTGGATGCAGTCTGTCAAATGCAGCAGCGGCCTCTCTTTGACTCCGATTTCCTATGAGTAGAATTATCTGGATTCGTTCTTCCTTGCTCACAGACATTATGGCCTGTAGAAAGAGAAAAATATGAATTATGGTTTGTAGAAATAGAAAAATATAAATTTCTCCTATGATGCCGGACTTTTGGGACACCCTGTATTATATATATATATATATATATATATATATATATTATATATATATATATATATATATATATAATTCGGCTAATTTAATTTCAATTTCACGAAGACTATATTAGACTAGGTTAGGTGGTCGTTTTAGATTGGTTAGTTATTTCTCACGTGACTGAGTTCGGCCAATCACGATCTTTGTAATGAATTTCGACTTTCTCAAAAACACTGGTCTCCGCGGAACTTAATATTCACCATAACTTCTCAAATTATATGAGTAATCTGAGTTTTATGTAGAAACTTTTATAAAATATACAATGAAACTTTCTTAAACGACGAATGAGGTTGAATTATTCCACCAAAAAAAGTTGAAGGTAACTTTTTTTGAGTTCAGTTGTAAAAAATATTTTTGTTTCCAAGGGGCATACGTAGGTATACAGATAATAAACTATTCATAATGTACCCCAAAATGAGAAGCAAATAAATTGTTCGGCAAATAAGAGAGTGTAGCTTAACATTATTCTAAATGTTGTTACTGTGGCTACGATGATGTGTTCCAAAATGGCAAAAGGTGGCCTCAACCAGAACAATATGATAGGAAATTGCTATTCACTTTAATTACACGTAAATGAAAAACAAATACAGTGTATAAGTCAGTTTTCTCTGGTTGAAAAAAATCGTAAGGCAAATAGGACGAGTTTATTAAGATACACATTAAACCGGAACATAAGCACTAAAACACCGGTTTTCAAACTTTTTCTTCTTCTGTACCCTTTGAATTCTTTTACATGATTTTCTGGATTTTCGAGAGAGATAGAGGATTTTTACTTTCTTTACGACCGTGTGACTTGTAGACGTTTGTTAATCGTATATAAAATTAAAAGGGTTATATTTTCAGGAACCCTTTGCGTACCCCCTAATATTCCCTCGCGTACCCATGTTTGAGAACCACTGCACTAAAAGAACGTACTGGCACAAACAGAAAACTTAACCAAATCGATCTGCAATAGAAGGTTACAATTCAACAGTATAGCCTTCAATTTCGAGCGCCGAAAATGGAACTGTTGCAGATACTGTAAGTTTGGCCTGGCCACTAACGTAAATAATTTAAACAGAATTCGGCTCTCCTGAATCCGTGTCCTAATAAGGAAATGAAGCTGTGCTTAGAATCAGTAACACCACTTATACAAGTTTAATTCTTCCAGACAAACTTCCCAATTACTCAGTTCTCGTTATTCAAAAATGGCGCATTGAACTGACGAAAACAAGAATTTAAGCCCGCCTTGCGACAGCTCACGTATCCTATAACACTCAGCTAACCAAACAATAATTATTCTAATGGTCATCCATAATATAATGCTGGAGTTGTTTAACTTCCTTCGCAACATCTAAATTCATATGACGGAGGGGACCGAACCACGGATAACTACTAGGGGTGGAAAGCGTACCAAAACGAGTACCAGTACGATTAAGAGTATTATATTTTTTGAGTGGTCGAGTACAGTTTTTTTAGTGTTCGAGTACGAGTACGCATGGAAGAGTGTGGTTTCAAATTTTAACTGGTGCTTGGCTACAAGTTGTAGCCAAGCACTTTAACCCAACACTTTAGCCAAGCACTTTAACCAAGCACTTTAACCAAGCACTAGAGATAGGCCTTATAGGTAACATAAGTGCGACAAACACAATCTGTGGTTGCGAAACAATTACATATCTCTAAGGCGGAAAGCGAAAAGCGTAATAAAAAAGTCCAAGCGCGATTTGAAATTTCCATAGCTCGTGACGGCAAAGAAAACACCAAGCGATTTTTTCAATACGTCAACAATAGAAACTCAGTAAAGAGCGTCTTGGGTCCGTTGAAAAATTCTGACGGAGAGCTAGTTTTTGATAACAAGCAAATGGCTACTCTGCTAAACGAATTTTTCACGTCAGTTTTTACAATAGAAGATGTAACGAATATCCCTACGGTCATAGACATAATACCTTTCGATAATGGTAATACATTAATATTGTGGTGAGTGAAAGGGAGGTAATGCACTATATTGATAAAATGAAAATGCTTAAATCAATGGGGCCGGATTCCGTATATCCCATACAACTAAAAGAATTAAAAGAAAGCATCATTGTGCCGCAAACAAAGATTTTGAATGCGTCTATTTCTGAGGGATGTGTACCAGAAAATTTCAAGTTAGCAAATGTAACGCCTATCTTTAAGAAAGGCGATAAAGGTGCGGCAGGAAATTATAGGCCAATCAGTTTAACGTCTGTTGTAGGTAAGCTACTGGAATCAATAATTAGTGATCGTATAGTCGAACACTTAGAATTGCACAACTTGATTAGAAATACGCAGCACGGTTTTAGGCGAAACAAATCTTGCTTAACTAATCTTTTAGAATTTTTTCAATGTGTGGTCGAAGTTTACGATAGTCATGGGGCGGTAGATATAGTGTATTTAGCTTTTCAAAAAGCGTTTGACACCGTACCGCACAAAAGACTCCTTGAAAAAACTAAGGCTCATGGAATCAGGGGTATAGTAATAAACTGGATAGAAGAGTGGTTGCGAGGTAGGAAACAGAGGGTGGTCGTTGATGGAGCGGAGTCATCTTGTGCTAATGTAGCGAGCGACCTTCTTCAGGGTTCTATATTGGGCCCCTTGTTTCTTCTTATATGTATATATATTAACGATTTAGATGTCGGCCTAGTCAGTACAGTTTATAAGTTTGCGGATGACACAAAGTTGAGTGGTAGGGCGATTAATGACGAAGATAGAGGTAAAATCCAGGAAGATCTAAATAAAATCGTAGATTGGTCAGTCACATGGAAAATGAGATTTAACGTCGATAAGTGCAAAATTTTACTTATAGGTTCGCGTAACGGTAATTTTGCGTATAGTATGTCAGGGAAGGAGTTGGCAAGCGTAGAGCAGGAGGAAGATTTAGGAGTTATAGTCACTGGTGATTTAAAAGTGGCGAAACAAAATACAGCAGCGGTCAATAAAGCGAACAAAGTGCTAGGTTTTATAGCTTGGAATTTTGAGTACAAATCGCGCGATATTATTGTTCCTCTTTATAGATCATTAGTTAGACCCCATTTGAGTACGCGATCCAATTTTGGAATCCGCATATGGCCAAAGATATAGATAAAATCGAAAGAGTTCAAAGACTAGCAACAAAGATGATTCCATCGCTTAGGTCAAAGTCGTACGAGGATAGGCTTAAGGAGTTAAAATTGACTACACTCGAGACAAGGAGGCTAACGGGTGATCTAATCCAGGTTTTAAAATTATGAATGGGTTCGATAACGTAAATAGAGATAGCTTTTTCGTAATATCACAATATACTGTAATAGAACTAGAAATAACGGGTGTATTCTGACAAGTAGAAGGTTCGAGAAAGCAGTTGCCAAAAACTTTTTTACGCATAGAATAGTAAATAGCTGGAATAGTTTGACGGTAGAAGTAATTAGTAGCACGTCTATAAACATGTTTAAAAACCGATTAGACGCATATGTTGATAGATTGGGTATAGTTTAAGGTAGTAAAATTAAGTTTTTTGTGGTTCGGAACCCACATAAAATTGTAGGTCCCCTCCGCCACCATGGAGGACATGCGCAATACACAATTACAACCACAGTTAGGTAGACCAGCCATGAGTGGATCCTAGGGTCTTTCTTTGTCTGAAACATTATAACATTATATTGAAACATGTCATAGAGTGTACGAAACATTACAATCGGCAATACCATACATGAAATAAGTCTCGTACACACTCACAAACATTTTCAGCAAGCTGTGTTTGTAAACAGTTTGCAGAAAGAATTGCTGGAACACAAAACGGGCTGTAACTTGGAAACAAAGCGATTTCGGGCATATGTTCATATAACCTTTTTTCATTGTTTTCAGGTCCTGAATCGATCCTGAAAGTGCGTCCCACATGTTATGAAACATCCTGTATATATATATAATAAATATATTTGTGTGTATATATATATATATATATATATATATATATATATATATATATATATATATATATAATATATATAGGGTGTCCCATAAGTCCGGCATCATAGGAGAAATTCATATTTTTCTATTTCTACAAACCATAATTCATATTTTTCTCTTTCTACAAGCCATAATGTCTGTGAGCAAAGAAGAAGGAATCCAGATAATTCTACTCATAGGAAATCGGAGTCAAAGAGAGGCCGCTGCTGAATTTAACAGACTGCATTCAGACCGCGAGCCAGTAACACAGAGTTGTGTTAGCAGACTTGTTGCAAAGTTTAAGGAAACAAGATCCACAGAAGATAAACCACGCAGTGGACCTTCAAGGGGGCTCACTGACGATGATACAGCGACTGCTATCCTGGCTCATTTTAACAGAAGTCCCAATAAGTCTCTTCGGCGATTGTCCGCCGAGACAGGAGTGTCGAAATGTAGCATCCATGGCATTCTTCAGGCTCACAAATGGCATCCATATAAACTTCAGATCCTACAGAAATTAAGCGAAGATGATCCCGACCGGCGGATGGAATTTTGTGAATGGGCTACGGAACAATATGTTCGGGATGCCAATTTCCCGTCCACCATTCTCTTCAGTGACGAGGCTGTTTTTTATGGAAATGGTGAGGTAAATCGACAGGACACCTGCTACTGGTCTCAAAACAACCCTCACTGGTATACCTCTTCAAAGGAACAAGGTGCATCTCGGGTGATGGTATGGTGTGGCATTTGGAAGGATCGCATCATAGGCCACCTCTTTTTCGATGAACATGTCACTGGAGGCACCTGCCTACGTATGCTCAAGGAAGAAGCATTTCTCATTCCTCAGTGTCTTGAACGAAGAAGGAATTTTCCCAACATGGTTCCAGCAAGACGGCGCTCCTGCACATTACAGCACCCAAGTAAGGGAATACCTGTACCAACAATTCCCTGGTCATTGGATAGGACGTCGAGGGCCTGTGGAATGGCCAGCTAGAAGCCAGGATCTCACGCCACTAGATTTTTATCTCTGGGGCCACTTGAAAGCGCTGGTATACGCAGAGAAAATTATGAGTGTTGAACATTTGCGGCAGCGCATTATTGGGAATGTAACACCATTACTCCTGACATCATTCACCGCGTGCTTGCTGACTGGGTATCACGTCTGAATTTGTGCATTGAAAACAATGGTGGACATATTGAGCACGTTCTGTAAATAAAAGCTTTTGTTTTGCCTTTTTTTATTTTTCCTATGATGCCGGACTTATGGGACACCCTGTATATATATTATATCATACTGTATACTGTATAATAAAATTTTCGAGTCAAGCTTGCATTTGTGTTTATTATTTCCTAATATAGTGTTGTATGACTTTTGGGATAATATATATATATATATATATAGATATATATATATATATATATATATATATATATATATATAATTATATTATGGAATTTATATCCTGCAAATAAGGCTTATCAATGTCATTATCATCATTTTATATATATATATATATATATATTATATATATATATATATATATATATTTTACAAGAAACGGACTGTTCGATATTAAGGTGATATATATATATATATATATATATATATATATATATATATACACACACGGAGCATCTTGAAAAGAGGGAAAATTGTTCCTATATATAAAGGAGGGAGTAGATCTCAAGCAAAGATCTATAGACCGGTGTCATTGACGTTCCACCTCACCAAAATATTTGAAAGAATAGTCAGAGAAAAATCTATGACTTCTTGGAGATACTGGAAATATTCAACGAAAATCAGCACGGATTCTGATCAGGAAGAACATGCCTATCACAACTTATAGAGCACTATAACAATATCCTAGCTGCACTTGAAGGCAATGAAAAATACGATGTCATATACACGGATTTCGCTAATGCTTTCGACAAATGCGATCATGGTATAATAGCACATAAAATGAAACATATGGGAATAACAGGCAAAGTGGGAAAATAGATCTACAACTTGCTCAGGGAACGTCTGCAGGTCGTCAAAATTCAAAGTACAGTATATCATCATCAGAGTCAGAAGTACGCAACTCAGTACTACAAGGTACAGTACTAGTCCCACTCTTGTCCATTATCTTGCTAACAGACATAGACATTCCAGTAAACAGTAACGGTATAGTAACATCCTTTGCGGACAATACAAAGATCAGCAGAAAAATTAGCGATGCAAATGAAGTCCCTTGCAGAGGGACACGAGCAAAATATACAAATGGTCAGAAGACAATATGACATTTAACATCGAAAAATTTCAGCTCTTGAGATATGGTAAAAATGAGAATTTAAACAGACTGCATATTATGCTCCAGATAGACAGGAAATTCAGAGAAGCACGAAAGCGGTCGATTTGGGGGTAATAATGACCGATGATGCCAATTTCGAGACACAAAATCAGATAGCGATAAACAAAGCAAAATGGGTACTAAGAACGTACAAAAGGAGGGCAAGACAGTGATGATTCCCCTGCTGAGAACACTGATCATACCAAAACTTGAATACTGCTCAGTTTTGACGTCCCCATATAAAAAGGAAGAAATTAATAAAGTAAAAGAAACAGAGAGACATTTCACAGCCAAGATTGATGGCTGCAAAGAACTCAACTATTGGGAAAGACTATGTAAACTAAATCTGTACTCCCTGGAAAGAAGAAGAGAGAGCGAGGTATACCATAATCCACATATGGAAAATGATCGAAAAACTGGTACCAAACCTCAAACTGAACCCAATTACCATACAAACAACACTGGAAAATAGGAAAGGCAGAAGGTGTAGTGTTCCCAAATTAAAGGCCCAACAAGGTACCTCCTCAACACTAAAGGAAGAGAGCATGGTTGTCAGGGGCCCAAGACTTTTTAACCAGCTTCCAAAGGACCTCAGAAACGTTACAGGGGATAAAGTTGAAGTTTTCAAGAGAAGACTAGATGCCTGGCTTAGAACGGTACCAGATGAGCCAGGTGTACCTGGCTATGTGCGGTGGAGAGCGCAAGAAAGGAACTCGCTCCTCCACCAAGCCAGACCTAGAGGCCAGGCCGCCAGCTTGACCTTCGTGTGAAGAGAGACCAACACACGGAACTTAAACGAGGAGGTATATATATATAATATATATATATATATATATATATATATATATATATACACGTTTTTTTCATTAACTTTTCAAGTGTTTCACGTGACGCTTTAACTTCTCATCTGGGACATAGGCTGACTTCATGAGATGTTTGGTTGAGAAAAGTTGTTGATACTTTTCCTTTCTCTTATCAGTCCGATCTGCTCTGATTGTGGGGCAGTGAATTAGTCATCTGTTGAAGACATTTCCACTGACATCAAGAATTATATTCTTTATTTCTTTAGTGTCTCAATGATTTTTTTTAACCATAAATTTATTTTCCTTCAAGAAGGGAATTATTTTTTCTGTCTTCGGATTTCCACTGATGCAAATTTCAGTATTGTACTTATTGCGTTAACTAGGACAAATGATTTGAATATCTGTCATACTTACCCACTTTGCCTTCCTGAATACGCACATTTACTCAACTAACAAGAAATACAGATTAAATTTCTAAATAATTTAGTTTGCAATTGCGTACAACATGTAGGAATACAAATACATATATTTGAACTTATGTTCATGGCCATATATAAGCTATATTGCTGAGCGAAATGCTGCTTTAGCAATATCGTATAATATAACTGCCAATAAACTTATTCAAACCCTTTGTATTTGGAGCACTTGGAATATGCGAATTTGTGATACATACTACTAACAAAGTTAAAAAGAGAATCATTAAAAGAAAAGCACTATTTTTCTTTTTAATCATTAAAGTTTAGATTAAAAAAATTGAGACTTAAGTTATTAAAAAGCTCTTGTAATGGGGGGTATTTTTTTAATATACTCACTTTATTGTCGAAGTTTTAACTGCATTTTATTCGTATTGGAAATACAATGCAAATATTACTGAAAATCAATATACGAATAACGAATTTATTATAATGAAAATTGAGTTAATTATTCGTTTTAAAAAATAAACTTGTTTTGGCAATAGTCATTCCGACAAAATCGCTGGAATTTCAGAATTTCAATTTAGTTTTTGTCAATTTCATTGTTATATATAGGGCATATATATATATATATATATATATATATAATATATATATATATATATATATATATGAAAATTATTTCACGAAAGTAACACGTGAAAAATATTTATGATGAATAAAACCACGAAGGAAAGGAAACACAAAAAGGTGCTCAAGCGCTTTCGTCTAATGACATCCTCAGGAACACTGAAGTACATAAAAGGTTACGGCCTATATATAGGTTACAGAAAAAAAAAAAATAATAAATAAATAACATACATACACACAAACATATATATATATATATATATATATATGAAAAGAAGGATCAACACAACGGCAAACATTTTCATTTATTTGTACATCAGACGTTTCGACAAATCTTTTGTCATCATCAGTGAGTTAAGTCTTAAAACCTTAAAACAAAATTGAAAAGTGAAAGTTACATCAATACAATATTAAGACCATTAAAATTAAAACCTTAAAGCAAAATGAAAATTGCATCAATACAAAATTAAAACATTTAAATTTCATCACTATAAAAACTAAAATTAAATTAAATTTCATCACTATAAAAACTAAAATTAAATTACCTCAATAGGTAAATACACAATGTTTACATCCACCTCCATACTTGGCAAAGTCTAAGAGACCACTAGGTGGTCAGGGGATTAGAAAGGGTATATCTGTGAAACACGGTTGGTTGTCAAAAGAGTCTTAATTTGTAGGATGAGCTATTATTATTAAGGGAGGGTTTGTTTCTATAGATGTACAAAGATTCTAAAATTCGGAGTTCTGTAAGGTTATTGGATCTAGTTAAAATTTCAAACTGAGTTTTGTGAAGGGGATGGTCGTTTTCATTACTGTGGTTTCTAATTGCGGATTGTGGAGGGCTACACCATAAGGTGTTTTCTCCCCTCTTTAATAAGCAAGATTTTAAAATTCTTAATAATTTGAAAAAGGATAACTCTGTCATCATTACAAAACCGGATAAGGGTAAAGGAGTAGTGCTGATTGATTCAACAGTTTACATAAATAGAATGGAGACAATTTTGTCGGATACGTCTAAATTTAAAAGGGTAAAAGAGAATGTCCTGTCTAAATTACTAAAACTCGAAGATAAACTTAATAGGTGTTTGCGTAAATTAAAAAATAGTAATATTATTGCTGACAATACATACAATTTTTTATTTGCTTCTGGTTCTAATCCAGGAATTCTATATGGTTTACCTAAAGTCCACAAGCCAAATTTCCCACTAAGACCTATTCTTTCGGCATGTGGTACATTCAATTATAACTTAGCTAAATTCTTCGTTCCCTTGCTTTCAAAACTCACCTTTAATGATTATTCTATTAACAACTCGTTTGATTTTGCTAAAGAGATAAAAGAGATCAATCATGCCGATTCTCTTACTATGGCCAGTTTTGATGTCTCATCATTGTTTACTAATGTCCCGTTAAAAGAAACATTAAATATCATACTAAATAAGTTATTCACTACTGATAATACTCTTATTAATGGCCTCACTCAGACTCAATTTAAAAACCTTCTCGAAATAGTGTGTTTTGATAATCTTTTCTTATTTAATAGCAACCTTTACAGCCAAATTGATGGGGTAGCTATGGGTTCCCCGTTAAGCCCAACACTAGCAAATGCATTTCTTTGCCATTACGAAGAAATTTGGTTGAAAAATTGTCCTAGTAGTTTTAAACCCATATATTACAGAAGATACGTGGATGACACTTTCTTATATTTAACCATCCTTCACACGTAAAACTTTTTCGTGATTATCTTAATAAACAACATAGTAATATTAAGTACACGTGTGAAAACGAAACAAATAATAGTTTACCTTTCCTGGATGTTTTAGTTAAACGGGCCCATAATAAGTTCCATACTTCACTATTTCGGAAACAAACTTTTACTGGCTTGGGAACCAATTATTTAAGTTGTATGTTTTATAAATATAAGATTAGTGCTATAGTAACATTATTAACAAGAAGTTACCGTATTTGTTCGGATTACTTTTCGTTAAACGAAGAATTTAAATTTTTAAAACAGTACTTTATTAACAATTACTACCCTTCTCATCTATTCGATAACCAATTAAAGAAATTTTTAAATAACACTTTTGATACTAAACTCCCCGTAACTACAGTACAAAAAGAAACCAGATATATTAAATTACCTTTTTATGGTTATTTATCATTGCGTATTCGAGGTGAATTGTCCAAACTACTCAAGTCTAGTTATCCCCAAATAAATTTTAGATTCGCCTTCGTCAACCCACTTAAATTATCAAATTTTTTAAAGTTCAAAGATGAATTCCCCAAAACTGTATGCCCCAATGTTGTTTACAAATACACGTGCGACAGCTGTAAGGCTGCGTATATTGGCAGCACTCAACTCCAACTGGAGGTGCGCCTTTCTCAACATTTGGGCTTGTCAGTCCGTACCAACCGTCCCCTCAGTAGCCCTCCACAATCCGCAATTAGAAACCACAGTAATGAAAACGACCATCCCCTTCACAAAACTCAGTTTGAAATTTTAACTAGATCCAATAACCTTACAGAACTCCGAATTTTAGAATCTTTGTACATCTATAGAAACAAACCCTCCCTTAATAATAATAGCTCATCCTACAAATTAAGACTCTTTTGACAACCAACCGTGTTTCACAGATATACCCTTTCTAATCCCTGACCACCTAGTGGTCTCTTAGACTTTGCCAAGTATGGAGGTGGATGTAAACATTGTGTATTTACCTATTGAGGTAATTTAATTTTAGTTTTTATAGTGATGAAATTTAATTTAATTTTAGTTTTTATAGTGATGAAATTTAAATGTTTTAATTTTGTATTGATGCAATTTTCATTTTGCTTTAAGGTTTTAATTTTAATGGTCTTAATATTGTATTGATGTAACTTTCACTTTTCAATTTTGTTTTAAGGTTTTAAGACTTAACTCACTGATGATGACAAAAGATTTGTCGAAACGTCTGATGTACAAATAAATGAAAATGTTTGCCGTTGTGTTGATCCTTCTTTTCATCTGTAAGCTCCGGTTCCCTAAGGAGAAGTCAATAGCTTTGATATATATATATATATATATATATATATACATACATATCTACATACATACATATATATATATATATATATATATATATATATATATATATATGCAATAAACGGAGAAGTAAAAATAAAAATTAAAAATTAAAAATTAGAGGATTAACAAAGAGGCATACAGATTTGTAAGGAAAAATATCGATTTTTAGCACAAGGTCAAATGAATTATAAAAATACAAATTTATACTGGAAATCTGCCCGGGTTTTAACACTTTGCCTTTTAGAGTCAAGTTTCGATATATATAAAAATAAAATGAAGATTAAAAGTTAATAAAGTAGCATACAAGTTTACCAAAGATTTAGCGTCCTACCCTTTTTATCTAAATTTGTTTTGAAGGAATTCAAAACAACAGGATCGAGTTGAAAAAGACCTTTGCTTATGTTGAAGTTATTTGAAAGTTGGATAATGGCAGACTCAAGAATATTTCTATTGACAATGTTACTAGAATGAAATAAAACTGAAGCATTATTCCAATCAATACAGTGGGATAACTCTGACAAATGGACAAAAAGAGCACTGGGCAACTGTCCTGTTCTAACAGAATATTGATGCTGTTTTATACGTGTGTGCAAATCCTTTCCCGTCTGACCTATGTAAAAGGAATCACATTGTTTACACCCAATTTTGTAGATAATGCCTGAATTATTGGTAGGGCTATTTTTTACTATGATATTGTTCACAATATTGTTATATGAAAATACTACATTAATATCCAAAAGTTTAAGTACATTAGCAATGCCTAAAAAGCCCGGGAAAAATGGAAGTACTAAAATATTTTTTGACAAAGTACGAGTGTTATTATTGACACGATAGAAAGTTCGTTTTGCCTTGTTGAGACAAGATTCCATAAACGCAGATGGGTAACACAGATCACTTCCAATACCGTTGATTTTTTCCAATTCGGCATCGATGTATTCCGGACTGGCGATCCTAAGGGCGCGGAGAAACATTAATAAAAAAATGGCCTTCTTAGTGGGGGTGTCATGTCCCGAATAAAAGTGTACGTAGGACAAATTGTTTGTTGTTTTCCGATAGATACTAAACTTAAAACCTGGGCTTTCCCTATGTACACGCACATCCAAAAATGGGATTGAATTGTCTTGTTCCACTTCTAAAGTAAACTTAATGGAGGGACTTGATCATTTAACTGAAGGAGGAAGTTATCCAGGTCACGATTCATGGGCCAGATACACAAAATATCGTCGACGTACCGCAACCAAGGGATGCCAACCCCCAGGATTCTCGGAATGTAAGTAATTTCGAAAAACTCCATATAAATATTGGAGAGGGGGGCGATAAGGGGTTGCCCATGGCCATCCCAAACACTTGTTGATAATACTCGTTATTGAAAGTGAATTTACAGTCTTTGATGCAAAGCTTAATAAGTTCCAAAACAATGTGTGAACGTAGTGGCAGGTCATACTTATATAATTCTTGGGAGAGAAAGTCAAGCATATCATCAATCGGCACTTTTGTAAACAATGAACAAACGTCAAAACTGATCAATCTATCGTTAGTTTCAGTACGTGCATTATTCAATTTTTCAGTAAGATCCATGGAATTTTTTACATGTGAATCAGAGATAGTTCCGAGAATGGGGGACAAGACTTTGACAAGCCATTTGGAGAGTTTATAAGTAATAGAGCCCACCGAGCTCTAATTTTTAATTTTTAATTTTTATTTTTACTTCTCCGTTTATTGCATATATATATATATATATATACAGGGTGTCCCGTAAGTCTGGACCCATAGGGAAAAATAATAAATTACAAAATAGTCCAAAAATTTATTACATAATCTGTTCAAAGTGTCCGCCGTTGTGTCGCACACATAGTTGAAGACGCAATCTCCACTGCGACAGCACTTTCTGAATCACAGTCGCAGAAATTTCTTGACACGCCTCCACAATGCGTGCTTTAAGGTGGAAAATGTTCTGAAGTTTGACCTCGTACACTTTGGCTTTCAAGTGGCCCCACAAATAAAACTCCAGCGGAGTAAGATCATAATAAAAAAATAATAAAAATAATAATAAAAATAATAAAAAAATATATTATAAATAAATTTTGGACTATTTTGTAATTTTATTATTTTTCCCTATGGGTCCAGACTTACGGGACACCCTGTATATATATATATATATATGTATGTGTGTAGATATGTATGTGTATATATATATATATATATATATGTTGGTGTGTATGTATTTATTTATTTATTTATTTATTTAATTTTTCTGTAACCTATATATAGGCCGTAACCTTTTATGTACTTCAGTGTTCCTGAGGATGTCATTAGACGAAAGCGCTTGAGCACCTTTTTGTGTTTCCTTTCCTTCGTGGTTTTATTCATCATATATATATATATATATATGTATGTGTGGTGGTGGTGTGTGTGTGTGTGTGTGTGTGTGTACATTAGGTGGAACAAGAGAATTATATATATATATATATATATATATATATATATATATATATATATATATATATATATATATATATACACACAAGGTGAGTCACGACGAAATGTCATAACTTCGGGAAAGTGCTTATAGCTGAGGTCATTCCCAGTCAAAAACCTCATATGAACATAGGTCCGATTCTTAACGGTTATGGAGCTATGGATGTTTGAATTTCAAGCATGCGCATGCGTGACCTTGAACTGAATTGACAGTTACTTACCGAGCCGAACTAACTACGCAGTAGAGTGTTGTTTTACAGCGTGCAGTTGATGTTTTGAGCGTTCAGTATGCCTTTTACGTTTTCAAATGCCGAATATGCCGATATGGTGTATGTTTACGGATTTTGCGATGGAAATACTACTGCTGCTGTCGCTGAATACCAGCGACGTTTTCCAAACCGAAGAATTCCGGATCGACGAGTGTTTAGCAACGTTTTCCTGAGATTGCGAGA
>JAJOZX010000039.1:1970000-2165000 GCA_023014485.1 Bathynomus jamesi
GTGGAGCAAATTGATTTGCGTGAAATTAAATGTATTGAAAAATAAATAAAAAATTAAACATATTAAAAAATATAATTAATCGAAATATATTAAATGTTTTAAAAATATATTAAAAATTAAATATATTAAAAAATATAATTAATCGAAATACGAATGTAGTAGAAGCTCATTTAATGTAAAATGTATTTAGGTATTTAAAATTATATTAAATATTAAAGAATTAATAGGTCAGAATATAAAACACTAATTAGCAACATAGAGAGAAATTTCAAATGTGCTAAAGGGATGCAGGCATATGCCCTAAACAGTGTTGCCAGGTACAGGGAAATTTCCCCTGTTTTAGGGAAATAAATCACCAAATACGCCAATATTCCCTAAATAGGGAAATTTTGAGGAGTGGATATAGATATTTATATACCCAGAAACACAAATTTTCACTGTATTAATTGAAAAAAAATATATAAAAATATTGCTAAATAATACTTTAATCTTACGATAGAGACGCAAATAACTCTATATTAAAAAATAGTGTTTTAAATGCAGGTGAATAGGGAAATTTTAGACCAAAAAGGGAAATTTTATGAGCGAGCCGAGGGAAATTATATAACTCAGCCCTGGATTTCTAATGAGCAGTTATGTTGTGTCAAAATGTAAGATTCGCGCACTATAGTTATTTTGATTTTTTTAAGTCTCTCCCTGCGATATATTGTAAGAGAATGTCCCCCACTGGTCCTCCTTCCTGTCAATATTCTTGTTTAATTAAATAAACGCGTCAAACAGTCAAACTTTTGTCATTTCGAAACCCCTCCTGTTTTCCACTCAAAATGTCCCGCATGCAATATTTCAAACTCATTTAGGGGTTACCAAGTGCCATCATATACAGTTCAAAGCATCAGTACAAAGCAGCAGTAAAGACTAGAAAGCAGTACTAATGCGGATTAAGTAAATTAAATAATCATTAAACTTATTCACTATATTTTGGTGGCGAGTGGTTGGGAACCGCGTGCTCCGTTGTCGTCTTTTTATTCGAGCGTTCAGTTTGTGTGAAGAGAACTAAGAGTCATTGTTTCCACCCCAAATTTCTTAAACTCGCATTCCGTTGTCCCTTCACTTCACTTCCCCAGATGCCTTGCCTCATTGAGTCTCGACTCACGTTTCCTTTTGAGTCAGGTTCCCAGCAAAATTGTAGTCAGATTTTGTGCCATTTTTGTGAGTCATAAAAACTCAGTTGAAGAATGATTCCGTTTACAGTGTCACAGAGAGAGAAAGACAGAAATTTAAAGTAAATTGAAATCCCAGCTAGGGACTCATTTTGTTTGGTTTTGGTTTTTGCCTTATTTTTACCATTAGAAGCCTATCTACCTATAGGTTATTTAAATATGATCTGAAATTTAATTTTTCTTTCGTGAGTACCGAGTAATACACAATTTTAGCATGATGTTTGCTTTTCTGCTGCGGAAGCGCCTCCACACAATTCCCATTACTTTCTTGCTAATAATTTTAATGCTGTAGTGTTCTCTGAATTCTGTACCCGATGACATTATTACGCCAAGATCCATAACTTGGAGTTTCGTGTTATCCGTTTGGCTTGCAGAGTTTTGTGGCCTTTGTTCTGTAGCACCTTCTTGTTACTATATTTTATAAGTTGGAATCATTTGGACCATTTTGTTCAACTTCACAGTGTTGTCTTTCGCCCACTTCAATAATGTTTTAGTGTCGTTTTGTAATTTTTCTGTGTCACCTTCGTTTGATATTTCTCTTGCATATCTTTGTGTCATCCGCGAAACACGATACGATATTGTCATTAATATCTGCATCAATGTCTGAAATCATTATTATAAGCAATTAGGGAGCTAATACTGCATCTTGCGTGACAGAGCTACGATTTCTGAGACTTCAGATTTGACTCCATTTACTACTACTTTTCGTGTTCTCTTGGTCAGAAAATTAAATATCCATTATTCCAGTTTCCCAGTAATTAATATCTTCTTAGTGTGTGTGTGTGTGTGTGTGTGTTGTGTGTGTGTTTTATAATTTCATGATCACATTTATCGGAGGCTTTAGCAAAATCAGTATGTGTTGTATTTATGTTTTGACACAATCTTTTCGACACAATGTTTCCAGTATTTTCTATTGGTGGTCTAGTATGATCTTCCAGCCATAAAGACATGTTCATTCGGATTGAACAAATTCTATTAGTGTAGTTAGCAGGCAATTTTGTTTCTACAGTAATTACCGGTTCGAGACACTTTATAAGGTGGGAGATGAGAGCTACTGGCCGATAATTCTTAAGCATTTCTCTGTTACTTCTTTGAATAAGGGGGCAATGTTGGCGTTCTTTAATGGAGACTCTCCATGGAGAGGCAATTTGTCTTGCGTGGAGTGATTTTCTACATAGTAAGTAAAGAGGTTTAGCAATCCTCTCTTTACGTTTCTTCAAAAGCGTGCCACGCCACATGTCTGGCTGAATTTTCTCGTATCTGGGATAGTCTTAATTACGACTCCTTCCAGGAACTGTAAATCTATTAATAGATTTGTGTCTGAGCTAGTTCTTGGCTGATTTTTATCTATATTAAAGAATTCATCTAGATTTTCTACTTTTTCTCTGAATTAGGGGTGTTAATGAAGTTATATTGTTCCTTAAGCAGTTCGATCATTTTTTCTGGGTATTCGGTCGCTCCATATTTTAAGTGTATTTCTCATTTCGCGAACGTTTAGAAATATTTTGGGCTTTTTTTTTTTCGTTAGTTTTTGGTTATTTTTTTTCTTGTTTGAGTCTCCTCGCTTCAGTATTGCATCTATGGAGGTTTTTAACAGTTTGTTTCCCTTGTCTAAATAATGTCTTGATTTTTCTACCGAACTTGCTACGTTTTCTTTTGTGTATCTTCAGAATATGTTTCAGCAACAGGGGTTTAGTTTCATTTTCTATTGTCGACGGTATTTTTCTCTGAAGTCTTCTCGTGAAGTAGCGCTTTGCAATCTACTTTCTTTAAATCTTCATTTACATTTTCCCAATCTACATTCTTTGAATTTATATTTAAACCTTCAAATATTCTTTCTGACTCTTGAGATACTTTTTGGGGACTCTGGTTGCTAATTTAGTTGCATATCAATAAGTTATGGTCAGAGAAATTTGTGTGCGTTACCTTTTTATTTTTTATTATGTCAGTGTTATTTGTCAAAATTAAATTCAAAACATTCTCTTTTCTAGTCGCTTCACAAATTTCCTGGGTAAGTGCATAGTATTCCATAATGTCTAATAGCATTATTGACTGAGTTCTATCATCTTCTGTAATGTTACCATGAAACTTCTCAACATATATAACTTCGTAATTTTCTTCCATGTTATGAATGGAAAGTTAAAATCCCCACAAATTAAAATATTTGGTGTTGAGGTTTTAAGTGATTTTAACATTTTTTGTTTCATTTGTAACGAATTGGAATTCACCCCTTGTGGTGCTTGGTGGTCTGTAAACGCTCATAATGTTTAGGTTTAGTTCTTAGAATAAGTCTGTGCTGTTTGATTTGCTTACCTTTACTTCACGTGTATGTATTTTTCATGTAAATGCAACAGCCTCCTCCATTTCTGGTTTATCCGATCTGTATTTGTTGTCATCCTGTATTGCTATGCCAATGTCTTCGATGCAGTTTTCACAGCCTCTTTCACATTTATGTAAATGTTAGCTATATGATATCTGTGTTGGTTTCTAGTGCAAAATTTTACAGGTAATGTAATTTGCAGTCTGCATGGTCAGTGTAGGGGCCTTGTATATTTGTGTATAATAAATAATAATGTTCCTGCTCGGTTTTCTTAGATATTGGTCGTTTTCTGGTCGATTGTAACGGTTGCTATTCGGTGTTATTGGGTAGACCGTTACATTTTTCAACAATGGGGGTGCGGCTCTTGATACCATTGTGGTTGTTGAATTAATGGTGGATGGAGTTGGACAGGAGGGTAGTATATGTACTGCTGGGGTGTATATACCTGCGAAGTTCGGTCTTTTCTCATTAGAAGAGACAGTTGTTCTTTGTTTGATCGTTCTCATTTCTCCCAAAAAATGTACTCCGTTGGTACGGTTATTACTTCTTTTATTTATGGTTCACACTGTTATTTCTCTTCTTTTTCTTGAGTACTCTTAATGTGAAAATACGGGCATTCCATATTAAGGCATTTTTTTTAATCTCTAATTGATGGTCTGCACATAGAACGGTGGAAACAGTAGCAGTTTGCCCCTATCTGCAACTTACATTCCTCATCATGTGAAAACTTCTTTAAGATGATTATATATGCATCTGGAGCTATATTTACACGAACTTATTTTGTAATATTCGATTATAGTTCGTCTTTCAGATTCCTTTCCACTCCTGTGAGATCCAAGTTCTCTCCTTTGTTCTAATACCACTTCTTCCTTACTCAGTGAATTTCTAATTTTTGGTGTTCTTTCGTTTGTATGCTTGATGTTGCTATCTTGTGCAAGGGGTATTTCTTCGTTTAAGGTTACTTCTGCACCTCCCTCTAGTGTGTTCCCCTCTCTGTACTGAGGCTCATTTTCATCTGTATCGGCGTTTTCTTTCGTTTCCTAACTTTTTGCGACTGTTTCTTCTATTTCTACATTTTCCAGTCCCGTTTGTAATATTTTTTGTAGTTCTCCATGCACTTGACGCACACGAAGCCACAAAAGCAAATGATTTTGTTATTCGTTCTATTAAACATTTTCCCATAATTTTTTTCCGGAGCTTATGCATTCGTAATGCTTAAATGTATTGCACAAAATGCATTTCAAGCCAGTTGTCTTCACCTCTTTATTTTTGCAACTGCAGAGCTGGTACGTGTTGCCAGTGGTGGGCACGCGCAACGATTTTTGTAGCGCCGCAACCGCAACCGCAACTCTGCTGAAATAGTTACGCCGCACGCGCAAGCGCAACCCTTTTCAAAAAGTTGCGCCGCAAGCGCAAGCGCAACCAAAAATGTTGCGCCGGAAGTTGCGCCGCAACTTTTTGCGGCGCAACTGCCCACCTTTGCATTTAACGTATATCCCAGTGGTGGGCACGCGCAACGATTTTTGTAGCGCCGCAGCCGCAACCGCAACTCTGCTGAAATAGTTGCGCCGCACGCGCAAGCGCAACCCTTTTCAAAAAGTTGCGCCGCAAGCGCAAGCGCAACCAAAAATGTTGCGCCGCAAGTTGCGCCGCAACTTTTTGCGGCGCAACTGCCCACCTTTGCGTGTTGCATTCCATTAAACCTAGTCTATCTCTGTTCACCTTTCTGTATTTACACATTTTTTCGTTTTTTTCACAGATTTTCTTTTTCTCTCTTCCCTTTCTTTTCTGTTTTTTCTAATTTCGTTCACGAAATCTGGTCCTTCTTGGTTTTATGACCCTTTTCCTTTTACCAGTGTTCAGCAAGAATCCCACCAAAGCCGTCACTTCGTTTAAAATATTTTCAATTTATGTTATTTTTCTTTCTACACGCTGATGGCACCAGCCTTCACTTAATAAATTATTTTCACCTATTCATTGATACTTTATACACACATGGTATAGATAAAATTAACCGCAAAATTGATAATCACTAGTTATGTTCATTTTAGCACAGAGCGGGAACAAAGTGTCCGTAGGCCACAAGGTAGAAACACACAGTATATCCACATACATACACCCATATACTTATATACAAAGGGGACAGTTTATGCCTTTCTATACATACATAGTATAGAACTGCCATTTACAGGCAAATTTTATGCTTTATTGACAGAATGGGGTTCTTTGACAAATCTTATTAGATAATGCAGAGAAATGAGGTTATTTACATTAATTTTAAAGCTAAGAAACAAAGAGGGATGAAGACAGCGAGATTATCTGTAGTAAGTTTCAGACATAAATTTATATATATATACTGTACATATAGTGTAGATATTCATCTAAGGTTAGACATTCTTATTTATTGGGATATAAGAAAGTAGATATTAAATGCATTGCTAACTGAAAATCTTAACAGACTTAGATGTCTTGACCTCAAACATACGAGTACTGTATTTACTTTTATCTTTTCCTTTATTATTTTTATTATTTTTGTTTTGAAATATAAGAATGTAGATTAATTTATAATAATAAATTAATCTACATTCTTATATGGCAACGCTGTAATGCAATATTCATCTTTCAGTTTTCTCTGAAAGCCTATTAATGTTCTAGATTGTTTTCGCTCCAGATCGAATGTGGTCTGGTCTGGTGAAACATAAGGATCCACTCGCACAATTTAGAGTGTAATTTGGTTTTCTGATGTACGTGTTTATCTTGTGTTAAAGTAGTGTTGAGTTTTGGAAGTTGATATTTTATTTTTGGGTGATTTGTGGTGCAGTATAATGGAAGATTTGATGCAGATATGAGGCATTGTTTAGTTTGTAGATTTATACTAGTTTGAAATTTTTTAAATCGTGGAACAGTTTTTCTGTACTTTCATTACATCTGTTCGATTTACAGACTTTCCTAATTATTCTTTTCTGCATTACCACTAGTGGCTGCATAAAATATTGACGTGCGCTTTTGTAAGCACAATGCAGTATTGTAGGTGTGGGTATACTATGGTGACGTATATTTAAGAACTTGTTTTGAGAGTGCTGAACTTACTTTTGTAGGTAGCTAATTTGTTGCATAGATCTTTAATGTACTTTTTGAACGAGAGGTGTGAATCGACGGTTATTCCCAGAAGTTTGGCCGACTGCACTCGCTGAACAGGGACTGAATTTATATTTAAGTTCAGCGGAGGCACGTTTTCATTTTGATGATGACTGTATAGCTATAAGCTTTTCGGTTATGTGGTGTGTACATTGCCAGTATTTTGAGAGTGGCTTGGTCAAAAGTAATATTTATCGAGTTCTTTTCTTTGTGGGGTTCTACAGTACAGAGTGGGTAAAGTTTTGTGTATTTTATGGTATTTTTATGGAAATTCGGACGCTGTCTCCTCTTCTTTCTGTTCTGAAAGTGTCAAAAAAAGGTATAGCCATCTGAGGGAAAGAGATGCTTATACGGGTGTTCTATGAAATTTTCTGTAAATAGAAGTACATGAAAATAATTTTTAATTAAAGTTAATGTGTTAAAAAATCGCTCAGCCCAAGGGGATGGGCACGTATTGAATTTGAAAGAATGTACGAGAGAGTGGGTATTTTTGCAGAATGAACTCGTGTAAAGAACAATCAAATTTAAAAGAGAGAAGGAAATCTTACACTTAATTTTAGTATGCGAAGAAGACATAACAGAACAATTAAGGGGAATGAAAAAAGCTAAAATTATAAGAGGACCTCATTGGTATCATATACATAGAAACAGTTGAATTCTGAGTAGTTACAAGAGGTGAGTGAGAAAATAAATTAAGATTACCTGGAGAAACTTCTTACACTGTGGTACAAAATACATATACACAGACACACACACACACACACACACACACACACACACACCACACACACATACTATATATATATATATATATATATATATATATATATATGAAATATATGTGTATATATGAGAAATATATGTGTATATACGTGAAAATCTATCCAATTCTAATTCTTCTCGCTCATTCTGGCATCAAGCTAAGAACCTCTTCAACAACTTTACTTCCTCTTTTTTCCCTCCTCTTTTCCATTCCGACGGCACAGTTGCCATCTCTTCTCCTAACAAAGCTGAACTCTTCGCTCAAACTTTCGCTCACAGTTCAACCCTGGACGATTCCGGTGCTGTTCCTCCATCTCCTCCCCCTCTGACTTTATTATGTCTGAAATTAGAATATCTTCTAAAGATGTTTTTTCTGCCCTATCTGGGCTCAACTGTATGGTCCTGATGGTGTTCCACCTGTTGTTCTTAAGAACCGTGCTTCTGTGCTGACACTCTGCCTACGCAAACTCTTTCGTCTTTGTCTTTCATATGGTACTTTTCCTTCCTGCTGGAAATTCGCTTCCATTCAGTCTGCCCCAAAGAAGGGTGACCGCTCTCAACCGTCCAATTATCGTCCAATTGCTTTGATTTCTTGCCTTTCCAAAGTTTTTGAAACTATCCTTAATAGGAAGATTCTTAAACACCTTTCATCTTACAATCTTCTTACATATCGTCAGTATGGATTCCGCAATGGATGCTTTACTGGCGATCTTCTTGCATATCTCTCTGACTCTTGGTCATCCTCCTTTCGGGATTTCGGTGAAACTTTTGCTATTGCGCTAGACATATCGAAAGCTTTTGATGGAGTCTGGCGCAAACCTTTAATTTCGAAACTGCCTTCTTTCGGTTTCTATCCGTCCATCTGTGCTTTCATCTCTAATTTCCTTTCTGGATGATCTATAGCTGCAGTTGTAGATAGCCACTGTTCTTCTCCTAAAGCTATTAAGAGTGATGTTCCTCAGGGTTCTGTCCTGTCACCCACTCTTTTCCTTTTATTTATTAATGATCTTTTAATTCGCACTTCCTGTCTTATTCACTCCTATACGGATGATTCTATTCTTCACGTCTCCACCCGCTTTCCAAAGCAAAGCGTCCATCTAGCAGTCGCTTCATGATGCGTAGGACCGCTATGGGACAGCTGACTTCTGATCTTTCTGCTATGTTTGATTAGGGCAGAGAAAACCTTGTGGTTTTCAATGCCTCATAAACTCAGTTCCTCCATCTGTCTACTCGTCACAATCTTCCACACGACTGTCCCCTTACCTTCCTCTTCTCTTAACATTCTTGGCGTTTCCTTTTCTCGTGATCTTTCCTGGAAAGATCATATATACGCTCTTTATAAAACAGCTTCTAAGACGTTAGGTATGCTGTACCGCCTCCGCGGTTTCTTCACCCCCACTCAGTTGCTGTCTCTGTACAGGGGCCTTGTTTGCCCTTGTATGGAGTATTCTTCTCATGTGTGGGTTGGTTCAATCCACACAATCGTACCTGACCGGGTGGAATCAAAGGCTTTTCGTCTCCTTAATTCCTCGCCTCTTACTCATTGTCTTCAATCTCTCTCTCTTCGCCGCAATGTTGTCTCACTCTCTCTTTACTATCGCTATCATAACGGACATTGCTCTTCTGAACTCTCTAACTGCATGCCTCCTCCTTTAAGGAGAGCACGCAGTACCAGACTTTCTACACATTATCATTCCTATTCTGTCCAACTATCTAATGCAAGGGTTAATCGGTATTTTCAGTCTTTCATCTACTCAACTGGTCAACTCTGGAACAATCTTCCTCAATCCATCTTTCCTTCTGTCTATGACATCCCATCTTTGAAACGCAGAGTGTCTAGGCATCTCGAAAACCCCGGACCTTGATTTTGGCTCTCTTCTTCTTCTATGGGAGGGGCACTTTTTCGGGCATTTGCCCTTTGCCCCTCCTTCCAGCATAAAAAAAATATGTATATGGTCGGGTAGGGTTATATCGGCTGTGGGTTACCAACGGTCGAGCGCGCCTTTGTTCACATATACTGTATACTGGAGTAATATAGAGCGGAAAAAGCTTGGAAGCAATGGAATACGTGTGCCTTGTGAGTTACCTGCTAACTGTGGTAGCTCTATATTACTATTTTTTTTTATGTAAGAAGAATGGGGCAAGGGCGAATGCCCGCAAGAACGCCCCCCTATATAAGAAGGAGAGAACGAAAATCAAGGTTTCTGAGACCCACGATGTATTATTTATCTATTTATATACTGGTATGTGGACAAAGCCGAGCTCGACCGTTGGTACCCCATAGCTGGTGTAACTCCAACCGACTATATACTGTATATACAGGGTGTTTCAGGTTGACCCTCGAAATATGGAAAAGAAACACTTCATATTAGTTACAGAATTACTATGACAAACTTCAATTACCAAATACAAACTACAAATTGGCGAATTTGTAATTTGGATTTGGTATTTGAAGTTCGTCATAGTAATTCCGTAACTAATATGAAGTGTTTCTTTTCCTTCTTTCTCGGGTCGACCTGAAACATCCTGTATTATATATATATATATATATATATATATATATATATATATATATATATATATATATATAAATTATATATATATATATATACATATATATATATATATATATATATATCGTAAAGAACGACGCTTGTATAGGAGAACATTCCGCGCAAGATGAGAAGAGAGAACGAACAAATGAAAAAATGAGGTAACCACCCAGGAATCGAACCCGGGATCTTCCGATTGCCTGTCAGATATGATAACCACTGCACCATGGTCCTCACTCAATCAGAAGTCGTAATTCCTCTACATACGCGCAGAAACCAATGCCTCATCTTGCGCGGAATGTTCTCCTATACATTATAGGATGGATCGATTTTACATTTTTTTCGATTTCCATATTCTAATAGAGACAAAAGCTTGCGCATGCATGAGAAAATAGCCTCTGCAAAATCTTAGCTTAATAGGTAATCATCTTCTGCCCCCGGCAGAGCGATGAAAATCATATGTTAGTAGTCAAAAACGTATTTTTCTTATAATTTTTAAAATATTTCAATATGCATCAAAATTATTCCTAATAACTATAAAGTCGATGAAAAAGACCTCATATGATCGTTTTTCCAAGCGCGTTGTCCTACGTTAATATCTTTTGCCCCCGGCAACAACGTCAAATGTTGAAAAAATAGGTAATTTATATACATATTTTCAGATCGGCTCTTTGTCTTAAATAATGCATTTATATATTTCCCATAGCATTCATATCGTGAATGTGAAGCATAGAAGGACTGTGGTAGAAGACCATATAGTTTTAGTTCAAGAACCAGAATCCCAGTACATGGGGCATTTCACTCCTGCATCAGGTTCTGCCACTGCAATAACATCAGGTATCATCAACTTTCTAGAGACTAACAATATTAGCACGGACGACATTGTGGCTATCGGCTGTGATGGTACCGCAGTGAACACGGGTAGAAAGGGTGGAGCCATTCGTATGATTGAAATGAAACTACAAAGGCCAGTTCAGTGGATCATATGCCTATTACACGGTAATGAATTATCACTGCGACACCTCATTCAAGACTTGGACGGCAAAACAACTGGGCCAATGGGCTTTACTGGACCCAGTTGGAAAACAACTGAACGACTGCGAAAAACTTCCAATTACAGAATTCGATGCCATTCCATCTCCCGACATTGACATAGATGATGCCGAGTTGAGCACTGACCAAAAATATTTGTTAGGCATCTACAGAGCAGTGTCGAGCGGTAGCTGCTCTTCAGCTCTCGCGGCTCGAAATCCAGGTAAGATGGCGCATTCCAGGTGGCTGACAACAGCAAATAGATTTCTGCGCCTCTATGTTTCAACCAGTGAACCCTCCAGCACTTTCAACGAAATTGTGCGATTCATTATGACAGTTTACGCACCAATTTGGTTTAAGATAAAGAAAAACTCCAGTTTCACTGAGGGCGCAAAACATTTTTTCGAAATGATGCGTCTCTCTCAGACCATGCCTCAAAGATCTAAGACAATCGCCAACAAAGTCCTCCGTAGAAATTCTTTCTTTGCTCACCCAGAAAATATTTTGATCTCCATGCTACATGCCGATGAGCAACACATAAGAGAATTGGGATGGAGAAGAATATTAAAAGCACGATCAAAACAATCACCAGCGGGGGAAATTCGAGCCTTCGCCATGCCTGAGCTGCTCTACGATAGTCAAAACTATTACGAAATGATCAACTGGCAAACGGCTGAGGTGACCGAACCCCCCGTTACAAAAACAATACCTGATACCCGAATAAAAGAGTTTGTTGAGACGGGAGACCAGCCTGATGGACTGATCCCACTATTCCCTTGTCATACTCAAGCGGTCGAGAGACTCATCAAATTAGTAACCGAAGCCTCTGCCAGTGTAAGTGGAATAGAAGAGAGGGACGGATTCATCCGCTCCCGTCTTCACTCCCGAACAAAAATTCCACGATTTGATTCTAAGAAAGATTACCGTATGTAAATCGACATGCAGCCAAAGGAAGGGTGGTTGGGGCTGGATAGGGTGGAACTCGACGTACAGCCACCTCCTCGTGGTGAGTTCTGGGTTGCTAATTTTATAAAATTAGCAAGCGAGGAGCTGTACTTAGTACTTATCGTACTTATAACATCGCATTAACGTAATTATAATCCACATTTAGACTTTTCCCGGGGACAGAAGATATTACTCTAGAGTCATAAAATTTTGCGTGTGTGTTATTTCATGCCTAAGCAACGATATAAATGCTATGGGAAATATATAAATGCATTATTTAAGACAAAGAGCCGATCTGAAAATATGTATATAAATTACCTATTTTTTCAACATTTGACGTTGTTGCCGGGGGCAAAAGATATTAACGTAGGAGAACGCGCTTGGAAAAACGATCATACAAGGTCTTTTTCATCGACTTTATAGTTATTAGGAATAATTTTGATGCATATTGAAATATTTTAAAAATTATAAGAAAAATACGTTTTTGACTACTAAAATATGATTTTCATCGCTCTGCCGGGGGCAGAAGATGATTACCTATTAAGCTAAGATTTTGCAGAGGCTATTTTCTCATGCATGCGCAAGTTTTTGTCTCTATTAGAATATGGAAATCGAAAAAAATGTAAAATCGATCCACCCTACCTGAGTATACAAGCGTCGTTCTTTACGTTATTTATACTGCGTGTTCTTTGCAGTTGAAATGTATATATAGGTACGGCATGCGGGAGGTGCCCCCCCTCGGGGCATTGGTTTCTGCGCGTATGTAGAGGAATTACGACTTCTGATTGAGTGAGGACCATGGTGTAGTGGTTATTATATCTGACCGGCAATCGGAAGATCCCGGGTTCGATTCCCGGGTGGTTACCTCATTTTTTCATTTGTTCGTTCTCTCTTCTCATCTTGCGCGGAATGTTCTCCTATACAAGCGTCGTTCTTTACGTTATTTATACTGCGTGTTCTTTGCAGTTGAAATGTATATATATAGGTACAGCATGCGGGAGGTGCCCCCCCTCGGGGCATTGGTTTCTGCGCGTATGTAGAGGAATTACGACTTCTGATTGAGTGAGGACCATGGTGTAGTGGTTATCATATCTGACCGGCAGTCGGAAGATCCCGGGTTCGATTCCCGGGTGGTTACCTCATTTTTTCATTTGTTCGTTCTCTCTTCTCATCTTGCGCGGAATGTTCTCCTATACAAGCGTCGTTCTTTACGTTATTTATACTGCGTGTTCTTTGCAGTTGAAATGTATATATAGGTACGGCATGCGAGAGGTGCCCCCCTCTCGGGGCATTGGTTTCTGCGCGTATGTAGAGGAATTACGCCTTCTGATTGAGTGAGGACCATGGTGTAGTGGTTATCATATCTGACCGGCAGTCGGAAGATCCCGGGTTCGATTCCCGGGTGGTTACCTCATTTTTTCATTTGTTCGTTCACTCTTCTCATCTTGCGCGGAATGTTCTCCTATACAAGCGTCGTTCTTTACGTTATTTATACTGCGTGTTCTTTGCAGTTGAAATGTATATATAGGTACGGCATGCGGGAGGTGCCCCCCTCGGGGCATTGGTTTCTGCGCGTATGTAGAGGAATTACGACTTCTGATTGAGTGAGGACCATGGTGTAGTGGTTATCATATCTGACCGGCAATCGGAAGATCCCGGGTTCGATTCCCGGGTGGTTACCTCATTTTTTCATTTGTTCGTTCTCTCTTCTCATCTTGCGCGGAATGTTCTCCTATACAAGCGTCCTTCTTTACGTTATTTATACTGCGTGTTCTTTGCAGTTGAAATGTGTGTGTGTATATATATATGTATATATATGTAAAAATAAACAATGAATAATCCATATTCATTTTTACATGAGAAACCAAAATCGCCTGATACGATTTTGGATAAAAAAATTTATTTGTTGCTTTCTATTTTTTTTCAGTGTCACAACCATGCGACCTACCATTCCTATGGTTTAAGTCGTATCCATATTTCCATATCTTATCTTGCCCATTATCCTATAGCAATTTTATTAAATATTCATTATTACTCGTGTCAGTCTATGCATCCGTACCTGTTCGTTTAAAGTCGTCCAAATACGTTCGCATGTATTAATTTTTTTTTCATTTAAGTGCGTTCACCTCTCGCAAGCTGCTCAGTCATGCTGATTCAGGGTGTTCGAATTCCGATGACGTCGCCAAAAACAAGCATCTGAATTCGAAATCCTCTCTCTTGCTTCTGCTACAAATTTATAACATAAGGTGTTATGCTGTATGTTATGTTATATTATTATAATATACTGTATTGTTTCCCTGCCTGGCCACTAGTTCGTTATCAGCTTACGTCAAATAGTTATCCCCGTTCTCATTACTTGTACTTACTATTTCTACCTAATTGTCATTCAAATTCTATATTACTTATGTATTACGTTATCATAAATGTCCGTGTACTTCCAATGAAAAGTACACCGTATTTTTGTCCGCTTTCCTCATCGCTGGCTAATTAGACTTTCAAACTCTGATAACCAACCAGGTTCTAATAATATTTGACATAATTTGGCGTAATTATTGTTAAATATAAATATACAGGGTGTCCCATAAGTCCGGCATCATAGGAAAAATAATAAAAAAAGGCAAAACAAAAGGCTTTATTTACAGAACGTGCTCAATATGTCCACCATTGTTTTCAATACACAAATTCAAACGTGATACCCAGTCAGCAAGCACACGGTGAATGATGTCAGGAGTAATGGTGTTACATGCCCCAATAATGCGCTGCCGCAAATGTTCAACACTCCTAATTTTCTCTGCGTATACCAGCGCTTTCAAGTGGCCCCAGAGATAAAAATCTAGTGGCGTGAGATCCTGGCTTCTAGCTGGCCATTCCACAGGCCCTCGACGTCCTATCCAATGACCAGGGAATTGTTGGTACAGGTATTCCCTTACTTGGGTGCTGTAATGTGCAGGAGCGCCGTCTTGCTGGAACCATGTTGGGAAATTTCGTTCTTCGTTCGAGACACTGGGAAATGCTTCTTCCTTGAGCATACGTAGGTAGGTGCCTCCAGTGACATGTTCATCGAAAAAGAGGGGGCCTATGATGCGATCCTTCCAAATGCCACACCATACCATCACCCGAGATGCACCTTGTTCCTTTGAAAGGTATACCAGTGAGGGTTGTTTTGAGACAGTAGCGGGTGTTCTGTCGATTTACCTCACCATTTCCATAAAAAACAGCCTCGTCACTGAACAGAATGGTGGACGGGAAATTGGCATCCCGAGCATATTGTTCCGTAGCCCATTCACAAAATTCCATCCACCGGTCGGGATCATCTTCGCTTAATTTCTGTAGGATCTAAAGTTTATATGGATGCCATTTGTGAGCCTGAAGAATGCGATGGATGCTACTTTTCGACACTCCTGTCTCGGCGGACAATCGCCGAAGAGACTTATTGAGACTTCTGTTAAAATGAGCCAGGATAGCAGTCGCTGTATCATCGTCAGTGGACCTCCTTGAAGGTCCACTGCGTGGTTTATCTTCTATGGATCCTGTTTCCTTAAACTTTGCAACAAGTCTGCTAACACAACTCTGTGTTATTGGCTCGCAGTCTGGATGCAGTCTGTTAAATTCCGATTTCCTATGAGTAGAATTATCTGGATTCGTTCTTCCTTGCTCACAGACATTATGACCTGTAGAAATAGAAAAATATGAATTATGACTTGTAGAAATAGAAAAATATGAATTTCTCTTATGATGCCGGACTTATGGGACACCCTGTATAACACTGTTGTTAATCCCCTTTACATTATAGAATAACGGTTAACTCTCCTTCATTATATCAATTGTGTCACCTATTTAAGTTACTTCAGTAGTAGATATGTCAATTAACAATTTGCTAAAATTGTAATTAAATGTAATACTTTAATATAATGTAATTGATGTACCGTACTTTAATGAAACTGTAATTAATGATAGTAGTTTAGTATAGTGTAATTAATGTATTTTAATAACGATAATTAACGATGATAAACGAATGTGAATTGGTTGGTAATTGTAATCATAATTGTAATAAACTGAAATTACAATGTACTCAGGGTGTACTTGGATTGTACTCAATGCACTACGAAATTACAGAAGATACGTGGATGACACTTTCTTAATATTTAACCATCCTTCACACGTAAAACTTTTTCTTAATTATCTTAATAAACAACATAGTAATATTAAGTACACATGTGAAAACGAAACAAATAATAGTTTACCTTTCCTGGATGTTTTAGTTAAACGGGCTCATAATAAGTTCCAAACTTCACTATTTCGAAACAAACTTTTACTGGCTTGGGAACCAATTATTTAAGTTGTATGTTTTATAAATATAAGATTAGTGCTATGTAACATTATTAACAAGAAGTTACCGTATTTGTTCGGATTACTTTTCGTTAAACGAAGAATTAAAATTTTTAAGACAGTACTTTATTAACAATTACTACCCTTCTAATCTATTTGATAACCAATTAAAGAAATTTTTAAATAACACTTTTAATACTAAACTCCCCATAACTACAGTACAAAAAGAAACCAGATATATTAAATTACCTTTTTATGGTTATTTATCATTGCGTATTCTAGGTGAATTGTCCAAACTGCTCAAGTCTAGTTATCCCCAAATAAATTTTAGATTCGCCTTCGTCAACCCACTTAAATTATCAAATTTTTTAACGTTCAAAGATGAATTCCCCAAAACTGTATGCCCCAATGTTGTTTACAAATACACGTGCGACAGCTGTAAGGCTGCGTATATTGGCAGCACTCAACTCCAACTGGAGGTGCGCCTTTCTCAATATTTGGGCTTGTCAGTCCGTACCAACCGTCCCCTCAGTAGCCCTCCACAATCCGCAATTAGAAACCATAGTAATGAAAACAACCATCCCCTTCACAAAACTCAGTTTGAAATTTTAACTAGATCCAATAACCTCACAGAACTCCGAATTTTAGAATCTTTGTACATCTTTAGAAACAAACCCTCCATTAACAATAACACCAGTACACATTTGAAAACTTGTCGATCGATTTTTACAAACTAGTTGGTGATTCTATATAATTTGAGTGCGCTGATCTCAAAAATATAGTTAGTTTTTCCCTATCACGTATGGTTTTCTTACTACAGGGTGTGTCATAAATCCCCCATTTATCCCCAAATGTGAACCATCTTATCGAGACCAACATTGGATTGCACATGCTAAACCATAAATTTTGTTGTTATAGACTACAGTAACGCTTACATAATAATGTAGGGTAAATATATATAACAACCAGTCCCGTTCCCAGCAAAATACTCTCTCCCCTCCCATCAATGGGTGGTTAACATTTGGGGACAGATGAGGTATTACAACACCCCTTGTAGCACGAAATCTTTAGGTGATAGAGTAAAACCTAATTAAAGCAGAATTAAATAGCTCTTAGCTCTTGGACAAGCATATTGCTTGTTTATGAAAGAATAAAAAAATAACTGAAAGAAACAAAATATATTTACCTTCTTTACTTGCAAACATTTCATGACTTATTCCAAAGACTTAAGACTACGAAGGTAGATCTGACTAATGACGACTAAACCAGTGCTTCTTTGATGTTTTCTTATGCTGTGCGTTAGGCTGATCTCATTGCAGACACCAGCAGTAATCCGCCATCATATTTGTATGCCATCTTCCTTGATATCTTCTTTCCATGGTTTTGATGTCCTGGTGAAATCGTTCCCCTTGCTCCTCACTGACATCTCCGAGATTTTCGGGAAAACGGTCAAGATGCGAAAATAAGAAGTGAACTTTCAGGCTCATGTTGCAGCCTAAGGCGCAAAACTTTTTAAGCATATTTTCCACCAGTCTTTCATAATTTTGGCTTTTGTAGTTTCCCAAGAAGTTTTCAACAACATCTTTGAAACCAAGCCATGCTTCTTGTTCTTTATTGGTCATTGTGTTCAGGAAATGATCGTCTGTCAATAACTTTCTAGTCTGAGGACCTATAAAAACACCTTCCTTTATTTTCTCGTAGCTAATCTTTGGATATTTTGAACAAATGTACTTGAAACACTCACCTTCTCTATTCAATGCTTTGACATACTTCTTCATCAAGCCTAACTTAATGTGCAAGGGTGGTAGGAGGATTTTATTTGGTTCAACTAGATGTTCATGCAAAATGTTCTTTGATCCTGGGGTAAGATTCTCTCTAGGAGGCCAAGTTTTCCTCTTCCAGTGCTGGTCACGTGCTCGACTATCCCATTCGCAGATGAAACATGGCATCTTAGTGTATCCTGATTGCTGCCCAAGTAACATGCAAAGGACTTTGAGATCCCCACACAATATCCATCTGTGATTTTGATACTGAATTTTTTCCAGAAGCAGTTTCATGTTATCACAGGTCTCTTTTAAATGAGTAGAATGGGCCACTGGGATTGATGCATATTTGTTACCGTTGTGCAGTAACATTCCTTTTAGACTGGTTTTAAAGGAATCTATAAACAACCTCCAGTCACTGGTTTGGTATTCGATGCCTAGCTTGCACACTAATCCTGTGATGTCCTTGCAAAATACCAAGGGACCATCTTCTTCGAAAAAAGGCACGAGGTCTTTCTCACGATTTCTGTACCAAGCGAAGTATGTGTCGAATGCCAATAAATTGTTCTCCTGCAATCTAGACCCCAAAAGTTCTGCAGAGTCCTTAGGCAGATTCAAATCCCTGACTAAGTCATTTAGTTCGGCTTGGGTTAATGGTTTAGGATCTCGGTCAGCTGTTGGCTGTTCATAAACATCATCATTGTCTGGATTTGGAGCTGAATCAGAATCTGAATTGTATTGATCCAGACTCTCGGGTGGGCGAGGAATAGGAACTTCTGGACCATGGGGTACTGGCCTTATTGCAGATGGAAGACTTGGGTATTGAAGGCTCTCTTTATTCTTTGCATTATAACCTTTAACACTGCCAGAACAGAAGTAGCAGTCGTCGGTATGGTTTCTAGGCTCGCGCCATACCATAGGGATCCCAAATGGCAAACTTTTCTTTTTACCTTTGCTCCAATTCCTTAGTGCCGCAACACACGTAAGACAAACCCTGTGTGGAGCCCAACTTTTGTCTTGATCTCCTAATTTAATTCCAAAATAAGCATGATAAGCTCTCTTAATGAAGGTCGTCACATTTGTCCTTTGTTTTACAACAACATACCGACCACAAATATAACAAAATATGTCTGGACTATGGGTACATCCTCTAGAAGCCATTATTAAAATTTTAAAGACGTAATGTTAGAATTATCTATCTGAAAAATATGAAAAAACGAAATTAATTAAAGATAAAAAAGGTAAAAAATTACAAAACGCCCCAAAATTTTTTTGCTAATAACTTTAAAACTGTGGGTGATAGAACAAAACGTAGCATTTTTTAATTCAGCGCAGCGAACGTCTTCAGAATCACAACTCAAAATAAAGAAATCGATTTTCATGCAGACCGGTGTAATAGTTCATCCTACAAATTACAGCTCTTTTAACTAACCAACCGATTCTCATAGACATATACTTTCTAATCATCTGACCATACAGTTTTCTCTTAGGCTTTGCCAAGTATGGAGGTTGATGTAAACATTGTGTATTTACCTATTGAGGTAATTTAATTTAATTTTAATTTTTGTAGTGATGAAATTTTAATGATTTTAATTTTGTAGTGATGCAATTTTCATTTTGTTTTAAGGTTTTAATTTTAATGGTTTTAATATTGTATTGATGTAATTTTCACTTTTTACTTTTGTTTTAAGGTTTTAAGACTTAATTCACTGATGATGACAAAAGATTTGTCGAAACGTCTGAAGTACAAAAAATAAATGAAAATGTTTGCCGTTGTGTTGGTCCTTCTGTTCATATATATATATATATATATATATATATATATATATACAGGGTGGGCGGAAAGTAGCTCCCTATTTTGGATTGGTAAAAAAATACGTATATTATCCATTTATTTCAGAAGAAATAATATGAAAAGGTAGGCATACATGGTAGGTTTTCTCTAAAATTCAATGTGGGCTCCAACTCTTTCCACCAGCTTCTGGAGCCACCCAGGAATGGCGTCCACTGACTTTAGCAGGAACTCCGGCGGGATGGAGGACATGACTTCCCGAATTCGGTCCTCCAGTTCTTCCAATGTCCTCGGTTTGGTGCGGTAGACTTCTTCCTTTACCCACCCCCAAAGAAAGAAGTCGCACGGTGTCAAGTCGGGGCTCCTGGCTGGCCATTGATGTGGACCACGACGACCCATCCAACGCCAGGGAAGTGGGCATCCAGCCACTCACGGACAACAAGAGCGAAGTGCGGAGGGGCGCCATCTTGCATAAATATCAGATCGTCGATGTTCTCCCATGTGCTGACAACCGGCCAGACCTCGTTTCGCAACATAGCAAGGTACCGCTCAGCATTCATGGTGTTGCGCAGAAGGAACGGGCCCACAACCTGATCTGAGGTCATACCACACCACACCGTTACACTGAACCGATTCTGCCGTTTTTCAGCGGTAACCGTGCGACTTCTTTCTTTGGGGGTGGGTAAAGGAAGAAGTCTACCGCACCAAACCGAGGACATTGGAAGAACTGGAGGACCGAATTCGGGAAGTCATGTCCTCCATCCCGCCGGAGTTCCTGCTAAAGTCAGTGGACGCCATTCCTGGGCGGCTCCAGAAGCTGGTGGAAAGAGTTGGAGCCCACATTGAATTTTAGAGAAAACCATGTATGCCTCCCTTTTCATAGTATTTCTTCTGAAATAAATGGATAATATACGTATTTTTTTACCAATCCAAAATAGGGAGCTACTTTCCGCCCACCCTGTATATATATATATATATTATATGACGCGGTTTTATATTTTATTTTTAAGGTGTAAATTACACTTTTATTTCAGCCTGTTTTCCTTTAAACCACATCATATAGATTTAATCTAAGGTTATATAGTATATCATTGATTATATATTTTTATTTCTCTGTCAATTCGTGTAGGGGGATAATTATAAAACCTTTTACAAAATTAATATATTCATCACCAAACTTCTAAACCAATTACAATGCAAATGAAACTTTTAACAGTAAAGGAAATTGTTCGAAGAATAAAGATTTGATATTGAGACAATTAAATAAAGTGCACAAGCAATTTAAATATGACTGTTAGCCCATTTTGGCATGGAATCAATTACAATGAAAAAGAAAGACACTTGATAATAAGACAATTAAGTGAAATGCACAAGCACTTTAAATTTGACTGTTAGACAAATTTAATCTACAATTTGTAGTTATTTAACTGAATACAGCCGTATTGTATATGCCAGATCATTAAAATGAATAAACGCATACATACTACAATTTTGATTGAATTATCTTTAGAACAACAGTTGGTTCTCTACCCGGCCTTTTGACCGTATTTTGAATATAATATAATTTCATAGAATTATTTGAATCCTATCTAGTTATTTGACCATTCCAATTATAATTTTCAATGCACGCCTTAGTTACATTGCTTACCTACTTCCTTTTGACAGTGGTAATTATTCTCTTGAGAATTTATACATTATAATCCTGTGTATTTTATATTTCTACCGAATGCGCAGAACTCCGTTTTCTAACGGTGAATCAAGGACACACTATTTTCGAGAGTTTACCGACACGAACAGAATATACGGAGTCTGCGATTTCTTCCGTTATTAAGGAATGACTATTTTAGCTTTGTGAGTAATTTACTCAATTTTATACGAACGATTTCGCTTCAAAGTGCCACACGCGATTTGAATTTATCATTATGGCACAATAGATGTATATTTATATACTTGAGCAAACTTCCACTAAGAACTCGCATTTTTTCTTAAAAAGAGAAATAAATCTAAAGTTCTTATATACATTCAATACAGGGTTTGTGAGAGGGAACTTTCGTTAACCAGCCTTAAGAAGCACTGACTTTATGCGTTTCCCTTATTGTTTCATTTGGGCATCATCCCCTTCGGATTTATATTTTAATGAAGATTTTAATCCCATCTTTTAACTAACATAATTTTATGCTACGTTAATCGGCAACAGGTAAAGAGTAACCTGATATAAACTTCACTCTGGTTCTCTGCCTTCATACAATTTGATTTATATATACGACAAGTTATTCCAGAATGCGGCGTATCGTATTTGCTCTCTGCCAAGTGCAAGATTCCCTACATAAGATTCTTTTTGGTTCATCTTATTTTTAAGAATTATTAACCTTTCCGAAGGTAAATTTAACATGCCTTTAAACTTGTTACTAATGTAACAATCTAATTTTAACAGAGTTTCCCCATTTTATATATAAATGAACGTTCAATTTTATAACGCCTTCTTTCTTTGTTTGGCGTGAGCCGCGGAAACCCACGTGCTTTCTTAATTGAATTTCTTTATTTTAATGTAATTTTACATTAGTTATTTCCCTAGTTTCTGGGGAACCTAGATATGGTATTTTTATCCGAACTTATTTAGAATTAACTAGACAATTGAATTCATGTCCTTTTCCCTAAATTACATGATTATTTAACATGCATGTGTTCTAAATTCCATGTACTTAAGAATTTCCAAATTGTTTCGTTTACACCCGAACCTATACAGAAATGCCCAGTGCCATTTTTGACGAATACAATTCTTCGTTTGCTTGACTTTCAGTTTGGTATTTATACATACAATTCATTCTGTTTGCATGATCAGTTTTGTTTCTGGGTTAATTTGTAACCAGTAATTTATTAACCTTATTACATTATTCCCATACATAACAATCTATATGTAGCGGATCGACAAGAAATAGACCAACAAATAGAGAGACAAATCCTTTCCTTCCACGCTATCATCAAAGAGTCTTGGAAAACACACGTGTGCAAAGAGTCAAACAATGAAACGTCTGTTCCTTCCCAAAAGGCGAACGCAAGCTTTTCAACTAAAGGACGCGCGGACAAGGCGTCTTAAGATTTGGTGCGAAGTCCTACGTCACAGGAACTACGTATAAAAGCGAGCACCCACTCACACTCCTTCTCACTTCATTAGCGCTTCCATTTCGTTAGACTACTCTGTACGTTGTCACCCCTCATCAGCTTTAACCGGCTCAAGACCAAGGCTCACTTCAACACCACATTCAAGAAACGAAGCATCATTGGAAGTGATCTACCAATACTGCCGCAGCAAACCACAACGGCATCAGGAATTCCCCTTGGTCTCTTCATTACCGCATCAACCGGTTGTCAATCATCCTCGAGAGCACCGGCAAGGTTGCAACGCTACGAGAAGCATCCTCAAGGTGGACACCTTGAATGACTCGACGGCGAAAGCTACAAACCCAAATCACTCCACATCTGGTCAGCTTTTACCGCTTTACGAAGAACGGTCGTCTACGAGACTCCATTAGGCCCATCATACCTTGACTTACGGAACAAACTTCCAAGAGACACCGACAGCCGGGCCTACTCCTACAAGATCCTCTTCATTCCATCCTCCACAACCGGGCCTACGCCTGCAGGATCATTTATAGACTTTCCATCATCTCGAGAAGCTTAACGGACAACGACACTTCGAGCCTACGGTAATAGGTTCCTTTTCAACACTCCTTCAACAGCGGTTTCATCGTCCCGGTAAGCTAAGTACATCATATTCTAAGTACTCGTGTGAAGCCTACATTAGCCTACCGCCGAACGGTAGGCTATACTCCCAAAGTGAGTAATTAAACGTTCCAATTGACTCTCGTTAATAACGCTGTAGACCATTTTCCTAATTCAAGTGTCCTTCAGAACCTGTAATTCACATCATCCGCTATTGTGTTCACTTATATATTTGTGCGATAAATAAGTTCTCTACTGCAGGTCTAATTCATATACAGTGTATATTCCCTCAACTATTATTAGGCCTATCCCAAACGCACGTGCATTCTTTATATCATTATTCGGCCCATTCAATCATCTAGCCTACCTAATCAGAGTGTCATGTTTTCCATTCAATGTACCAAACGCCCGTGCATTCTTTATATCATTTACTAGGCCTATTCAATGTTCCTTGTTGCATGCCATTTACATACCATCAATGAGTACATTACTTATTACGTGTCAATTAAGCTATTAACATTTCATCTTATTAGCTAAGTCTATGTCATAAACATAACGTAAAACTATCAATTAATTACTGTCAATTCTTTGTTATACCACAGTGAATAAATAACGGCTTTATTTTCATAATAAAAATAAAGTACCGAAACTTATTCTATTCAGTGTACCAAAACGTACGCGCTTTCTGTGTCATTAATAGGCCTCTTTCACAGATCATTTATGCATAATCTGTAGCATCCCTAATCAGTGTATTACATAACCTATTTGTTATATTATCACGTACATGCATTATTTTTGTATTCACTAAGTTTCATATTTCAGGTTGTGTCCCATTGTGTATACCATTAAGCCTCACATAAACGAGCGTATTTCAAAGGTCATTTAGAATTCTTAAGCTTTCTAGTCAGTGTCTTTCCATTGTAATTTTCACTGTGAAAATTAATATAAATATTTTCTTAATTAAACTACAAAACCATAAGGTACTTTTTATAGCCTTAATATTAATATGCTTGGGTGTAATCCAAGCTGGTGACCCTCGCTGCCATTTCGGTCACTTCCAATAGTATGGTGGGCCTAATCAAATAACCACTTATTCCAATCGGTGATACTGTATGACATCATAAATTATTAACCCAGCCTTTCATTAGTAAGCAATCAGTCATTGCATCAATTAATCATTGCATACAATTAAATCATTATCACCTTAAACGGCTAAAACTAGGTCAATATATTATTATATATATATATATATATATATATGTGTATATATATATATATATATGTATATATATATATATATATATATATATATATTATATATATATACATATATATATATATATATACACACACACACAGTATATTTTTTTTTTTCTGAAAAGGAAAGTTCCCGAACTCTACTATAAATTTCCTACCATCCTAATCCATTAAAAGCTTCCTTCCTTTTAATAAAGGTACTGGAACGCCGTTCCGGCGGTTTCCGGCTGAAAAAAATCCTCTCTATATATATATATACAAACACCATATTCACATGCATACATACATACATATATACATACATACTCTTGTGTAGAAGAGCGCCCGCACAAGATGGGGAGAGAGAACAAGCAAATGAAAAATGAGGCACCCCCCAGGAATCGAACCCGGGATCATCCAATTGCCGGTCGGATATGCAAACCACTGCACCAAGGTCCCCAATCAGTCACAACTCGTAATTCATGTACGGCATGAGAAGGTGCCCCCTCAGGGCATTCGATTCCTCTCGTATGTGGGAGAATTACGAGTTGTGACTGATTGGGGACCTTTGTGCAGTGGTTAGCATATCCTACCGGCAATTGGATGATCCCGGGTTCGATTCCTGGGAGGTGCCTCATTTTTCATTTGCTTGTTCTCTCTCCCCATCTTGTGTCGACGCTCTTCTACACAAGCGTTGTTCTTTACATTAATTATACTGTGTGTTGTTTGCAGTTAAAATGTATACATACATATATACATACATGCTCGTATACATTCGCATATGACAGGATAAAAAGCTCTGTATTTAAAATGAAAGTAAAAATAGATAAAATAAAATAAAAATTTTCATTATATAATTCATACAGGGTGGTCCATACGTGTGTGCGCATGAATTTAGGGCTTCTGGAGTAATGTGTACAGAAGTACATCTGTTTACGAATTTATTTATTTCGTTATTCCCAGTTTCTCGTGAAGGAGAGTCGGTTAGAAGACCGCAGCTGAAGTGGGGTCATAATTTATAGACCTTCCTCACATATTTCTTGTGAAGAAATTTCGAAACTTTAATATAGATTTATTATTGAAGTGGAAAATTAAAACCAAGAATTTAAAAGTACGATATATATATATATATATATAGAGAGAGAGAGAGAGAGAGAGAGAGAGAGAGAGAGATTAATAAGCAAGTTGAGCAACGTGAATTTTAATGATTTTTGACAAATCAGGCGTGAGAAATATAGTATAAATGAGACCTATATAAAATAATGAATCTCTAAACTGAATTATGAGTGAATACCATATGGAAGGGCCATTTTGCGGCTAGTAACTTTACGAGTGTTGTCGTGTTTATGTATTTATTTATTTTTGTGTTGTGTGTGTGTGTGTGTGTGTGTGTACTGACATGTGTTAATATTTTCACTTTTTTTCCTAATAACGTCATTATTAAAGCTATAAACATAAGACGCACACCAGAAATGGTAATTCAGATTTATTAAGAAATGAGCAATAATCATTATGATAATGAAGAAATATTTACCGATATTAATTAATAGTTATGATAGATGGAGGCCCGCTTTTGCTGGCATTCGCCCTTGGCCCCTCCCTCCTGCATAAAAAAATATTAATATGTACTAATAGCTGCAGTACCTGAGTTAGATATTAATAATAATACCGACGCACTCCTACTATTACTATTACTACTACTAATAATAATAAACACCACAATGCTAACAGCAGTAAGAATAATACTATTAATAAGTAATAGTTATTTATATTGATGGTTGGTTATTCGTAGTGATGATTAGTATGAGATAATAATAATAATAATAATAATAATGATGATGATGATAATAATAATAATAATATTTATAACTGGGTACTCATAGAGTAGTTATACTTATATAACTATGGTGACTTGTATGAAGTAAGGAGGGTAGTTTTATTGGATTTCGAGGTAAGAATTACCTGAGTTTGATAGGGCGGGAGGAGTCGGAGGGCTGACCTTGTACCTTGCGGAAATAGATTTTAAGTCTGTTTCAATGTTAATCTGTCTTCTCTGACCGGTTTTCGAATTTTTTCACATAAATAATTCTATTACGCACATAGTGCAATGTGATGTAATTTGGGTGATTTTGTTCTTATTTTAAAACTTTTTTAATAGATCTTGCTTAAATTTTGTAAGATATTTGGTCACATAAACACTACGTTTTCTTCGTATACTCTGGGACACTATTTCATTTTTTTTTATGTCGGCACGTTTTATGCAAAACCTGGTCGGCCTTCTTGTGGTTTCATTTGGTTTTCCCAACTTGGTTGCTTCTGTAATGACATCTTGTTTGGCGGATTAGGTGAGGTGGGACTGAAGGGTCCCAGTTACTATCTTTTGCAAATCTTCGTTTCGGACTTCTGCTGGGAGAGCGAGACCGCTAATTAACATTGTATTTATGTGTTTATCTTGACGGTAATGTTCTAATTTCGATTGATGATCGTTTTCTTCATTCCTATATGATAGAGTTCATGTTTTAATTCGAAGACTTCTTGTTTTAGTTCGGATATCTCTTCATCTTTGTTTTTTGATAGCATCGCTGAATGTATCAATATCAAAATAGTCTTTACGAGTTTAACGATGTACTTTCCATCTGTGCTCAGAGAGTTGAAGAGTTCTCGACTTCTCTTTGTTCATCAGCAAAATGGAAGCTATTTTCATTGTTTCGTGACGATATTGTAGAGACAATGCTAATATCTCGGGTGTCTCTAGATCAGCTATCACTTTTTCGGGGGTGTTCGCCCCCTGTTGAGGGGTTTGGAGTGGCTTGCTGGTTCTTAGTTTTAGGGTGACCCAAAAAAATAAATACGATATATATATCGCGCCACATGGTTGTTTCTGTTTCATTTGACTAAAGAACTCTGCATGCCAAAAATTACGCAGAGAGAAGTATATTTAGAGGTCAGTAGTATGACCGCAAAATGGGAGAGTGCAATGCAATGCTGCAAATGTTGGCCATTGTTGCAAAGGGGGGAATGTTGCAAGATGTTATGCAACAACAGGGGAGGGGTTATCCCCCAAGCTTAAATGAAGGGGGGAAGAGGTTATGCAACAGGTCAGTGCTGCAAAGGGGGCTTATGCAACAAGGGGGAGTGGTTATCCCCAAGCTGCACTGAAGGGGGAAGGGAGGATGACCTACCCCCAAAGGGGTAACCTTAACCTAAGAGAGGAGGAGAAAGGAAAAGGAGGAGGGTCTTTGGGGGAGAAGTTGGGATGTCCTCACCCTCAAAGGAAAACCTAACCTAAGCTTTAACCTAAGAAGGAGAGAGGAGTGTTCGCCTGGCTCCAGCCAGACGCATAATGAGAGTTCATCCGAGCGCCCGCTCTCTTATAAGGTGTAAATCAGCCAGTTGGCTTAAGTAGTCAGTCGGCTTAGAAGGCTTAATGTGGCTTTTTCAGGTGTACATTATTAGGGTTGAGTTGCCAGATTGAGCAATTTATTTAGTTAAAGCATATATTCTTGACAGTTGGCTTAGAAATCCGCCAGTTGGCATAATCCGCCAATTGTCTCAATCCGCCAGTTGGCTTAACCCGCCAGTTGACTTAGAAGACCTAGAAGGCAGGTGTATGTGTATATATTAATTAACTTTTCAGCTGCCACATTGCGCTATTCAGACATTCTTCACAGTTGGCTTAGAAATCCGTCAGTCGGTTTAGAAGGCGTAACTAGCCATTTGGTGTATATATATATAATTTAAAAAATAATATCGTTTATATATACAACAAAAGAATTAAATAAAACACCATTACATCATTCTGTTTATTTAGACGAATTAGTGGAATCAATTTCACGAAATATATAGAAAATAAATATACAATCATATACAAACGATGGAATATATATGATAAAAAAATAAAATAAAACAATAATAAAAGTATAAGAAATACGAACGAGGAATATATATATAATCAAAAAATAAAATAAAAACTAATATAAGAAATACAAAACGATGGAGTATAACCATCAGTGTAACAGTACATGAGAAATATGTGTGTGTATATATATATATATATATATATATATATATATATATATATATATATATATATATATATACATATATATATATATATACACAATTATATTAAATAATTCAATATACTGAATATAAATATACATCACAATACATTCATTTTGTTCTACTGCGCTTAACTAAAACACTAAACTCGCACGAAATCGAGTCTAGAGTCATATCATTATTGCTTTGCACTACGCAGTAAATACAATTTAACATTATTTCACCGCTCAAGTTATAGGGATACCTATACTCGATGTAAATGGCCTTCATATCGTTCAATACTATTTTTGTGCCCACTTTACATTCGGTTGGCAAGTTATCTTTAAACACGGCTAGAATACATTCAAAGGCACGCAAAAAGAAGTCATCGTTAGCCACAACACCATTATTAAATACAAGTTTATAAACACTCCTTTCTAATCGAGTTTATTCTTACCGATTCCAGCTTTTCAATCATGAACTCATCTTCACAATGCATAGCGGCAGTTGAAATAATCTTCTAAGTCGTAACGACAGTTGCTCATTATATAAAGAAAAAGTTCTTCAGGGTGAAGGGTTTAAATGAACTCAGCCCTGTACCGCTCAAGTGCCTTGTACCAAAGTTTATGATATTTTAAAGAGTCTAAACCTTTTAAATAAGCATCTAGCGCTAGATCATTCTCGCTTTGTTCAGTCCTGCACTCGGTAAACCGTCAAGCAAAGTTGTGTATGCGTATTCAAGAACCATATCAAAATAAAGCATATCCGTAATACGCGCGTGTTATATAGGCTTCAGCTGCGGAAACCAACGATTTCAAACATTCTGTCGAAGATGAAACGGTTTCGCGTAGGGACAAGAACGTTATTATCAGAAGCATTCTTCCACATCAGTCGTATATCAATGCATGGCTGATCGTTATTTATACACAACGTACAAACAATGACATATGAGGGGGTACCACTAATCTGCTCTCTTCTTGTACCTACACCTGCAGGAATTTTATAACGATCCTCACTCCACTTCTCAACTACCACGAAGACTATTCATCTCCTCAACACTTAAATAAACAACATTCCGTTTACCAGAGTTTGTTTGTCTACAAGTCGTTCCCAGTATATACTTAGTGGCACCGGTTTTACGCCTGAACACGCGCAACGACTTCGTCACGGACACATCGTACACGGCATTAAGAATGCTGCTCAAAGGAAGTTCCATCGTATTTGTGGAGTGCACGTCCAGTCTATTCAAGCCCGGAGATAACTATGAGCCACAGGTGGGCGGATCGGCTCGACGGGAGAAGTGAGTCACACCTTAAGCAGATGAATCGTGTACGGCGTTGTTCCAACGTGAATACCTGTATCCATTATACTAGGTAGGTGCTTTGAGAAATTTTCCGGTACATGAAACAATACTGGTTTTAATGTTTTATCACTCCCACTCCCCAGAATACGCACCAGATATTTTCGCTTAGGGTGATTTTCACGAACTAAACACATTTTACTCACACTCAGGCGCACTACTTGAGAGAAACATATGACCATATTTTTCCTGTTTGCTTAGCAGGAGATGCTCATCTCTAAATTCTGTTAAAAACTCACGCAGACCTTTAGCCACAACCTCACTATAAACTTCGTCATGATATATATTAATGTAGTGGTAAAAATACTTCATATTTTCCATGATGACAAGATTTACTTTCTCAGTCGCAGGGTACGAGTACTCGGTATGATGCAGCATGACATAATACCGCTTGTCATACCACTCATCAACAACACTCACTAACCATAACCGTTGCTTCTCTTCTGCACGTGTTGTTTCTTCCACTTCACGGTATATGGAAGCTTTTATAAAGTTTAGTCCTACAACATAGTTCAATACAGCGCTTGTACCACGAAATCCTGCAATGCTCTCGCCAGAATAGCCGTAGAGTATTTGTACCTCTTGTTCCTTCGCACGATTCAATGTAGCCTTAAAAGTATCAAAGGAGGGTGGAATAGGGAGCCATTCAGTAACCTTATCTTCACACTTTGCCGAATACCACTTCATAAACGTCGAACACGCAATATTAAAGGTAGCCATTTCTATTTGTTGTCTACGTGGGGAAATGCACGTCTGAGACCCAGGGCTTACAGCGGTCAACTTAACACGCTGGGAAGAGATATGCCCAGGTAGCAGCAGGAGTCACGTGACCGATCATACAGGGGCGGAGCTTAGAATTTTCTCCTGTACATACGCACACACACAAACACACACACACATACACAAAGCAGAAAGTGAAACGCTAATTGAAACACGATTTATTTAATAAACGAATTATTCAAGGTATATATATTTACAAATACGTGTAATAAATAAACATATCATTAGCAATAGACATACCGGGTGTCCGAGAATTATCTGTACAATTTTTGGCTGTTATTAAAAGTCAACCATGAAGTGTAGAAATTCCAGTGTTGTCCCATTTTACAGAGAATTTCATTAAGTTTTTTCTGATACTACGTTTTGACAAGTTTTTTAGAAATGTACGCGGGTGACAGACATTGATGATTTAAAAGCAAGAATCACAGCTGTTATTGAGCGAATTGATGTGGATATGCTGCAGCGTACATGGCAACATTTGGAGTATCGATTGGATGTTTTGCGAATCACTAATGGTGCACATATCGAATGTTTGTAACAACGTTACTTTAATAAAAGAAACTTTTGAAAATACAGATTCTAAATAATCTTGTTTAAGAATTTTACGTGTGTTATCAAGAATTTTATTAAAAGATGAAATTGTACAAATAATGTTCGGACACACTGGAATTTCTAAAAAACTTGTCACAACTTGGTATCAGAAAAACCTTAATGAGATTCTCTGTAAAATGGGACAACACTGGAATTTTTATACTTCATGGTTGACTTTTAATAACAGCCAAAAATTGTAAAGATAATTCTCGGACACCCTGTATATAAAAATCAAAGATTATGGTACCATAGGTACCAGGCACCTGGTAACGTTTCCTATAGGTGTTACGGCACACCTTCGTACCCCTAAGTTCCTTCACGCCCCCCAGCTTGTGCGCCAGAAAATTGTGGATCCCTACAGTTAGGTGGGATGGCTGGTTACCCTCATCATCATCCAAGCACACTAGATCCTTCAACGAATCAAAGTTATCGACCCGCCGATTCGCCTGGTTGAGCGTGATACCTTTAGCCTTCACGATATATTTCATATCCTCTCCCACCCTCACCCGTACCCCATAAGTTTTTGGCCCTGTTGAGACAAAAGCGTTGATGTATGCGTTGTCCCCATACTCATCCTTGATCTCATCAGTCAACTCCCCGAGGAATTCACCAATAGGAGGCATATATTCACCCTCCCTCGCTGTGAATATCACACTATCTGTATCTGCGTACAGAACCCTCTGACCAAGAGAATGCAATAGACCCCAAAGTTTGATGCGTGCGTAGGCCGTTGTGAAGCTGGCTACAGGTATGTTTATAACCCGTGAGGTATCTGTAGCCAATTCGGTATTGTTGTACTTTATTATGTAAGTATTACCTACATTCACGATCTCCATGACCTCTTTATCGGGAGCGTTGGCATAATCCCACTTTGCGCCAAATGAACGTTCCCTTTGCCAGTATTCTGTGCAAATTTTCCCCAAAGACTGTTTAGACACAAATTTGCACTAAAACCCTTGCCTGGGTTCTTTACAGTTTGGGAACGGTCAAGCTGTATACCTTCACAGTCACGGTAACGTTGAATATAAGCCTATTTTTCATCTTTGGTATCAACTCCTCCCGGATACCCTGATTCTTCTACCTTATCCTTCAAAAAAGCGTTTATATATGGCGTGAAAAGGTTGGGAGCTTCTGAAACCTCCACAACTCATGTACAGTATCTTCAATATTCTGTAGCCATGGCGAAGGACTAGTCCAACTCAGGGCCTGTATATACACCTCTAATCTTACGCTAGTTGGTTGTATGATTACATTCCCCATTGTTCTCCTCTGCGGGTAATATCAGCATTATTAAATCGCGAGGGGGGAGCACATCTACGAAAGAAAGGCCGAAATAGTACCCGTTCAAATTTGTGGAGAGTACCTCGATGGGGGGGCAGGTCAGGTCCCACCAGTTTTTCAGGTGCACCCACGGGGTACGGATTATTCTTCACCACGTAGGGATATAGAGAACAGAATTCGTAGTAATGGAGTTTCACGCCCTCCGTAGGCGGAAAGTATAGTTTGAAGGGATTTGCACGCCCTCCGAACAAGCTATCACCGCATTTGAGAGGATCCAGCACAACTGAACGCTTGATCGTGTTTATTTCTTCACGGCACTGTCCATCTGTTTCCATCCGTGCATCATACTCATGCTCCCACAAGACCTTGTGAGTGAACTGGGAGCCTATAAGTTGGTCGCGGGTGCGGGTCTATGCAAGACTGTCGGCAGGAGATCTACCGTGGATATCTCCTACGATTCCACACTCAGGACGGGGGCATCTGTACCACCAGCAACCGTTAAAGGAGTACACAGTCTTATCACCAGTGCCACGGTTTTCGCTAAGACCATCAACCCAAAAAACACCACTACTAAACTTAATGGGTACTTCCACCGTGTTGCGGGCATGCTTTATGTATACACCTGTCTGCTGCTGTATGTGTATGAGCCAGTAAATAGCTTGTGCCCATAACTGCGGGGATTGTTTCTGTGAATGACGGCTAAGGTGTATTTAGGCATGAAGTTATTCTTGAACACCGTAAAACATAATGAGGCGACTGTGGTTGCGACTTGCAACGGATCGCATTTCAAACGACCTATGTACGGGGCTCCAATAAACCTTAGCCCCCCCGCCCATGGCCTAAACCATTAGAGGTACAGTAAAACTAAATATACCTTACAAAAGAGAATTTAATCCTGTATATAATGAGAAACAATTAAAACTTGGTGTTCCCGCCATTGGCTTCCAAGACAGCCTGAATTCGCTTTGGGTAGCTTGCCAAAAGTGACGTGAATAGATCTTGATCGTTACGCAAATTTGCTAAAACAGTTTCAATGTGTTGCGTCATTGTATCCTTCGAAAATCGATTTGCTACAGGTTCTTGAAACAAGAGACATTCAACCTTGTCCTTTATAACTGATTCAATGTGGATGCCGCAGAGGCATCGGAAATGATTTTGAGAGTAGATAACATCATCAGGGCCCCTCCCAGAAAGAGAGTTGCGGACCAGGGCCATTGCTGATAATTCATCCAATTCGCTAATTAATTTCTACGCGTTAAATTTTGAGAATCTACTAACGGAAAACAGTAGAAGTCTAATCCGTAACTACGTTTATTGCCATTGAGTAAAAATAAAATGTAACTCACCTTTTTGTTTTCATACAGAAATAGCTTTAATCGTGTACAGTCAGACCTTTGGAAGTTTTACATAACTAATGTCGACATACTTTCTCTTTAGAAACTAACGGTAAAAGTCTAATCCGTAACTACGTTCATTGCCATTGAGTAAAAATAAAATGTAACTCACACAAATGTGTTCACAGACGTTCAGGTCAGGAGAATTTCTTGGCCATTCTTCATTTCCAAAGAAATCGATCTCATGGTTCCGCAACAACTGTTGAGTGGCTAATGCCTTAAAGCAGGGGGCCTTATCGTGCAGAAGTATGACCTGATCGACATCCATAACATTGTTTGGGTTTCTTAGAAAAGGAATGACATGCTGGGATAGAATAATATCACGAAAATACTGTCCATCCCAACTCTGACCATTTGGCTTCAGCACCCACATGAGCTTCTTTGCAGTGAACAAAACAAATACACCAACACAGTCTGGACTTTTTAATAATTCGCGATAATGTTCATTGTCATCGATTTCATCTGGTGTTGTGGCCCACACTCGATCATTTTGGTAGTTAGGCCGACGTGTTACGTAAACAAAAAATTCATCGGAGACAGCTTAATGCATGAAATCATCCACATCCCAATCTTCAAGATAATGGGCAAACCACATTCTGTCATCGATGTTAAGTTGAGTTTTTCTTGGCTTTGGAAGTTCATGCCAAGGCTTTAAACCAGTGCTTCTTAACCTTTTTACTACCATGCCCCCTCTAGGAATTGGTCCTTCCCTCCACGCCCCCCTTCAATCAAAATAACATTCTCAATAACTTCTCAATATTAGCCCATGCTCTCGTTAAGAGAATAACAAATACAATTAGAGAAATTCCTGTTTCTAGGGGGGCGCGCCCCCTTGGTTAAGAACCACTGCTTTAAACCTTGCCTATGACGGTACAGTCGAATGATCTCACCACTAACGATCTTTCCTCTCAACACTTCGATCTCTCTAGAAAGTTTAGCACAGCTGTTTTTCCGCTTACGCGTACCGCTTTCAATGATGTCCTTTGTTTCCTGAGAGAGTGGCAAATTTCGGCGCCCAGATTTGGTTGTATCCATTTCACATTCATCCAAAGTTTTATTCCAATTTCTTTTGACGAAGTCCTCACTTCTTCGCAACTTTTTGGCAACCCATGAACGTGTTATAAAGGTGGCTCCAGCATCACGAGCTTCCCGAAATGTTATTGCTCGTATGCGATCTATCACACGTTGCCTCTCCGAATCACCAATTAATTGAGAAGCCATTATATTATCACTTTATCAGCTAGAGTAATTTTAATACCTGCAATAAATAAAGAATTTTATATATTTTTATAATCACTAAAAACTATTTCGATATAAGTAAACATGTAAGCTTACATCCTTCTAAAGGCCTGGAAACATATTCTAAGCACGCGCACATCAGTCACGCAATAACGCTCACATTCATTAGCTATATTATAAGGATTACATTCATTAAAACTGTTGTAGTATGGTCAAAATCTTCACGTTCATCTGTACTCATTCATTCATAGTTAAAGTAATGTTTGGGTGGAGGTAGTCCTACGTAAGTTAAAGTTTCGCCAGTGAGGAATGTGTAAGAGAAATATCCTTTTGAAACTTCAGCGGCTAAGCCCATGACCTTGCGTAGCTTTGCTAATTTACAAGGTGTGAATAATATAGTGTCTTTAAACTGTACATTACCTCTTATTTGCATCTGTATAAGTTTGTTTCCTCTTTTCAAGGGATCACCTTTAAATATCTCAGATGACTCGTGCTTAAGCAACTCCTTATAAGGGAACTGTGTGTCAAATTTTGCCCCGTTATAGGCAGGAATATACAGTTATTTTTTTTAACTTGTCCGCTAACTTGACAATATAGGATACAAAGAGTTTCACAGGGCTATCGTGGGCAATCGTTTTAAAAACGTTTGTCCGTTTACCACATATGTGACACTCATCACGGATAGTCTGGGTTACAAGTAAATGTGGAATAACCTCTTTAGTTTCATTGTTCGTGTATGTTTGTATATCGTAGTATACAGTTATACAAGGGCTATTTTTAGGCTTAGCGTCTTTCAGATAACATACATGCTTTACGCCAACCGCCTTATATTTCGCATGGCATATAGAACAGTGAATTTCATCACATTTATGCGTGAATTTTCCCCAATTATCCATCATGTGAAACATACCACATTCACAAATTCTCATTTTCCTGCACGTGGCAATTGACTTATGGAGCTCAAAACAGTTATTATTGAAAAATGTGCGTCTACACACATCACAATCCCTCTTCTCAGCTTCAACTACACGGCTTTCAAATTTGGAGCTTTTACACTGCTCACATACCATGTGGCAATCCTTACAATGTTTCACTATATCATCCGCAAACTCGATACATCCCTTACACAAATCATGATGTCGTCTATATTTTCAACTTTTATCATAACTCGCGTAAAGGTCTCTTATATTACGGATGGGGAGATACGTTGTTCTTGACAGTCCTAAAATAAGTAGGGGTCTTGTACGATCTCTCACACAGCTTTTAAAACCATACACAGTCCTACGACGATCATCCATTCCAAATACAACTATACGAACATTCATTTCCTGTTCTACCCTTCTCAGCTCTTCAGGACCCATATTACAGTCAAACTCAAGTTTACAGTCTACAGCTAGTTTACGGCCCCGATACACTACCGTAGGTAACCAAATTTTTTGGGTCCCTGTACTTAGTACAGTAAACATACGAGCTAGGACTACTGCTATAAAACCGCAACCACGATCGACGTTTTATATGCCGCCTGTAAATAGCCTGAGAATTAAAGTTAAGAGTATAAGGTGTGGCACTATGACACGCATCACGGAATACACGGTCAATATTTACCATGAAGTTAGCCATATTGAAAGCTGTACTACTTTGAGAGACCTGCATTATATGGCCTAATATATACTCTATATCTACAGCTGCCAAGTGTCTGAATGGTATTACTATCTAAAAATCATCTCCATCTCCGTCATCTGACCCGAACCCGAAGGACAGCCGCATTCTGACTTCACGTTCGTCGCGGTTCTGAAGGGCAAACTCCACAATACGTTCAACTATGTGTCGCAGTCCGTGTTCAACACCATTGCTATACATGGATCTAGGATCAACCCTGACTATATACCGATTTCTAGTGAAGGGTGGGGTGGGGGTAGTGGTGCGCACCAACTCCAATGTTATGCCATCCTTTACAGAACGAGAAGCTGCTGCTGCTGCTGCTGTGGAGGATGTACCCGGAATTGAACAGTAATAAAGGGGTATATTTGAGGAAGGTACTATTGTGGGGGTTGTGCCGTAAGACGTAGAGGGTTGGGGCCATCCTGGCACGCTTTATACCTGACGTGGTAGGCTCTTCATCATGCCTCCGCTTTGAATTGTCGCGTGCTACAGGTATCGTTGGTGTAGACTCGGCAATGGGGATGGAGTCTGTGATCACAACTACACTGTCGTCGGGGTCATCTGTAATATCGATGATGGGGTGCTGTACCTCATCGTCATTCACGGTTCTGTGAGGTGTTAGAAATGGATTATGTAGAAAATTTCAGGTTCACTAGCCCATCCACATGTATTATATCTGGCCCTACAGGATGCGATAAAACTGTATTTATGCTTAAAATCATTAAAGAAAAGATAGAGATTTTCTCAAAATTTGTGCATAAAGTTATATGGTGCTATTCGACGCATCAATCAGTGTTCAATGAGTACCAAGATGATATTTTGTTCCACAAAGGTGTATAAGACGTTAATTCGTTAAAGGGAAATGAACATACAGTCATTGTAATTGACGATTTCATGTTGGAGATGGATAAAACGTTTGCCGAGACATTTACAGTATTCTCCCACCATCTTAACATAAGCGTGTTCTTCATCAATCAGAATCTATTTTTCAAAAATAGATACATGCGCGATGTGTCGTTAAATACACAATATCTAGTCTTATTCGCGCAACGAAGAGATGTATCACAAGTTGGGGTATTAGCCAATCAAATATTTCCGAATCAGCGTAAGGGGTTTTTGGAAGTTTATAAAGAAGCTACAAGGCAGCGTTTCGGATATTTACTTTGCGACCTTCATCCGCGAAACAAGCTTAGAGTGTTTTTAAAAACGAATATATTTTCAAACGAGCCTGAAACGGTGTATTTTTCAGAATGACAAAGTGGCTAAAGAAATACCATGAATTAATAAAAATCTATCATCGACTGCCCCAGGCATGCAACAGATGTTTGCTAAAAATATCGACTCCGAATTTTTAAAATGCATCTGTGAAATCTGCCTTAACGTTATAAATTGCAATGCATCAATGAAACCCCCTCAGAAGGCTCGCCTACGCCGTTACAAGAACATAATACGTACACTCGCTCGTAAAAGTCAGACTGTGGGGAAGAAAAAACGAGTTATTGTACAAAGAGGAGGGTCATTCCTCCTTATCTTATTTTCAGTTTAGGGTCCTTTACTGACTAGATTAATATAATGAAGAAAGTGGTAGTGATTCCACACGAAGTGTATGCTTCACTGCAAAGTTCAAAGAAACCAAACATGGTTCTAGAACCACGTAAAAGCAGGCTTAAAAGAATGGAATGCGAATTGTTAGCCCTATTAAACAGTGAAAAACACCTGATGAGAAAAGAATCTTATACCAAGAAGCTCTGCAGAAATTTCAAAACGAGTACGAAAATTATAAGAATCCGACAGAGATCCCCGTGGTTATTTGGCCCAGCACGGACAACGATGAGCATGGTGACATAGGACCTGTGTCCAACGATAGAGCTGACCATCCAAAGATTAACGGGTCGGCCACACAACATATTGAGCACATATTAAAAATCACCCTGTGGAAGGAGCAAAGGTACAGGGATCGAATATCGTAGACATCGTCCATGATCTGGTGAGAAAGTGGGATAGGCCCTCACCATCAGGGTGGAAGCATATTAAAGCAAGACTACAACAGATAAATATTCCCAAAGCAATGATAGGAAATCTGAACAGGTTAAAAGACTTGGAACATGCATCGCACGTTCCACAATTGAAAACGCCATCATCCTCGGCGGTAACACCTCTGAGGAGGAGAAAGAAGAAGTTAAACAACGGTCAACCTTACCCACGTGCCTCTAAAATACGCAAATGGCTAACTTATTAAGAAGACACTATTATGTAATTTCTAGCCCAGCCTCCTACGGAGGCGTAGATAGACTGTACAGAAGTGTTCACAATGATGGAGTAGGGAAAAAAGATGTTGAGAGGTTTTCGCGGGAGCAGGACGCTTATACACTTCATAACCCTGTGAGAAAAAGGTTTAAAACAGCCAAGACAACAGCGGCTTCGATTGACTCTATTTGGCAAACAGATTTAACAGACATGCAAAGATATTCAGTGTATAACGATGGTTACCGCTACAGCCTATTCATAATAGATGTATTCTCTAGATATCTGTGGCTAATTCCTCTGAAAATTAAATCGACTGAAACAGTTGCTGAAGCCACCAAAACGTTGATGTTGAAAGAAAACAGGGTTCCTGGCTATTTTTCAATGGATATGGGAAAAGAATTTATCGGTCGAGCTTTTCAGAACATGTTGACAGAGTTTAATATCAGCTACTACACTACCAATTCTATACATAAGGCCTCTTTAGTTGAAAGAGTTCAACGTACCATAAAGGAACGCATGCACCGCTATTTTACACATAAAAACACATACAGATTTCTAGACATTCTGGAATCATTGGCCTCATCATACAACCGCTCACACCATTGCACGATTGGGACAATATCTAACGAGATTTTAGAAAGAGGTACGCGCACAGAGCCCGATGTGAGAAGAGATGGAGCACCACTACCACACTCTGCTGCGCGTTTCAAAATCAATGATTATGTAAGGCTGTCGCGTTCGGGAAATAAACTCGCGAAGTGATTTGAGCAAGGCTGAACACGAGATTTTTAAAGTTATGATTTGAATGGGGAAGAAATCGCAGGAGGTTCTTATCGCGAGGAGTTGCAGAAAGTGACATTTAATTTAGGAAAAAATGTGTTTAAAGTTGAAAACATTTTAGGAACCAAAGTTCAGGAAAGAGAAAAATGTACCTCGTGAAATGGCTAGGGTACCCAGAAAGATTCAACACCTATATAAAAGCTGATGTAATAATGAAGCTTAAATAGTATGCAACATGGCGCCTAACCATTTCTACGTCACACTACCTCGACGGGCTTACCGAGTGTAGGACTGAACAAGGCGAGAATGGTCTAGAGCTGGATGCTTATTTAAAAGGTTTAGGCTCTTTGAAATATCATTAACTTTGGTACAAAGCACTTGAGCGGTACAGGGCTGAGCTCATTTACACCTTTCACCCTGAAGACCTTTTTCTTTATATAATGAGCAACTGTCGTTACGACTTAGAAGATTATTTCAACTGCCGCTATGCATTGTGAAGATGAGTTCACGATTGAAAAGCTCGGATCGGTAAGAATAAACCATCGATTGGAAAGGAGTGTTTATAAACTTGTATTTAATAATAATGTTGTGACTAACAATGACCTCTTTGTGCGTGCTTTTGAATGTATTCTAGCCGTGTTTAAAGATAACTTGCCAACCGAATGTAAAGTGGGCACAAAAATAGTATTGAACGATATGAAGGCCACTTACATCGAGTATAGGTATCCCTATAACTTGAGCGGTGAAATAATGTTAAATTGTATTTACTGCATAGTGCAAAGCAATAATGATGTGACTGTAGACTCGATTACGTGCAAGTTTAATGTTTTAGTTAAGCGCAGTAAAACATAAAGTGAATGTATTTTGATGTATATTTATTTTCAATATATTTAATTATTTAATATAATTGTGTGTGTGTGTTTGTATATATACTGTATATATATATATATATATATATATATATATATATATATATATGTATATTTCTCCTGTACTGTTATATTGATGGTTATACTCCATCGTTTTGTATTTCTTATATTATTTTTTATTTTATGTTTTGATTATATATATATATATTCCTCGTTCGTATTTCTTATACTATTATTATTTTTTATTTTATTTTTTAATCATATATATATTCCATCGTTTGTATAGGATTGTGTATTTATTTTCTATATATTTCGTGAAATTGATTCCACTAATTCGTCTAAATAAACAGAATGATGTAATGGTGTTTTATTTAATTATTTTGGTTGTATATATAAACGATTTTATTATTTAATTATATGTACACCAAATGGCTGGTTACGCCTTCTAAACCGACTGACGGATTTCTAAGCCAACTGTGAAGAATGTCTGAATAGCGCAATGTGGCAGCTGAAAAGTTAATTAATATATACACATACACCTGCTTTCTAGGTCTTCTAAGTCAACTGGCGGGTTAAGCCAACTGGTGGATTATGCCAACTGGCGGATTTCTAAGCCAACTGTCAAGAATATATGCTTTAATTAAATAAATTGCTCAATCTGGCAACTCAACCCTAATAATGTACACCTGAAAAAGCCAGATTAAGCCTTCTAAGCCAACTGACTACTTAAGCCAACTGGCTGAGTTACACCTTATAAGACAGCGGGCGCTCGGGTGAACTCTCATTATGCGTCTGGCTGGAGCCAGGCGAACACTCCTCTCTCCTTCTTAGGTTAAAGCTTAGGTTAGGTTTCCCTTTAGGGGTGAGGACATCCCACCTTTTCCCCCAAAGACCCTCTTCCTTCTCCTTTCTCTCCCTCTCTTAGGTTAAGGTTACCCCTTTGGGGGGAAGGTCATCCTCCCTTCTCCTCCCAAATCCCCCTCCAACCTTCAGTGCAGCTTGAGGGATAACCCCTCCCCCTTGTTGCATAACCCCTCCTCTTTGTTGCATAACCCCTTGCAACATTACCCCTCCCCCTCTTTGCAACAATAACCAACATTTGTATTTGTAACATTGCATTGCACTCTCCCATTTTGCGGTCATTCTACTGAGGTCGCTCACATTTTGCTACTTCTTAGTATAGCCCTGAAATCTGGCTGTTGTGTAGAGTATAGGTGCTAGTGTTGTAAATTATTACATATTTAAATCGGTTTGTTTGTGCTGCGTTTCGCATTTATTGTCATTAATTAAAAATACTCTACTTCTTGAGTTGTGGATTAAATTAGTGCGCCATTAGAACGCGTGGACTCTAGCGCAAACAAGATTAAACGAATAAACGTGTTTACTTTCGTGGTAAACGGTTCGCCTCTACCCACCCAACTCCGTCAGCTGTCCCCATTGCTTCAGTTCTTTGGTGTCTTTCGTAATGTGAGTATCGCCAGACAGTTACCGTGTATAATAGGTGAGTTCATGTTGCACCTTGCATGTCATACACTATAATTAGTTACGGTATTTTCCGAGTCAAGATTATTGTTAATGCATATGCGAAACACCTGAAAAAATGAGAACGAAGAGGCAGGAAAAAAAAAGGAGCTTTAGCCTAACTTGAATTTCATACATACATATATACAGGGGGAATGCATCTTTCTCTCATGTAAGGGTTTCAGTGCCCTCGCGGACCAAAGGACGCTGTCTCGTTTTCACCCGAGGGAAGTTTCATAATGCACGAACCCCAACTTAATAATTATATGTATATATGTATATATATTATATATAATATATAATATAATATATATATATTATATAATAAGCAAAGAACCACAGGGAAAAGGAAACACGAAATCCGAGCGCTTTCGTGATATATTCACATCTTCAGGGACAAGAAAGAAAATTTTTTCTTGTCCCTGAAGATGTGAATATATCACGAAAGCGCTCGGAAAAAAAAAAAAAAAAAAATATATATATATATATATATATATATTGCCGCTGTTTGAGTCGAGTAATTATTGAACCAAAATTCTATATTTACATGGGATTTTATGTTTGCTTGTATTTGTACAAATAATAATTTTATCTTTAAGTTAGATGAAGCCTCTATAATTCCAATAATAAATTTTAGTTTTAAATAAAATGATCGTCAGAAAATATTTTAGAATTATTCAAAAGTTCGAAGTTTTTTAAAGATATTTAAGGGATAATAGCAATCAAAATATCATTACTAATCGCATCATCGTTAAACAGGGAAGACGTTGTAAAAATAACTCCAGCTATTTAGTTTCTTATTGTATATATATATATATATATATATGATAAATGAAACCACGAAGGAAAGGAAACACCGAGTGGTGCTCAAGCGCTTTCGTCTAATGACATCCTCAGGAACACTGAAGTAAATAAAGAGTTCAAGACTATATATAGGTTACAAAAAAAAAATATATATATATATATATATATATATATATATATATATATATATAATAAATATAGAAATAAAAATTGTGGGAGGAGCATAAAAATCTCTAAGGAAAACTACCAATTTTAGCACTTTGCCCGAATTCAACACAAGATCAAATGGATTGTTTACAACCAATTTTATAGATAATGCCTGAATGATATATAGGTCACAAAAAAATAAAAAATAAAAATAAATTGAAAATAAAAATTGTAAGAGGAGCATCCAAATTTATAAGGGAAAATTACCAAAGTTTTAGCACTCTGCCCTTCTTGTCTAATTCCGTTCTGAACGAATTCAAAACAACGGGATCAAGTTGAAAAAGACCTTTCTCATGTTAAAGTTATTTGTAAGTTTGATAATAGCAGACTCAAGAATATTTCTATTAACAATGTTGCTAGAGTAAAACAAAACTGAAGCATTATTCTAATCAATACAATGGGATAACTCTGACAAATGGACAAAAAGGGCACTGGACGACTGTCTCGTTCTAATGGAATATTGATGCTGTTTTACACGCGTGTGCAAATCCTTTCCCGTCTGACCAATGTAAAAGGAATCACATTGTTTACAACTAATTTTATAGATAATGCCTGAATTATTGGTAGGGCTATTTTTTACTATGATATTTTTCACAATATTGTTATATGAAAATACTACATTAATATCCAAAAGTTTAAGTACATTAGCAATGCCTAAAAAGCCTGGGAAAAATGGAAGTACTAAAATATTCTTTGACAAAATGCGAGTGTGATTATTCACACGATAGAAGGTTCGTTTTGCCTTGTTAAGACAAGATTCCATAAACGCAGGCGGGTAACACAGATCACTTCCAATACCGTTGATTTTTTTCTAATTCGGCATCGATGTATTCCAAACTGGCGATCTTAAGAGAGCGGAGAAACATTGAAGAAAATATGACCTTCTTAATGGGGGTGTCATGTCCAGAGTAAAAGTGTACGTAGGACAAATTGTTTATTTTTTCCGAAAAATTCGCGCTCGACAAAAACAAACAATTTGTCTTACGTACACTTTTACTCTGGACATGACACCCCCATTAAGAAGGTCATATTTTCTTCAATGTTTCTCCGCGCTCTTAGGATCGCCAGTCTGGAATACATCGATGCCGAATTAGAAAAAATCAACGGTATTGGAAGTGATCTGTGTTACCCGCCTGCGTTTATGGAATCTTGTCTTAACAAGGCAAAACGAACCTTCTATCGTGTGAATAATAACACTCGCATTTTGTCAAAGAATATTTTAGTACTTCCATTTTTCCCAGGCTTTTTAGGCATTGCTAATGTACTTAAACTTTTGGATATTAATGTATTATTTTCATATAACAATATTGTGAAAAATATCATAGTAAAAAATAGCCCTACCAATAATTCAGGCATTATCTATAAAATTAGTTGTAAACAATGTGATTCCTTTTACATTGGTCAGACGGGAAAGGATTTGCACACGCGTGTAAAACAGCATCAATATTCCATTAGAACGGGACAGTCGTCCAGTGCCCTTTTTGTCCATTTGTCAGAGTTATCCCATTGTATTGATTAGAATAATACTTCAGTTTTGTTTTACTCTAGCAACATTGTTAATAGAAATATTCTTGAGTCTGCTATTATCCAATTTACAAACAACTTTAACATGAGCAAAGGTCTTTTTCAACTCGATCCCGTTGTTTTGAATTCGTTCAGAACGGATTTAGACAAGAAGGGTAGAGTGCTAAAACTTTGGTAATTTTCCCTTATAAATTTGTATGTTCCTCTTACAATTTTTATTTTCAATTTATTTTTATTTTTTATTTTTTGTGTGACCTATATATCATTCAGGCATTATCTATAAAATTGGTTGTAAACAATCCATTTGATCTTGTGTTGAATTTGGGTGGGTAAAGTGTTAAAATTGGTAGTTTTCCTTACAAATTTGTATGCTCTTCCCACAATTTTTATTTCTATATGTATTATATATATATATATTTTTTTTTTTTTGCAACCTATATATAGTCTTGGACACCTTATTTACTTCAGTGTTCCTGAGGATGTCATTAGACGAAAGCGCTTGAGCACCACTCTGTGTTTCCTTTCCTTCGTGGTTTTATTCATCATAAATATTTTTCACGTGTTATTTTTGTAAATTATTTCACGAAAGTAACATGTGAATAATATGCGTGTTTGTCCAGCGCGAATTTGCTTTTGCACGGAAAAATAAATGCGAGCAATTATTTGCCGAAAGCGGAAAATTTGACTATACACGGTCCGCCAAACACGCTCTAATACAGAAGTACTGTACGCGTGCCAATGCGCGCTGTAGTGTTTTCTCCTACACTCTCCAACACTCCCACATCTCCCTCCCTCTCGCGTTACCCCTCGCATCACCCTTTGTCTCAGTCCCGCTACCGCGTTAAGTTCAGTGAAGTTGTGTTGGATTATTTTTGTCGTATTTTGCCGTCGTTTTGCTATTACTCTTAGACAGCAGTATGGCACCAAAACGTAAAGCATCTGCAAGTGATAGTGAAGAGAAGAAAAGTCGTAAGGTTATGACATTAGCCGAAAAAATTAAAGATTCTAGATAAGTTGTGTGGTGGTATGAACATAACATCACTTGCCGCGAGTATCACGTGAATGAGTCATACCATATGCACCATCCGAAAGAGTGAAGGAAAGATACGTGCTATTTTCATTTAATATATTTTTATTTATCATATGTAAATATCATTATGTTTATGATTTTCTTACGTTCTTATTTCATATACAATATAGGTAGGGAAATTCATTTATGTGTGAATAAAAAATCTACGTATCTAAATATTAATGGGTGACTACGCGGCCGATAAGGTATTAAGTTTGTCCAACGCGGATTTACCTAACGCGCCGTTCTCAAGGAACCTAACCCCCGCATTGGACGAAGGTTTACTGTATATATATATATATATATATATATATATAGAGAGAGAGAGAGAGAGAGAGAGAGAGAGAGAGAGAACTGCTATAGAGAACTGCTTCAGCTCTGTCACGTTTTCCTCGGGGGATCCTCCAACAGAAGACCATGCTTCCGCGCACTCGGCGCGATGCACCAACGAACGGTGGATGGCCAAGGCCATCAACTCACTGAAGATCTTCCTATTCAAGACCAAACAAAGCTAACGGCGCATGAGAGGGGTGGCATAACAAACATTTGCCTTTTTTCTCTCATCTACGCCCGCTACTGGCATGAGGCCCCAGTCCCAGAAAAAGCACCCTTCATTGACATTAACCTACTCTTCCTCCTACACGAGTACCCTGTGCGTTCCGTCAAGGACGCGGCGGTCAAGGCGTTCTGCCGCCACTTGTGGTACTTTTCTAAACATCTCACGCCCCTCGCCTTCTTCGACGATCGCGTTAAAGAGAAGACTAAAGCAGCCATAGTCAGTAACTTCTGACTTCCTCCGAACCCTAAAGCTCCCAAGCGGGTGGATGTGAAGGAGTTCCACCATCGCACTCCTTTAGAAGCATACATCACAAGCCGTTCGTTGAAATTGTTCAACCTTCTCTCCGTGACGGCCAAGAAGAAGCTCAGGCGTTCTTGTCGAAGCCACCAACCCTTTGGCCAACGGACCCAATGTATCAGGCATTGAAGGCCAAAGTCAAATTCCTCATTGTCGTCAATGATAGTGCTGAAAGGACTGTTTCTCTTATCACATCATACAACACCGCACTGACGAAAGACGAGACGCGGAAACAATACTTGTCGCGACTCATCAGCAGTCACCGCAAAACCTTACCGGTTTCAATGAAGGCGGTATTGAACGTCAAGAAAAAGGATGTTGGAGATGTTTTATATCTCATGAGCGAGATTGAAGTTCCTCTGTATTATCCGATGTGATACAAGTGTTGTTATTATTGTTTTTCATTTCATTGCTATTATACAAATAACTTAATAAGGGATTATGAAAAAGTAAAAGTTAATTTTCTAGTTTTGTTTCAAGCACCATAAATGTAGCAAAAGTGAGCGACCTTTAGATATTTTCCGATATGCCTAATTGTTTGCAAGCTTTATTAATTTTTTGTATGCAACAAGAAGAAACTTGTGGAAATAAACATTTCTGACTTTTATATTTTTGGCTACCCTAGTGTCCATATTCTTTCTTTGCTACCCCCACCCCCCACGGAGGATGAATTACTTGTGTTTCTTCTTCTGTTTGGCATGATGGAGAGTAACTTACCATCAGGGATTAAAAAAAGATGAGTTAATGGGTATGCAATCACTCACTAGATAGGAGAGGGTTTCCATACCCAGTTTTGGTCGGAATGTGGGATCGAGTACTTATGAACAACAGATCTACAGAAGCTAAGGCTAACAAAGACCCTAAGATCCACTCTAAGGCTAGCCCGAGAGAAAGAAGAGAGTAGGGGTTAAAAGAAGAGAATAAGGGGTTAAGTAAGAGCACAGCCTATCATTCGTGGGTTAACATTCATTCAGAAAAAGAGAGAGAAAGACTCAGCATCATCATCCCCCGGCCACTGCCGACAAGTCGGAAAAATAGTCGAAGAGAATAGGAAAGGGGTGAAAGATAAAAAGAAGTAAAATAAGAACGCTTACAAACCAAGCAAACACAGTCTTAACTCAAACACTGTCATACCATACAAACTACAGACATGCAAGTAAAGAGAAGATAAGAAAATAACAAAAAAAAAGTGTGAAGAGTATAACAAAAAGTGGGTTGTTTACGTTACGAGCTACATCTAAGTTCGTGTTAGTCTCATTTTTTGTATATAGTTTTATTGCTGGCATATCACACGCTGGTATGTCACAAGCTGGCATTAATCAAACCTCGACCATTACCCCCAAAGCTGCTGTTGCTAATTGTTAATATTCTTAAAATGCCTATCTAAACGGTTTTTAAACATGTTAACGCTGGTAGAATTCACGACGGACGCGGGAAGATTATTCCATTTATCAATTACTTTAAATGTAAAGAAGTTTTTAGCGATGTTAGTAATGAAACGTCTGCCACGTAATTTAAATCCGTTATTACGTGTATTGCTATTATCAAAAATGAACAGTTTGTCAAAATTTACGTTATCCCCCCTTAATCTCCTAGTTTCGAGTGAATGCAAGTCTAACTCTTTAATCGTATCTTCGTAAGACGCGTTGCGTAGTGCCGGAATTAGTTTTGTGGCGCGTCGCTGAACCCTTTCCAACCTATCAATATCCTCAATCAAATAAATACGGGCACCAAAACTGAACGGCATATTCCAAGTGAGGCCTGACTAGGGACTTGTAAAGGGGCAATATAATATTCTTCGATTTAAATTAGAAATTACGCGCTACGAAGCCGAACATCCTATTAGCTTTTGCGCAAGACTCCAGGCACTGGTTCCTAACTTTTAAATCCTTAGATACGCGTACGCCTAAATCTACGTCCTCGTCAACGCTCGCTAACTCCCTATCATCCATCGTGTACGTGTAATTATTGTTACGAGAACCTATATGCAAAACTTTATTTGTCTACGTTAAATTGCATCTGCCACTTATCCGTCCACTCCATAATCCTATTTACATCGTCTTGAAGCCTATGTCTATCGTCCACGTTAAGAACTTTACCGCCTATTTTAATATCATCCGCGAATTTTGACACGTTACTGGTCAAGCCTACATCTATGTCGTTAATGTGGATTACAAATAGCAATGGGCCTAACACTGAACCCTGATGGACACCGCTACCTACATCCAACCACCCCGATTCCCTACCATTAACAACGACCCTCTGTTTCCTGGCACGAAGCCATTCCTCTAACCAGTAAGCTATCTGACCGCGAATACCGTGCGCTTTCACCTTCGCAATTAATCTTCTATGCGGAACTGCATCGAACGCGTTTTTAAAGTTTAAATAAATAACGTCAGCCGCTCTATGCCTATCGTATTCGCCCACTATTTCGTTATAAAACTCTAACAAATTAGTTAAACAAAATTTATGGCGTCGAAACCCATGCTGACTACAATCAAATCGCGACTTTCTAAGTGACTGACGATACGATCCGTAACTACGGACTCCAAACGTTTACCGACAATTGACGTTAAGTTAATAGGCCTATAATTGCTAGCTACTGTGCGGTCGCCTTTTTTTAAAAGTGGGCGTGACTTTGGCTAATTTGAAGTCTTCAGGAATCATCCCCGTTTCGAGTAACTGATTAAAAATCCTCGTTAAGGGGCCTACGATAACGTCTTTCAAATCTTTCAAATGTCTGGGATAAAAAGCGTCAGGGCCTGGAGCCTTGCTAACTTTTAGCTTATCGATATAATGCGCAATCTCACCCTCGTAAACAGTTATTTCATTCAAAATAATCTCGCTACTAAATGGAACGATATCATCCACGTCAGAAACATTATTGACGTCTTTTACGGTAAAAACTATTGCAAAAAAGTTGTTAAAAATACCCGCTATCGCCTGGGCGTCGGAAGCTAAAGCGCCGTTAGCGTCCACTAGAGGGCCTATGTTATCTTTTATCGGCTTACGATTATTGACATATTCAAAAAACTTTTTTGGATTATGTGTACTATCCGCAGCTATAAGTATTTCAAAATTACGCTTAGCATTCCTAACAGATCTTTTAACCTGACGTCTGAGTTCGATATATCTATTAAAGTTAGCTACCGTGCCATTGCGCTTATTAAGTCTATACGCTCTGTTACGCTCGTTTATGAACTCACCTATTTCCCTAGTCCACAACTTGGGCCTACCATGATTACTAGCGCCCTTGGGCCTACGCGGAATAAACTCCCTTTCGATATTCAATAAACTTTCTTTAAACGCGTCCCAATGAAAATTTGCGTCATTACCCATAAATAAGTTATCCCAGTCCACTACTTTCATCCTATCCGCAAAACTATCAAAATGATCCTCTGAGCTGTCACGCTATAGAGGAACTTTGTGGCAAAGCGTGACGAGTACACGTCTGTTCTGTGCAAAGGTAAAAAAGTGAGTTTAATATTGAACTTTGTACCTAATATATATATATATATATATATATATATATATTAGGTCTAAGACTTTGTGATAATTGCATAATTCACTTTAGAAGAGTAGAAAAAATGTCAAATTCCAGTAAAACCCATAGGGGAGAACTTCCATTTGCATGAAGGCTTTATTGCGTGGAAATAAAATAAATAAGAGAGTCTATATATTTCTTTCAAATTGCACAAATGCAATACATATTACTGCTTTAATTTCATCCCAAAATGGGGTTCTCCATTTCAACGCTCTCGGTAGCTTAATAAACTCAATTCTGAGTTTATTTATCTCTTTGAATGAATTTTGCAGGGCAGTAAATTGAACAGGTGAACTGCTGGTGCTTCATCAGAGGTAAAGATCTACAACGTTGCTCTTTAAAAACGGTCGGAACTATGTATTCAATTACATATTTGGATAAATTAAAGAGATTATAAGTTACGAAATGATAATTGCATATATGCAAAAACGTCAATTACGCCGAAAACAAACAGTGACTCTTTAGAAGCCAAAACGACATTTTTCTAAGTCATACTATCGCCAATAAGTTGGGCAGAAGCGATGCTGTCACACATTCATTTCTTCATCGATACACGTCCATTGTAGCTCATCTTTTGAAGATTTTCCACAAATAACGTATAATCGAAGAGCGGCGTCCGACTGAAGCCACAAAGCCACAAAGCACTCCATTTATATACAGAGTATATATACAGTATGTATATATACACACCTCGATATATCAGAAATTCGCTATATCCGGCTTCGATATACACGGAGTTGTCTGTGTATGTATAATATTATATATATATATATATATTATATATATATATATATATATATATATATATATATATATACAGGGCGTCCCAAAAAATGTATACACACTTTAACAGCTGATAGCTCAATTGATGTTTCTTTCTTTCCAAGTTAAACCCATTAGAATTAATAATGGCAGTCAGACTAAGCTTTGAACAAAGGAAATTCATTCTAAAATGCTACTGGAAGTGTGAAAACGCAGTTGAAGTGCAAAGACAGTTTAGGAGGGAGTTTCAAACAGATCCACCAACGCGACTTACCATCACTCGAATTAGAGATAAGTTTGAAGCCGATGGAACTGTTCAGAATGTCCACAAGAAGCGTTCCGGAAGACCACGGACATCGACAAGCCCCACAAAGCAAGAAAGAGTACTGGAAACGTATCACCAAAGTCCAAGAAAATCTGTGCGGCAAGCGAGTCGTGAGGTAGGAATTTCAGAATCGTCTGTCCAACGCATTTTGAAGCGCTGTCAATGGAAAAGTTACATTCCAAGATTAGTCCATGCTATTAATGAAGATGATCCTGACCGAAGAGTGGAGTATTGCGAGTGGTACTTGGCACGATGTGGATGTGGATTGGACGAAGGGGTTTCGTAGAATACCCTCCGCGTTCACCAGACCTCACACCACTAGACTTTTTTTTATGGGGATACTTAAAAGACAAAGTCTACGCTATAAAACCTGCAACAGTCGCTGAATTGAGAGCAGCCATTGAACGAGAATGCACACAAATACCAAACGAAATGTTTCGTGATGTTTGCGATTCCATTGCTTCGCGTTATCAGCAGTGCCTGGACCAGAACAGACGTCAGTTTGAAAACAGGCGTTGACAAAACAATTAAATAATGTCTGTAGATTCTATTACATTTTGAAAATGAAATGTATTTTAATAAACACTGCCTTTATAATTATTTAAAGTGTGTATACATTTTTTTGGGACGCCCTGTATATATATATATATACACACACACACACACACACACACACACTTGGAATAAAGTCTAAGACCACTCATAATAACATACTAATTTTGATGTCATGCCTTCATTTGATACATATATACAGAAGTAATAAGTAACTGTTATTTACTGCGATGTTTTATATGTAATGAACGAGATTGAAGTTCCTCTGTATTATCCGATGTGATACAAGTGTTGTTATTATTGTTTTTCATTTCATTGCTATTACACAAGTTCTGTAAGGCCTGAGATCGATGAAAGAACTGAGAGCTTCGTTGCGCGAATCTCTCTGAAATATTAGTGAAAGTCCTCCAGCCAGATTTTGCAGTCCTGAAAAATGTCACTGTATTGTCGTGACATCGCGTCTTCAAGAAATCCGTAGTAGTGAAGAAGAACATGCATGGTCGAACTGCGCCATATAACTCGGCCTTTTCAGGCAAAAACTAGAACGAACGCTTAGTATGGGCCAAGAAACGAAGAAACTGGACATTTAAACAGTGGTCCAGAGTTATGTGGACAGATGAACCGAAGGTTAATAAATTGGGAAACTATGATCAAATGTTTGTTTGCCGTCGTCAAAGGGAAGACTTCCACCGAGATTGTATTACTAAAACAGTAAACGACGGAGGGGGATTAATTATGGTGTAGGCATCTTTTACAGCTGACGGTCCAGGAAGAATTTACCGCATACAGGGAATCATGGCTCATTTTTAACGAAAATGAAACTCCAGAAGAACACCTGCTACCGCTGTTCGTTACTTATTTACCGGTCACTAGGTCTTTCAGTAAGATAACGACTCTAAACATACTTCCCTACGTGCAAAAATGTGGCTCTTCAATAATGTCCCTGAAATCCTGCCGTGGCCTTAGCATTCTCCGAATCTGAGCCCTATTGAACATTTAGGACATTTCTGGTAAAATATAGATACGGTTAATAAAGCACAAATGTCATGAAATGGTGAAAACCTGAAGGAAAGAAGCAATGAAGTTAATTCATTCTAAAGATGTCGATCCTTACTGGAATCGATTACTTATCACTCAGTGTCATTCCCATGCTTATTCTTAGTCTGCAAGTAAAGAGTCACAAAGTGTGAAATCCATATTTAAGAAAAGTTTTTCCAGATTTTTTTTTCATTGGAAAAAGAATGTCATTCCCATTCGCATTCGCAGTAAAGGCGTCAAATAACAATGGCTAATATTTCCTAACTTAACCTACTCTAACACTAACCTAACCTAACCTAACTTAAAGTAAACTAACTTGGACCAAAGTGCGAAAACAGTGGATGTGAATGAGAATTGCATGAAATGGTAACAATTGATCGATATGAAAACTGACTTCTTTCAGATTCTCACTCGCGGATTTGTCATTCTTGATATGGAATGAAATGAAAGTAACATTGAGTGAAACGATACCGCGGAATCTATGTCCCGTGTCCTGTGTCCCGTGTCCTGTGTCCCATGTCCCTTGTCCCTTGTCTCTTGTCCTGTCTCGTGTGTCGTGTCCCGTGTCCCGTGTCCTGTGTCCCATGTCCCTTGTCCCTTGTCTCTTGTCCTGTCTCGTGTCCCGTGTCCCTGTGTCCTTGTGCCAAACACAAGGAAGGCCCAACCAAATATTATTAGATGGACTATGAATACATCGTGAATAGGAAAGCTGTTTTGTAATTTTAATGTTTCAAATAATAAAGAGTTCCCAACATAAACCTTATGGGTTCCATTTTTGGTATAGCTTTTTGGTATACGATGTAAAAAAAAAAAAAAACAGGCATTGAGTTCCCAGTTAGGGTTAGTGCCTTTTCTTAACCTAATTTAACACGCAATACAGAACCAAACTGTTTAAAACTTTTTGTCATATGGAACTTTGTTTCAATTGCAATGTAATTTCATATACTGGTGTTATATTGTACAGTTATTCACTTGTTGCTCTGTATAAACCATTTTTAATTATACGTCTTTATCATATATACTGATGTCCAGGTTTGGGACTTTTTGTTGTTGTAGGTAGAATAACACACAATGGCTAATATGGAAGTGAGTTACATTCGTAAGGAAAGAGCCTCCGACTTATCTACCTAGCTAGATATATCTATATATATATATACACACACACAATGCTCACACTGGAAATCGAACCCAACACTTCTTGAGTAGAAAGCAAACACTACAACAAAATAAATATTAGTACAACCTGGTGGATATTTCAACAGCGATGTGTTTCCTCGGATGTTGAAATATCCACCAGGTTGTCCTAGTGTAGTGGTAATGTCTTTGCTTTCTGCTGTATCATCTGTAGAGCAGAAAGGAAAGCATTTTTGCATTGTTCAAAATCTTACATGTTCATTCATGATATATATATATATATATATATATATATATATATATATTATATATATATATATATATATATATATATTAGGGTGTCCCAAACTCATAGGGGGCCAAATCGTTTTTCGGGATACAAATCCGCTCGTGTTACGCTCTTTTGATGTTTCCCATTAGAAGTCTTCCTGTAAAATTTCAGAGAGATCGACGGAAATTTAAAGGTCCCGAACTTTGAACACTTTATTTCTCCTCTTAACTGAAAGGCAAATTAACTGAAATATTTCTCTCAAAAGTTCCATCACAAAGATGATTATACAAAATAAACATGTATTTTAATCTTAACACACAAACAACAATTTCAAAGCATCACATTTATGAATTTTAACTAAACACGTGTTTCATGAGATCCGTTTTTGTTCCCTTCCGGCTCACATTCCGTCGGTGTGAGTGGACAGTTCGATGGAGGAACTGGAGGTCTTCTTCATCACGGCACAGAGGTTTGCTTGTGTATTTCTCAATGAGGGCGATGCCTCGCTCTGCTGCATCATTGACCACCATCAGTTCTGCAGCTCGGTTCTTTGCCAGACGGTAGTTTTCGTCAGTAGGCCATGTTTCAGGGTCTTTGGTGAGGAACGTGGGCTCAACTTGGAGAAACTGGAAGAGTGTGGTGGATCGACTCGTCACCCACGGACTTAAACGGCCATCCACTTGCAGTCCCTTGCCTTGGACCCGTTTGAGTCCTTTCCCAGGGCGCTTTTTCAGGTTAGCCGTCATGTTACGCTTTTCATTGTCGTCAACTCTGTCATCAAACAGTGCAAGACAGATTAAGTCCTCCGAGATATACCACAGATGGAGCACAGCCTGGTAAGCTGTGTTTCCAACGTCCTTGTCAGGGTAACCTACAAGAAGATTGCACAGCCTAACGTCATTTTTGGGAGATTTGATGGCAATGGGAGCCTCGTGCCAGTGACGCACGTATACAAGGCTCACGAAGAGAGCCATACGGCGAACCCCTTGCAGTTCTTGGAGACGAAGTTCGGAGAACTGGGACTGCAGTAATGCTATTTTCAGGCAGTAAATAGCTTTGGCCATCCATCTGGCCTGATGGTAAGCCCCTGGAGGCCGAAGCTTGTAACGTCCTACTCGTCTCCGAGGTACAAGAGGCTCAGTCGAAGAAGTTCTTCATAATCCTCTCGAGGATGATTACCACTTCTTAGGGCATCGCGGAGATAGTCTATTGCCTCAAGTCGCATTTGTGAAAGGCAAGCATTGTCATTTATGAAGGCTTTAGCCACCTCGTCCTTATCAAATGCATCCAACTGACAGTGGCTCATTGATGGCCAGGCCTCCTTGAATCTCCTGAAAAGTGGGATTTGAGGACTTGGTGGTGTTCCTAGGCACACGACGAAGACATCCTTGAGAATCACTTCGTGAACGTGATGACGGCAAGCAAACCATAAAAGAGATCTTCCCAATGCCGCTTCCAAACGCGCACAAGCACCTTGCACTATCCCTGTGTTTGATGCCGTCGTGTCAAACACCATGCCTATGATCTTGTCCTCAATTCCGACTAGGGTGAGCGCTTGATGGACTGCGCTTGCCATTTGCTGTCCTGTGCCGTCTATTATTTTCGGTGCTCCTAATAGCTCTTCCACACCATCCCCAGTCACCACAACAGCAATCCGATCGACTGACTTACCCTCCTGTTCGATGTCAGTGAGTATCTTTGTGTCCCAGTGGATCTGCAGTCGAGGTGGAAGCTGCTCGAGGTGGCCAATAACATTGGTCCCTATCATTGTACGGGCCTTTTGTCGGAAGCGGTGAACCGTGCTCTTTGATGGAACACTGTCAGGACCGAGAGCTAGGGATTTTGCAGTCGCAGCAAACGCTGATGTTGCCTGTCGAACAGAAAGGCCCTCGCGATCCCAAGTTGCTGCCAGGTCAAGATCACTCAGACTTTCTTTTAGTCTGTCATGTTTGGGAGCTTTCAAAGGTTTAAGTCCACAAGTGACGGCTTCGTTTCCACTGTCAGCTGAAGATGTGCTAGAACTGCTGTCGGTAGCCTCTTCTTCCTACAGCTAGAGCCTCCTCCGTTTGACGCCGGTGTGCCCGCTCAAGAGCTCTTTCCCTTTCATGTCTTTTCATTGTGGCTGCATTATATTTTCTATCTTCACCTAACATGTAACTCGTATGTCGATCTGCCCTTTGGGAAATGAGGAATTCCTTGTCTTCAAGAGGGATATCTCCCCGATCCAGAACGTCTGAGCGGGCGACATCAAAAATATCCTCCATATCAGCCAAGAATACATTCCGCTGCATATTGTAAGTCATTCCAGTCTTGTTCTTGTTTTTATGCATATTTCGACACCTCTGAACCAACGCTTTCAGTTTAGTCGAGGCATGAACGGAGGTTGTTGCCAGATTCGAGTTGGCTCTAGCCCAGATTTCTAATACAGCCGATATTACAGCCTTGACACTGTTGGAATCTGTCTTCTTTTGGTCGCAGTGATGGTAGAAGAAAAGGAGCAACACGTCCATATTACTTGGTAATCGAGATTTAGCCAGCTCTGCTATCGGAGACCTCTCAAAAAGCCACAACTTGATGTTTGATCTTGTCAACGCCATAATGATCAATTCTGAAAACCAAAAAAAAGTCATCAAACGTCGGGACCTCTAAATACCATCTGATCGAGTTGAAAATGACACAGCCAATGCTTTAGCCCAAACCACATCCGGGCATGACACGAGTGGTCAGGTCGTGTTAAGAAAAAAAATTGGGACACCCTAATATATATATATATCATGAATGAACATATATATATATATAAAGTAACTTTTATATTAAGTTTCCATATTTTTTTCTGTTTTACAGAATCCACAAAATCTTTTTCGTCTGAAAATATTTCTGTGAAAATAATGAAAAATATGAATTTTTGCTTTTCACGTGAAATAATGGATTTTGATAGGGCTGATTCTGATAGGGATTTGAAACAGGAAAAAACAAAGATGTATTACCTGAGGTTACCGTTAATTAATATATAGTTTATTTATTTATGAATGTGGAAAATAAGAAAATCTTTTAGTTTGTTTAATTTCAAACAAATGTAAAAATGAACAATGAACAATTCATATATTTTTATATTCATTCGTATAATTCTTATATAATTCGTATATTTAAATAAATCCTTACATTTATCTAATCCTTATGTTTACATAATCTTTGTATTTATATAATCCTTATCTTTATATAATCCTTATATTTATATAATTTTAAATGCAGATATTCATTTTTACATAAAGACCAAAATCGCATCATTTTTTTAGATTTTGCTTAATAATGAAACCTGATTAAATTCTGCAATGTTCATTTTCTGTATACATTCTCTCTTCGTTATAAAAGATGAAGTCATGTCTTGCTTAACGTTTAATTTTTAAATCTTAAGCTTTCAATGTTTGCTCATATGCATGTTTAAATGTAATTCATAATAAAATGCATATTCCAATTCCCATTTTTAGTTAACTCGGCGGATCATGATAACATCAGATCTGTCAATATGCGGTTTAAGATAAAAATATGGCTTCATCTTCAAATATCTTGCTTATCTGTTTAGACGTTGCCACAGCTAAAATATTTACCTTATCTTCAAATATTGCACAAAAATAACGCAGCCTATTGAGAATAAAAACCAAACAAGTCAACATTAAATAATAATGATGCCCACAAAATTTGGGTATATAAACACCTATAATTTTTCAAATTTGTTATTCTGATTTGACTGATCTAACTTAGAGGCTGAGCATTACTTGTAACATTTTAGCAGTAAACTACAGTAAGAGAAGGCCTTTATCTTCTCCTTCGAGCCTTGCTCTTTAAGAGAACTTAGTCTTAAATAGAGAAACAATAATTTCCCGATACGTTACGAAGAATCGGGGAATCTTCAGAGAATTTAATCAGCTTCACAGAATCCTCCGACCCACTACAAGAAGAAATCGGAGAGTAGTATAAGAGAGACTACTGCGATTCCCTATACGGTACCAGCTACTCGAGAGTAACAAATCCGTTGCTGCCACCTAACCAGACCCCCGTCAACTTCGAACCGACCAAGGCCATGGACGGAGGGGTTAACACAAACAAACAATTTTTATTTAGAAGGAATACATTACAGAATAATACATTACATTACAGTACATCCATATAAGTGTCACAACCATGCGAGCTACCATTCCTTTGTTCGAACGGTATCTATGTTTGTGCCATTAGAAGTTCGTTCAAAGAAGCGAATGTCCCTTAATTTCATTCTTTCGAAATACAGAAAAGAAATATTCACAGTTTAGAGTGTTTTAAGTTTATATTAGAATATTTCCATATCCCCATTTCTCATTTGTTCTGGAATCAGTTATAATTAATTTTAATTACCTCCCATCCAACACTCCCTCCATTTGTTGATCCTACTATATTATACATGCACCTCGGCTGCAATAAGATTAAATCCCTTGTTTGTCCTTCAAAAAGATACATCTATTATCACATATGCCGTATTTGTAAATAGTATACCACATATATATATCGTAGAATTATAACTGCAACTAGTGAGTTCCAATTTCACCCATTCTGTTCTGTATTATATTTGTTCAATATCTATGAACTTTTCCTTAATGTAATTACTGCATCCCTCTGAATCAATTTTCTTCTATTTTTTTTTCTATTTCTTCTCTTTCTTCTATTTCTTTTTTTCTTCTTATAATGGCTTATATACCCGAATTCCGTTAACGTTATAGCTTAAGGAACTATACTACCGTGACGTCCTAAATCAAATTTTCTTTATTTCTCATTTTTTATATACGATGAAACTTAAATCTTCACGCTGAGATAATTAGTATTAAGTGTGTGGTAACTCCCTGCCCATATAATGTCATAGCACTGACAGGTCATTTTTTTATATATGGTGTTTTGTGTATCGTCTCTTGTAGTAAATGCTTATTAATTCATGTCATTCATTTATCTGTTGTCTACCTATGCTCCATCAACCTATCAGTCCATGCCTACACGGTTGCTCTTACATGTGATTACGTTCATATGTACGAGTATAACTGTTGCGCTGTTCGACCAAGTCTTCTTAAGGCGTTGACCCCTGTTCTCTCACAAGATTCTCATTGATGCTGACGCAAATATCCAAATAATTTATGACGCAAATTCATTCCTGCCTAAGCCCTTGCCCGAGGAGGGCAAACCTCTTCCCTGTAAAGTTCCTGTCCAAAATCTCACTATTAGCGGTAAAAAGATGCTTTAAATTTTGTCTTTCCCTTCTGCGCCTCTTTCTGCAGAAAATCGTCCAATAAACGTTCCGAAGAGTGAATTAATACTCAAAATGAAAAAAAAACCCTTTGTTTTACTTCAGTTCCTCATTTTTTTTGTGTGTTTGTGTTCACACTGTATCGTAAATCGCTTCCACAACTCGGATGCCCTACGGTCACGGTCGAACTCAATTTCCAGGACCGCACCCGGATTCACCCTTGTCCCAAAGTGCTGCTTACCTTCAAGTCTTCAACCATAATGCGGGAAGTGATCCGCATAACATAGGTTTACACAATGTTGGTATTAACCTTTAAGTTTTGCATTTTAGTGGCAAGTTGTCTAATCAAAGCATTCTTATCTGAATACCGGTATGCCGTTGAGAAGCATGAATGAGAATTTTTCAGGCAAAAATCTTTGAGATTCATTTCAATTTTTACGGAAGAAAATAAGAAAATAAATGGGAATAGTAGAAAATAAAATAAAGTTACATTTAATTAATTTCTCTCATTACAAATGAAAATTGAGATAATATTAGAAATAATATAAAAAAAAAGAAGTGTTAAATAATAGACTTGATGAAATACTAGTAATAATTAACTGGATCACTTTAACATATTGCCTCCCAAAGCATTCGGGAAGCAATATGTTAAAGTGATCCCTCCTGGGAAGCAATATGTTAAAGTGATTAACACTGGGAAGCAATATGTTAAAAAGAGAAAGGTTGATTGGTCACTTTGTGTGACCATATAGCGCAACAATTCTAATAAATTTACTTTCAATCTAATATTTTAACATGTTATGATTTACTTTTTATGCCTTTACTTTATTAAAGCGAACATTTTGGATCACCTGAAGATCCGTCACCCCATCCTTTTTTAGTTAGCTTTATAAGGCTAACTAACGAAAATATCACGACCTACCCTAACCAATCGTCAAGGGCGTACAGTTGACCTAACGATTGGTTAGGTTAAGTCGTGATATTTTCTTTAGTTAGCCTTATAAAGCTAACTCAAAAAGGCTAGGGTGACGGATCTTCAGGTGATCCAACATTTTTTATCGTACTCCTTATCCTAAATATTGGGAAGCAATATGTTAAACTGATTAACACTGGAAAGCAATATGTTAAAGTGATATACACTGGGAAGCAATATGTTGAAGAGAGGTTATAATGTTTCATAATGTTATAATGTTTCAGACCAACAAAGACCATAGGATCCACTCATGGCTGGTCTACCTAACTGTGTTCGTAATTGTGTATTGTGTATGTCCTTCGTGGTGGCGGAGGGGACCTACAATTTTACATGGGTTCCGAACCACAAGAACATAAGAAATTTATGTAAAAACTGCCTGTGCATTGGCAACGACCAATTTTTACAAAACTAAATAATTATCAATTTAAAACTAATTAATTATCGATTTAAAACTAAAGATAGAATCTCTGGATCCAGAGGATCAACTCATAATAGACTACTATCCACAAATATGTTACACTCTATATCTATTTATAACCGACATGCAAATATATCAGATCCAAAGAATCCAGTCAATTTCATTACGGTATCCATCAATACCAGTACCTTGCCAACCAAAAATAAGTCACGGTCCATATCAATTGCGGACCAAGTCAAAATTTACAACCATATACATTACAATATATATACTTAGGAGGAAAAGTGTAGGTGTGGCTGTAAAGACTGTACAGTAATGTAGAAATGTGTATGCACCCATTTTGGGTCTCCCATTTCAAGGTGTTTGTGGGGCAAGTGAAGATTATGAGTTTTTCAATACCTCACAGTACTATTGGGGGGGGGCAACGCTCGGGAGAGGAATCTCTGTAAATGGGGTGTGTAAGGACAGAGAGTATCCCCTAACCCAACATGCTGCCTCCCTATATCCCACAACACTTGTGTTGAGCTGTGGGATCTATCACCACAAAGCCTTAATTTTACTACCTTAAACTATACCCAATCTATCAACATATGCGTCTAATCGATTTTTAAACATGTTTATAGACGTGCTACTAATTACTTCTACCGGCAGACTATTCCAGCTATTTACTATTCTATGCGTAAAAAAAATTTTGGCAACTGCTGTCTCGAACCTTCTACTTGTCAACTTACGCCCGTTACTTCTAGTCCTTTTATATTGAGATATTTTGAAAAGGCTATCTCTATCTACGTTATCGAACCCATTCATAATTTTGAAAACCTGGATTAGATCACCCCTTAGCCTCCTAGTCTCGAGTGTAGTCAATTTTAACTCCTTAAGCCTATCCTCGTACGACTTTGACCTAAGCGACGGAATTATCTTAGTTGCTCGTCTTTGAACTCTTTCGATTTTGTCTATATCTTTGCGCATATACGGATTCCAAAATTGGACCGCGTACTCCAAATGGGGTCTAACTAATGATTTATAAAGAGGAACTATAATATCGCGCTATAATAACTATAGCTATAAAACCTAACACTTTGTTCGCCTTATTGACCGCTGCTGTACTTTGTTTCGCTACTTTTAAATCACCAGTGACTGTAACTCCTAAATCTTTTTCCTGCTCTACGCTTGTTAAATCTTTCCCTGACATACTACAGTATACGCAAAACTACCGTTACGCGAACCTATATGCAAAATTTTGCACTTATCGACGTTAAATCTCATTTGCCATGTGACTGACCAATCAACGATTTTATTCAGATCTTCCTGGATTTTACCTCTATCTTCGTCAATAATCGCCCTACCACCCAGCTTCGTGTCATCCGCAAACTTTGAAACTGTACTGACTAGGCCGACATCTAAATCGTTAATATATATAAGAAAAAGCAAGGGGCCCAATACAGAACCCTGAGGAACGCCACTCGCTACATTAACCCAACACGACTCCACTCCATCAACGACCACCCACTGTTTCCTACCTCGCAACCACTCTTCAAGCCAATTTATTACTACACCCCTGATTCCATGAGCCTTAGTTTTTTCAATGAGTCTTCCTGGGAAGCAATATGTTAAAGTGATCCAATTAACTTCTATTATTAAAAATTAAAAATAGAAATAGAGATAAATGAGGCACATTATACAGTGGGTGACAGAAGTTTTGTCCCTCTGAATATTATAAAATATATAGACCCCCATTTCTTTACTGCTTTTATAATGTACTCGGTTCCCATGGCAATTGAAAACCAATCGCGAAAGAAACATTTGTTTTTCTCTTTTTTCCTTTTCTTTTGCTATAAGGTGGTGAGTTTGGCATTTGTGTATGATGTATAACACAACAGTACCAACCTTAAATCTAGAATTCAGTAGTATGACGTATTTTAGCTGGAATAATTTATAAATATCTATAATTTTGTGTATAAAGTTAGCCAAATTTAATTATAGTAAAATACACGAATATATTTACGTAGATATTAGAAACTTATAGAAATAACGTAATTTAAGCAATGTCGATGAATATTCATATTGCAGACGTTTTAGGAACAAAAAGTGTGAATTAGGTTCACAAGAAAATTATCGAAAGGAACTTTTTTCCGCACTTTTTATTGCTTTCTGTACTATCTAAGATATAATATATTTTTCTCAAAGACTCACTCTCTCTTCAGTTTAATATAATATAATCTTAATAATTATTATGTTAGAAAATTTCAGATTACACACGTCCACTAAACTATTAAGACGAGGTAATCTACATTAGTTATTACTTTTTACCCAGTTAAAGTGAGTACTGTGTCGTCTATATACAGAATACAGTTTATTGTTGTTGATCGATAAAAATCATTTGCATGAATTAAGAAAAGTAAGGGTCCAAAAACAGATTCTTGTGGATTCCCACTTTTCAATACAGCATATTCTGATGAAATGTCATTTACTTTAACATACTGGTGACGATTAGAAAGATATGACTTAACCAATTTAGCATATTTCCCTTTATGCCATATGTGTTTAGTTTATCTAGTAAGATATTATCATGTGAGAGCGTATAAAATGCTTTCGACAGGTCGAAGAAAGCTAAGATTGTGGTTTTTTTTAGCGTAGGTTTTTAAAGACATTTTCTAATAGCATGCTGATAGCATTTCCTGTGATGTGATCTCTAAATCCAAACTACGTTTTCGCTAGCATGTCGTATTTGGTTAAGAATGTGATTAGTCTATTGCATACATTTTTCAAATACTTTACTTAAAGTTGGTAATATGGAGATTGGCCAGTAATTGGATGAAGAATTAGGGATACCTGATTTGAAACCCTAGGACAAACCCTAGGTATCTTCAGATAATCAGGGAATACATCTTGTGCATTGATTTAGTTATAAGTTTTGTGAGTGGAATTGCTATATCATCTGATATTAGTTTAAACACTTTTACTGGAAATTAACTGATAGCTGCATTTTTATTTTTTAAGTTTTTCAATGTGGCTGAGGTTTCGTCTGGCAGAATTAGCTCAAAAAAAGAATCATTTTGGTGAGGATTGTAGCATATATTGTTGATAGTGACTGTCTGAATTTGAAAAGGAATTGTTTAAAAATTAGCCATATCTTTGGAATCACTGTAGAAATTTCGTCCTGTGATAACAAAAATACGGGATTTGTCTTTTCTTTTTTGGCTAACTAAAACGTTTAAAGTATCCCACAGTCCTTTAGGATTAGATTTTTGCTTGTTGATTTTAGAACAATAATGGTTCGCTTTTGGCTGCTTTTTGCTCGTATAAGTGAATTTAGTCTATTCATTGATAATAAAATTTTTCCATAATTTTTAGAGAGAATGTTTATGGCTTATGTTTACGATGAGGGCTGAAAAGATCCACTGGTTGTTATAATTATTTTTTGACACGAATTTTAACTTGATAGGAAAATTAGCATTAAATATATCCAGTAATGTATTTGAGAATGTTTGAAATTTTGTTTTTATATCACAGTTACTTTCAGTTATTCCCGACCAGTCAAAACTTCATACTTTAACTTAAGTTTTATAAACAAGGTCTTAAAACCATGATTTTTATTTTGGACATTTTTCAAACGCGGTCAGCGCCCATGGCCCGGTAGGTTAACACCGTTTCCCTACAAACGGAGACACTGAAGTAGGGGTTTCCACTCTCGATAGTGCTGGTAATATTAATCCTGGAGTGAGCGCAATGGGCCTCATTAATTGACCTGAGCCCTGTGCCAGTTTTTGACCTTCCCAACTATTATTCCCCAGACGTGGATTAAAATTAAGTCATGATTGTCCCTTTTTCAAATAACCAAATTTTGTCGAAGTTCGTCTTTACTCGGAACGAATCACTGATATGTTACTAGGATTTTAAGTAGGCCAAAATGAAAACCTTCAACAGAAAATAAAACCATTCGTATCGACTATCGACGACTAGTACGACAGGCTTATAAATATAAATAAATTCTAAACATATTTTAATATTAATACGAGTATAATTATAATAAAAATTAATTTCAGAGATTCGTTTCAAATTTGATTTTGACTCCATTAATATATTGGAGTTCAATCATATTGAATTCTACATAAATATTTTAATTTCAATAGAGAGTCGTCCGGAAAGTATCTTCCTAAAGGGAATTACGTTAAATAATTAATTTTAGCAATTAATTAATTATATTAGCTTAACCTGCACTGAACTGAATGATTGATCATTCTGAACAATGTATATCTTCCCCCTCATATATATATATATATATATATATATATATATATATATATATATACAGGGTGTCTCATAAGACCTAATCGGTTATAATTAAAGTGAAAGTACCAAAACCCAAACAAAGTAAAAAGTTTATGATAACTTTAGGAATATTTATTGATTATTCAAAGTGGAAAATATAACCATTTTCAGAAATATTCTTTCCTTAGTAATCGATTACGTCAGTGTGAGCTCCGCTGGATCGATTGATTTTCACTTTAATTATAACCAATTCGGATTTATGGGCCACTCTCTATATATATAAACTTCCTTTGATCTACATTGCATGTATAACTTGTACAATTCATTTTTAGTTTTAAATGCTTTCAGCCAACATAATTTATTATTATAATTATTATTATTATTATTATTATTATTATTAATTAATGTGTTTATTTATTTATTTATTTATTTATTTATTTATTATTTTACATTCATACAATTTTCAGTATTTTGATGGAATGATGGTGTTCAATAAGTAGAAAAAAATTCTGCATGTCCTAAAATGAAAATTCAATATTTGATGAATTGATTCTTCGCTTTCATTGGAGAGAGAGAGACCAAGTTATTAAACAGATGCTGTACTATTTCGCTTGGGAAGACCAGAAATAGTTTTTGCACAGATGTGCCTCGATTTTTCGGACTTTCAGACAGGGATTCTTTGCAGTATATATTATACGCCTTTTATTTAAGTATTTTCCCTAACACCCGTTTCCATTGGTACCTCCTCGGTATGGGCCGCAAGGCCTTTTGAGGTACTTCTTTTCCTCCTCCTTGTAACTCTCTCTCTCTCTCTCTCTCTCTCTTCTCTCTCTCTCTCTCTCTCTCTCTCTCTTCTCTCTCTCTCTCTCTCTCTCTCTCTCTCTCTCTTATAAGATCTGTGACACGTGGAACAGGTTACCTTCAGAAGTTGTGAACAGTTCCTCTGTAGATCATTTCAAAAAACGTTAGACGAAATCTTGCACACTATATGAGGGTGTAGAAAATTTTCCCTAACACCCGTTGCCATTGGTAATTTGGTACCTCCTCGGTATGGGCCGCAAGGCCTTTTCAGGTACTTCTTTTCCTCCTCCTTGTAACTCTCTCTCTCTCTCTCTCTCTCTCTCTTGCGAGTAATATCGAGGCCACTGATTTGGAAAAGAACTTGGGTGTGCTAATTAGTAGCGACCTTAAGTTTACCAAACAGTGCGTAGAGGTGGAAAAGAAAGCCCACAAGCTGTTGGGTTATATCAGGAGGCAATTTCGATTTTGGAACAAGGAGATTGTGCTCTCCCTGTACAATTCCCTGGTTCGGCGCACCTGGAGTATGCTGTGCAGTTCTGGTCGCCCACCCTCAGGAAAGATATTGAGAGGATGGAGCGAGTCCAGGCGAGGGCCACAAAGTTAATCCCTTCCGTTAGGCATATGGGCTACAATCGACGCTTACGCGCCCTGAATTTGTTTTCGCTGGAAACTCGGAGGCTGCGCGGTCAACTCATCTAGGTGTTCAAGCTCTTACGCGGGTTCAACGATGTCAATTTTAGAAGCATGTTTAGTTTAAATGATAACCCAACTCGCGACAATGGTTGGAAGTTGGATTTGAAACGGTTTAGCACTAGTGTGTGTGGGAATTACTTTACGTATAAGATCTGTGACACGTGGAACAGGTTACCTTCAGAAGTTGTAAACAGTTCCTCTGTGGATCAGTTCAAGCAAAGGTTAGACTGAATCTTGCACATTATTTGAGAGTGTAAGAAATTTTCCCTGGCACCCGTTGCCATTGGTACCTCCTCGGTATGGGCCGTAAGGCCTTTTGATGTACTTCTTTTCCTTGTAACTCCTTGTAACTCTCTCTACTATCGTTGTGACACAACACCGCCAAGTATAAACGACTTAATATACAGAGTGTACATAAAGTCAGGATCTATTTTTGTGAAATAATTATTTTTTTCTATTTTTTTTCAGAAGCCCTTAGAATGAATACAGAAGAGCGTGTGGCAATAGTAATTTGGCGAATCGAGGGAAAGAAATACAATGACATCAGAGAGAAGTTTAGAAGGATATTTCATAAGCCGGGGCCAATAGACAAGACAATACGAAAATTGGTTAACAAATTTAAACGAACGGGATCTGTAAATGATGAAGCAAGATCAGGACGACCGTGTATGTCAGATCTTACCGTGAATGCAGTACGCGGAATTATCACTGAGGAGCCACGTACGTCCGTTCGTGCTGCATCACACAGACTCGGCCTCCCGACGTCATCTGTGCACAAAATTCTGAAAGTTAATTTGCAGAAGAAAAGCTATCATTTGCAGGTTTTACATGATTTACATGAGGAAGATTTCCCTCGACGAAGTGCTGTGTGTGCTGATCTCGTAGAACAAATCTGGAGTGATAATTTAATGGACAACATTCTCTTTAGTGATGAAGCCACTTTCCATACGTGTGGAAAAGTAAATCGCCATAACTGTCGAATTTGGGCAGATGAAAGACCGAATGATTTCGTCCAAACTTGGGAAAGAGACTCACCTAAAGTTAGTGTCTGGATGGGTTTAACAAAATCTAAGGTTTATGGTCCTTTTTTCTTTGCTGAAGCTACAGTTACGGGGCTTATTTATCTGGACATGTTGCAGCAATTCCTTGAACCTCAGCTGATTGGGGATAGGTTTGTTAGTACAGTCGTCTATCAACATGATGGTGCTCCTTGTCACTATGCCAAAATTGTTCAGGATTATCTAAATGGACGTTTTCCAAATCGCTGGATCGGACGCGGAAGCAACAGACCTTGGCCAGCGAGATCACCAGATTTAACCCCTTTAGATTTCTTTGCATGGGGCTTTATCAAATCGCACGTCTATCAGACGAAGATTATGAGTCTTGAAAACTTACGTACACGTATACGAACTGCTGCAGATAACATAACACCGCAAATGCTCCAGAATGTGTTTAGAAATGCTGCGGAACGATTTGAGCTGTGCAGGGATACTGATGGGCGTCACGTCGAATCCAACTCTTAATTATTTAATAAATGTTACCACTTTATCATTTTATGATTGAATTCCATATAATTTCCAAGTGCTTCACAAAAATAGATCCTGACTTTATGTACACCCTGTATCACTTACTGCATAAACACCTTCCACGGCGGGAGACCCAAGTTGAAACTCGGCGACATTGAAAGAGTTAGTGGACACATATACACGACAGACATCCAGTTACAGAAAACACGCTCACACACTTGCCTGTCTTGTTAGTATGTCTAAGAATAGAGTAGAAAAATATTTTATAGAAACATAATTTCATTAAAAAAATTAAGTGAATAATGGATTAGATGAGGTAGAGTTGCATTTCTGCCAACAATCTTTTTTTCTCCTGGTTGGCTGGATGCACGTGACGGGTGAGGGCATAGTGTGGAAAATCTGATTTCTGTTCTTAATTCTTGTTTCCATATGTTTGAGGTTTATGTGACGATACAAAGTGGTTGATGTGCGATCGGCACAAGTACAGTATATTATTGGTTAGTTTATACAGCGGTGGTATCTAGTGTACGATCTCTATGAGTGGATAGGGTAATTGTAGAGCTTGTTTATATATTCTATTTCTTGTAAAATTTCCTTAGCTACTTTTCTAGGGTCAAGGTATTTTTTTAACTTCTTTTCTTACCCGCCTCTGGCTGGGAGGGAGCGGGGGAGGGGGGGGAGAGAACCTTATGCTTTTCTATCCAGTTTTCTACTACTGCTCTGTAGTTAAAAAATGGACCAGGTTAATAACAACCTCCCCAAGAGGACCGAAAGGTATTTGAGACTACTTCTTGTCCTTGTAACTCCTGGTAATGCCTTGTTCCTTGTAACTCTCTCTCTCTCTCTCTCTCTCTCCTCTCTCTCTCTCTCTCTCTCTATATATATATATATATATATATATTATATTTGTGTGTGTGTGCCCGTAGGTAACTGGGCATAAGTGAGGTCAAATATATGACAATTTACAAATATACAAAGATTTTGTGAGGTAATACTTTTGATGCTTCTAAACATTAAGAAAATAAGATGAAAAAACATTTCAATTGCTGGAAAAAATATGTTATTCCTGACTGGGCTAAGTTATATTAATTTAGATGTTAGGTTAGACCAGGTTAGGTTAGGGTTAGGTTATTTACTTCGTGGAAAACATTCTTTGAGCCCTCATTTGCGTCAAGGAATTCTGCTTACTTACCTCTCGGTTCGATGGCACGTGGTTAGGTTAGATTAGGATAGTTTATGTCAATATACTGTACTGAACTTTATGTATGAAAAAAGTTGTTACCTCGCTTATAAGGGGATGCGAGTGTGTGTACGTGCCTTACCTACGGAATGGCGACGATCTTGAGGATACACAGAGCCCGTCCTGACACGAATGTACGTATCCCTACATTTGCGATGTTGTGGTGAATTATCTTTACAAGTGCTTTCTTTTATCATGAAAAGGGGGATATAATTAAGGTTAGGTTAGGTTACACTAGGTTAGGTAAGGTTAAATTAGGTTTGGTTAGAATTAGGTTTTTAAAATTGGGTAAGTATTACGATACAGAACTGAATATGAGAAATTGTGAAAAGTTTTGTAGAGAAGTCAAACATACAGGTGTGTGTGTGTGTGTGTGTAAATTCAGGAAATTAACTGAATGACGTTTGATTATAAGACAATCACATTTTACGAGAATAGAACTGCTGTAAATCCAAAGAACTAAAAACACCACAAACACACCATTCCACATTAACATTTCTTAATAACCGCTTCAGACACAGAAACAAATGTAAACTCGCAATCAGTTAATTGTGGTTTCACCAATTTTGAAGTTTTCAGTGGTGTAACTTCACTGATTAATGATCAGTATCTGTTGATGAACGTTTCTACACAACTTAACTTTCATCTATGATACAATATTAAAAATTCAGAATCCAGCCGAAGATTACACACACACACACACACACACACACACACACACACACATATATATATATATATATATATATATATACACAGTATATATAAGCGCGTAAACCACTTTTTATTTATAGATCATAGTGTGTTTTTGGAGGTGAACTTTAATAGAAGACGTTTTCTTAACCTTCAGATACGACGCACGCAACACTTCGCTCGCCTTCCGTCAACACACTCCGCGTGACCCTTCTCTGCACGCAAGAGCCTCTTTCCATCCGCGACCGCCCGCGAAGCTCACTATTTATCATTCGCAGCCTTCAGACGCGGGACTGTATCAGTGCAGAGTGGATTTCGTGGCTGCCCCTTCAAAGACGACATTCCTCAAAGTAAGCCAACATCCACACGAAGTAAATATTTAAAATAACAATATTTTGCACACTATACCAAATGGTTAGTCCAACTGTATGATATGATTGACCCAAACTGTACTATACATTTTTTTTTTTATGCAGGACGGAAGGGCCAAAGGCGAGCGCCCTAAAAATGTCCTCCCCCCCCATCATATATAAGAAGGAGAGAGCTGAAATCAAGGTCTAGTTGCACTAAACATGTTTATTGTTCTCAGAAAAATTAACTATTGAGTGCAATCACAGAGAATTTGAATGATCTTTAGTATACGTTTGTTAAATTAACCATTTGTTTTAGTGTGCAAATAGTTAACCCTATATTTAGTCATTTTAACGATGGATTTTTCTCTGTGCGTCAATCAAAACTAAAGACGAAGTAGTCAAGAACAAAGGTCGCTTCTGGAATAAGAATTATTCAGGAAAGCCGGAACCTGCCTCGGCACTCAGGCCAATTTATACGTCCCATTGTTCTAACGTTTGTATTATTACTACAGCACTATCGGGAGTCACACCTCTGACCTCAGTGTCTTCACTTCGCTTATAGGGCAACGGTGTTACTCACAAGTGTATAACCACATTTATGTAAACATCACACTTTGGTAAAATTTAAGATTCATGAGAATGAATTTTTAGGAGGTAAAAATAGTGACCTAAACTAATCTAACTTAACCTAACCTCACCTAACCTAACCTAACCTAACCTCACCTCACTTAACCTAACCTAATTTAACCTCCTTTTTAGAGGAGCTGCATCATTGAATCGGTCCTGGAAGTCTGCACGAATATTTTCAATGGTTTTGCCATTACGTGGTCGCTCATGGACCGAAGTACTAGCCAATATGCGTTGTTCAGTCGTATAGTTGTATAGTTGCTGTTATCACACATTAAAAATGGGTCTGAAAGAAAAATGAAAATCAGTTAGTGTTTTACTGGGGTGACAAGACATTGTGGACACCCTGTAGTTCCCAGGTGATTGGAACGAAATCGTTTTTCTAGCCACACCTTCTTGTCCAGTTGGTGATCTATTAGATAATGTGAATTTAGATTAGATAAAATACGATTAGGTTAAGTTAGAGGACATCCCTTTTGTTATCTTTGTCACTGGAGATCGAAGCACTTTCGATGAAAAATTTTACGTTCGAAAACAATTACTCAACGTTTCGAGAACCCCTGACCTCAGCGTCTTCACTTATCGTTTATAGGGAAACGGTGTTACTCACTGAACTACGAAAGCTGGTAATATCTGCAGTCCTGTTTTCAGTTTTGTGTTGTACATTAATGGATTTCCTCATTTGACATTTCATCTTTCATGCATTATATTTCCTCATGAATGATTGAACTTAAATACTAAAATATTAAACACTTCAATCCTCTTGAAGCTGTTTTATTGCTTAATAGAAAAATATTCAACTTGAATTAGAGAATTTATTTCAATCCTCAAACAAAGTGCCAATTTCGCAGGCCAATTATCTCCTTTTAACAAATGTATTTACTCTTAATTACCATTAAAACTTTTAATCTCTGCAATTTCAGTAATTGATTTAATTAAACCGATAAATACATGTTTTGTAATTGTTCAATTAAAATTATCTGTACAAATTAGAGTAATTTCATTGAAATTATATGTAGAACATAAAATTTTAATTTTATTTCCACATGCTGGATATAATTTTCATATTAAATTTATTCATTAATTTTCTTAAAACTGACGGAAATAATACTAATGATTAATAACCTTGATAATTATTAAGAAGGATAAACTTCTTTTGTGAACAAAACAATACGAGATCCATTTATTAATGAAATACAATCTTTGTAAATACTGAAAAATCCTCTGTATGACAAAATGTTCATTTTCTATGATGAATCCTCTTCACTTCTCTTATTTATTTAGCAATTTCATTTTAGCAGTTATTATAACAGTTTCCTTTCAGGGAAATCAAATTTCATCTAACTTATCAGTGACGTGCTCGTGTTGGATCCTTATTCGCACGAATGAAGATGGGGGAGGGGGGGAAGAGTCATGTACGAAAACTATTGTACGCATCTGAATAACTTCACTCGAAGTTTAATTTTATCCCTTCTCGAAAATATCTCTATATTCCCTTGTGTAAACGTTATTAGAACATCCTCCATACGACTGTTCAATATGTTACAATGTCTGCAAACAATATTCGACAAAGGATATGAATGGTGTGATGCCTCGAGAATCGTGTCTTGTTAATTTGAATTGAACTTCTCGTAAAACAGAATACCTTTCACTCTCTTTTCTGCCATTTCTGTATATGGATTTTCAAAAACAATAAAAAGTTTCAAATAGCGTTCAAATTTTAATTGTTTTTGTTATAAAATTTTGTAATTAAAATGGAAAACAAAATGGATGGATGACAATTTCAGTGGGGGTTTATTTTTGTTTCAAAGTATATCTGTACGTTAAAAAGGTAATGATCTTCACAAAATAATCAGTCAAATGTTGATTATTATGTTAAAAAGGTTTGAAAAAGTAATGATCTTCACAAAATAATCGATCAAATGTTGATTATTATGTTAAAAAGGTTTAGAAAGGTAATGATCCTCACAAATGATCAATCAAATGTTCAGTATCATGCTAAAAAGGTGTTATAAAGGTAATGCTCTTCACAAAATGATCGATCAAAGGTTGGGTATTATGTTAAAAAGGTACATTAAAAAGATAACGATCCTTACAAAATGATCATTAAAATTTCCGTTATTATTTTTAATCTTGAAAAATTTAAATCTCGACTAAAAAGTTTTAATCAAGGGAGAAAATTTTAATAACAGTATTAAATCATTATTTGATTAATGTTAACTTTACATAAATTAAATCTATAAATTATAAATAAACGCTTAATTTTATTTATTTTAATGGCGCTTCTAATACAAACAAAAATACATTAATGAAATTATGCAAATAGCAAAGATGAATTAGAGAAAACGACGAACTAATTTAAAAGGGCAACTAAATGAAATAAATAACTAAATTAAAATACTTCCACCAAATGGAATGCATCATAAAAAGAAGAAATTTCATATATAAAATAATATATATAATACTTTCTAGTAAATTTTTAATATTTTCAAATATAAAAATGAGTTTGATTTGCATTTCCTTCTCAAAGAGAGAGAGTAAAGAAGTGTTTCTTCTTACTGTAAAACACTTCTGGAAGGCTCCAAGCAGCCTTTCGCAAGAATTTCCGCGATGGGCGCTCTTTGTCTAATGAAGGTGCGGTTTATCATTGAATAAATTATGCTATAAGTATTGTGGAGAGACCGCTAAAAAATTTGAGGTTATGCCTATTATGTGATAAACTGCAGAGCGAAGTAATGCAGTTTATAGACACGAGAGAGAGAGAGAGAGAGAGAGAGAGAGAGAGAGAGAGAGAGAAAGAGAGAGAATTGAAAGGATATTGGAACATGAATGAATTATCTCATTTCCCTCCAAAACTTAAAAAAATAATAAAAAAAATAAGATGACTTTTCGCGCGTAAAATTCTCCTTTGCAGCGATAGCCCCCTTTCACTCAAACAAATGACATTCTCAACCCGCAGGGAAATCATGTTTTAGAGGCATTTTCGCGTTAATGGACTGATTAAGAAGAGCCTTTTCACAAATTAAAAATGTTTAGAAAGAGCTAAAGCGAATGTGGACGAAAAGTTTCAATTTTCTGGTTTCATTATTTTATTCAAATGACTAATTAATCACGTGACCTTGAAGAAGCGACGAGGAAATATCGTCCTCAAGAGATTTTCTTAATCACTTTGTTTTGTCCTCCATTCTAGAAATTGCCTTGACTAGAACTTGTAGAAGTTTAGCATACACACACGTACACATTATATATGTATGTATAGTGTATATTGCTTGCCAATTTAAAGCGAACATTCCCGAATGAGTCTTCAGTTTAACGGTTATTGGAAGCCATTTTTCCCGCATTGCAAATTCAAAAATCGAGAATGTTGTTTTTTTTAACAATGAAAATTTCCATTCATGCAGAGAGTGATCGAAAGTGTCTTATTAATAACTTAAGGATTCTGGAGACATCTTCATGTGTACACTTAAGTACGACCCTTAATGGAAGAGGCAATAAAATGGCAAATTAGAACATAGCGGGACTCGAACCCACGTCACGTAGTTTCAGAGTTATCGCTCCTTACCAATTACGTCATCCAGAACCTTAATTTTTTAATTTAGACAGCACCCATAGTTTAAGGGATAACACCGTTTACCTATATACTCGTAGGTGAAGAGAAGTACACGGAGGTTGGGGGTTCGAATTTCAGTGATGCTGGTAATAATCCAGGAGTTAGCGCAATGAGCCGGACTAGTTGGCCTGAGCGTTGAGCCACTTTTTCGGCCCTTCTCAATGATCAGTGGGACCCAACCCACTTTGCGTGGTTTTCGTTAACGCCTCTACTGATCATGCCATCCAGAACCCTATAACCCTTGACTCTGAATCCACGCGACATAGGTTCGAGTCCTACTAAATCCTAGTTCCTACTTTATTGTGTTTTCCCTGTCCATCTCATGTAAGTACGGTTAATGCACTTAAAAGAAAGTCAATACAATGATTAATGATTTCAATTTATGAATTCAACATCTTCCTTTCCAGTTAACATTATTATTATTAATATTAGAATTTTAATAATTTCATATTTAACTTCGCAAATAAACAGTTGCTAAACTCTAAACTTTAATGAAACGTAAATAAATATAAACATTTTTCAATTTGAAAACTACACGAAACTTATTTACAATATCAACACCCTCACCCCCACACCCCCACCCCATACCCCAATACTCCCACCTCCAAAAATGAAGCCCTCGAAAAACTCGTAGTTTCATTTTAAACTTGACTCCGTGAAATTCGCAAGTTTAAAAAAAAAAAAAAAAAAAAAAAAAAAAAAATGAAAAAGCGAAGAAAAAATTTTCTGGATCGAAACATCTGGAAATGACGTCTAGAATATTAAGATTTCTTTCGTATGAGTAAAATAAAGAAAAAGAATCAAATAATGTTTAAAGTTCTTGCGACGTATTTTTACGCTTTTTTACGAGTGCTAAAGTAGTGCCAACTGTGCAGTGAATCTTGTGTTGTTTATATTAATGGTAATAACATTTCACTGTCACACGTAATTGAAATTTGAAATTTAATATAAATGTTCTGTGTACTTATTTTATGATGCTTTACGAGGGTTTCACGACGGTTCAGGATCGACCTGTAGTCGACCCCTCTGCAGTATCCCGTCTCATTTGCGGGATTTGGTGGAGGAGAGAATTGGTTTCCGATCTCCTCCTTCCTTCGTAGCCAACCCTAATGGTGAGGGATTTTGCAAAGGAACCTTTCCAGCTGGTTCTTGAAATTATTCAGTTTGGTGTGTGCTGGAGGTTCTTCAGTTCTTTGGGCAGGACATTAAAAAGTTTTGGACCTCGTTTTCCAGCCTTGTTTTCATGGCCCCCTGTCCCACCGCAGTTGGGGTGTCCAAAATCTGTCCCACCACAGTTGCCCCTAAATTATTATACGTTGAAAGTACTTTCAATGTACATCTTTATTTTGTAGACAGTGCTTTCTGATCATCAAGATAATTATTTAATATAGGTACCTTTCTAAAAAATAAATAAGTAAATAAATAATAATAATAATAATAATAATAATTCTTTATTCTTCAAAAGATAAGTACAGAGAATATAAAAATGTCAACATTTTCAGCAAGGACAGAATTTTCAGTCAAATATGAAGCCATAAATATAAATTATTTTATTTATTCTGCAGTCTGCGAAAAAAAAATTTAGTTAATGTTTATTACATTCAAAATAATACATTTTAGTTTAGAGAAATGAAAAATAATATTAAGAAAATAGAGTTGAAAGTGGAAAAAAAATAATAAAAAATAAGGCATTACTAGCAGAAACCCGTGGTAAAAATACCACGCTTAAATAATCAACAGAGGCAACTTACAGGAAAGTTATTGAATGCCCGGTTAGGTCAACTGTACACCCTTGACGATTGGTTAGGTTAAGTCGTGATATTTTCGTAAGTTTTGACAGTAAACTAACGAAAATATCAAGACTTAACTTAACCAATCGTCAAGGGCGTACATTTGACCGAACCGGTCATTCAATTAACCTAACCAGTTGGTAGAGTTTAGAGTTTGACGGTCTCGTAGCCATGACTTGGCACGGGTTCCAAGAACGGCGCGACGGTCACGTAGCCTACAGGCTGCAGGACCGTCGCGAAGGTTCTGGAACCACTTAAAAATTATCTATCTATATATATAAGGCTGAAATCGGATAATGTTTGTTTGTTTGTGTATGTGCTCATTCCTGGAAATATTATAAAAAAAATAAAAATGCCCCCATTGATTGTTTTAAGCGTGGTATTTTTACACGGGCTTCAGCTAGTAATGTCTTATTTTTGATGTTATTTTTTTCCACTTTCAACTCTATTTTCTTGATACTATTTTTCATTTCTCAAAACTAAAATGTATTATTTGAAATGTAATAAACATTAACTAAATGAAAAAGCTGGTTTCTTTTCCGCAGTCCGTTAAATCGAAAAGATCCTACACAATATACGAGTGTATATAAGAGTATATACACGGTGTTTCATAACATGTAGGACGCGCTTTCAGGATGGATTTAGGACCTGATGGAGCAGAGTTGTCTTGGCCTAATGTAGCGAGCGGCGTTCCTCAGCGTTCTGTGCTGTGCCCCTTGCTTTTTCTTATATATATTAACGATTTAGATGTCGGCCTAGTCAGTACAGTTTCAAAGTTTGCGGATGACACGAAGTTGGGTCGTAGGGCGATTAATGACGAAGATAGAGGTAAAATCGAGGAAGATCTGAATAAAATCGTTGATTGGTCAGTCACATGGCAAATGAGATTTAACGTCGATGGTGCAAAATTTTACATATAGGTTCGCGTAACGGTAATTTTGCGTATAGTATGTCAGGGAAGGAGTTAGCAAGCGTAGAGCAGGAAAAAGATTTAGGAGTTATAGTCACTGGTGATTTAAAAGTGGCGAAACAAAGTACAGCAGCGGTCAATAAAGCGAACAAAGCGTTAGGTTTTATAGCTAGGAATTTTGAGTACAAATCGCGCGATATTATTGTTCCTCTTTATAAATCATTAGTTAGACCCCATTTGGAGTACGCGATCCAATTTTGGAATCCGCATATGTGAAAAGATATAGACAAAATCGAAAGAGTTCAAAGACGAGCAACTAAGATGATTCCGTCGCTTAGGTCAAAGTCGTACGAGAATAGGCTAAAGGAGTTAAAATTGACTACTCGAGACTAGGAGGCTAATGGATGATCTAATCCAGGTTTTTAAAATTATGAATGGGTTCGATAACGTAGATAGAGATAGCTTTTTCAAAATATCTCAATATAATAGGACTAGAAATAACGGGTGTAAGTTGACAAGTAGAAGGTTCGAGACAGCAGTTGCCAAAACCTTTTTCACGCATAGAATAGTAAATAGCTGGAATAGTTTGCCGGTAGAAGTAATTAGTAGCACGTCTAAAATATTTTTAAAAATCGATTAGACGCGTATGTTGATAGATTGGTATAGTTTAAGGTAGTAAAATTAAGACTTTGTGGTTCGGAACCCACGTAAAATTGTAGGTCCCCTCCGCCACCACGGAGGACATACACAATACACAATTACGAGCACAGTTAGGTAGACCAGCCATGAGGGGATCCTAGGGTCTTTGTTGGTCTGAAACATTATAACATTATAACAAAAAGAAATTTTTTTAAACAACATAAAAAAATTACTAATTAGTGATGATTAGGTTTTGTTTTTGAAATTTCATTAGTGTCACCAAAAAATACTAAAATCTCCAAAGAAAAACAATATTACCAATTTAAAAAAAGAAATTGTTTTATGGGCGAACTTTTTTCCCCAAACTGTACGTATAAGTGAAAGTTATTTATAACTGACTTCAGCTAGAATAAAAAAACTGTTGTACAACCCGAAGAATTTGATTTGAATGTTTTTTTCAGTTAAAGAACGCAGTAATTTTACACATAAAATAATTTTTTTTTAAATGGTATTAGGAGAAATGAAAGAACAGGATAAGGAGAAAGGTGGAGAGAGAGAAAGAGAGAGCTAGATAGATAGAGAGAGTTACAAGGAGTTACAAGGAAAAGAAGTACCTCAAAAGGCCTTGCGGCCCATACCGAGGAGGTACCAATGGCAACGGGTGCCACGGAAAATTTTCTACACACTCAAATAGTGTGCAAAATTTGGTCTAACCTTTTCTTGAACTGACCAACAGAGGAACTGTTCACAACTTCCGAAGTTAACCTGTTCCATGTGTCACAGATCTTATACGTAAAGTAATTCCCACACACACTAGTCCTAAACCGTTTCAAATCCAACTTCCAACCATTGTTGCGAGTTGGGTTTTTTTAAACTAAACATACTTCTAAAATCGACATCGTTGAACCCGCGTAAGAGCTTGAAAACCTCGATCAGTTGACCGCGCAGCCTCCGAGTTTCAAGCGAAAACAAGTTCAGGGCGCGTAACCGTCGATTGTAGCCCATATGCCTAACGGAAGGGATTAACTTTGTGGCCCTCGCCTGCACTCGCTCCAGCCTCTCAATATCTTTCCTGAGGGTGGGCGACCAGAACTGCACAGCATACTCCAGGTGCGGCCGAACAAGGGAATTGTACAGTGAGAGCACAATCTCCTTGTTCCGAAACTGAAATTGCCTCCTGATTAACCCAGTAGTTCTGGGCTTTCTTTTCCACCTCTACACACTGTTTCGTAAACTTAAGGTCGCTGCTAATTAGCACACCCAAGTCCTTTTCTAAATCAGTCACCTCGATATTACTACCCAACATCGAGTAGTCCGACTTGGGATTGGCGTAGCCAATGTGCATCACTTTGCATTTACCCAAGTTAAACGGCATTTGCCATTTTTCGGACCACTCTCCTATCCTACCTAGGTCCGCACGCAGTTCCTCGATCGCTTCGGGGCGTCCCAACATTGGCCCCAAGCTTGGTGTCATCAGCGAATTTGGCGATCCGACTGACGATGCCACCGTCGATATCATTTATGTAAATGATAAAAAACAGGGCCCCAAAACGGAACCCTGAGGAACCCCACTAGTGACGAGGCCCAACCCGATCTAGCCCCTTTAATTACCACCCTCTGCCGCTATTCCTCATGCCAGTTTTCAATCCACTACCTATTTCCCCACCGATACCCAGCGCGCGCACTTTCGCCGTTAGCCGGCGGTGAGTACCTTATCAAAGGCTTTCTGAAAGTCGAGATAAAGTATATCAATAGCCCTACTCTTATCGTACTCACTCAACATGACGTGGAAAAAAACTCGAGCAAGTTGGGTGAGACACGACCTGTGCGTCTAAACCATGTTGGGAGTCCCCAAAGCAGCTTGTAGGAATCCAGATGGTCAACGATCCTCTCAGCTATTATCCCTTCTAATAATTTACCTACAAACTGAAGTGGGACTAATGGGACGATAGTTCCCTGGACTTTCGTGATCCCCTTTCTTAAAGATAGGGGTCACGTTGGCTTCCCTCCAGTCACCAGGCACCTGGCCCATTCCAACGATTTGTTGAAGACTGTAGCCAGGTGGGGAGCCACCTGGTCGCGCACTTCTCGCAACACTCTGGGGAGAAACTGGTCTGGCCCAGGAGCCTTAAACGCGCTCATTTGTCTATTCTATCGGCAACGACTGTCGCGGTACATCTAACACTATCCAGGCCATCACCTTCGTGCCTCACGCCTGGCTCTGGGATGACGCGGGTATCCTCCCTGGTGAACACTCCCGCAAAGTACTCATTAAGCACATTAGCGATGTCCGCGTCGGAGGTCCGCAGAACGCCGCTTCCGTCCTTTAACGGACCTATCATGCTTCTAATGGGCTTTTCTACTATTAACATAAACTGAAGAATTCCTTAGGGTTCCCCTTCCCTTGCAGAGGCTGCCACCCGTAGTTCTTCGTTACGTTTCCGCTAGCCTAACCTTTGCCTTCACTTCCCTACACAGGCGGACATACGCTTCAGTGTTCTCGTGGGAACGAGAAGAAAGAGAGCTAGAGAGAGAGTTACAAGGAGTTACAAGGAAAAGAAGTACCTCAAAGGCCTTGCGGCCCATTACCGAGGAGGTACCAATGGAACGGGTGCCAGGGAAATTTTGTCTTTCAAAACTATGCTAGCAGTAGTAGAAAACTGGATAGAAAAGTAGAAGGCTCTCTCCCCACCCTCCGCTCCCCTCCCTGCCAGAGGCAGGTACGGAAAAAGGTTGAAAAAATACCTTGACCTGGAAAAGTAGCCAAGGAAATTTTACAGGAAAGTGGAGAATATTATAAATAGCTCTATATTTAGCTTGCTCACAGAGACACCGAGCAAGCGAACTCCTGCAGAGTTTTCTGAGGTTTTAATCTTAAACTATGAGTGTGTTCTGTACTTTGTCTAGCCTATTTTTAAAAACAGATTTACCTTTGACTGGAACATCCTCTGAGGGAAGTTGGTTCCAGATATCAACTATTTTACAGGAAAAGAAATTTCCGCAGACTGAGGTCCTAAATGTCTTTACACACTCAAATAGTGTGCAAGATTTCGTCTAACCTTTTCTTGAACTGATCCACAGAGGAACTGTTCACAACTTCCGAAGGTAACCTGTTCCATGTGTCACAGATCTTATACGTAACGTAATTCCCACACACTAGTCCTAAACCGTTTCAAATCCAACTTCCAACCATTGTTGCGAGTTGGGTTATCATTTAAACTAAACATACTTCTAAAATCGACATCGTTGAACCCTCGTAAGAGCTTGAAAACCTCGATCAGTTGACCGCGCAGCCTCCGAGTTTCAAGCGAAAACAAGTTCAGGGCGCGTAACCGTCGATTGTAGCCCATATGCCTAACGGAAGGGATCAACTTTGTGGCCCTCGCCTGCACTCGCTCCAGCCTCTCAATATCTTTCCTGAGGGTGGGCGAGAGAGAGAGAGAGTCACTGAATGATTTACTTGGTTGTTTGAGAGGATTTCCATAATAAGCGTAACAGCTTCTTTCTGTAAGCCATTGCACAAAAGTAATAATAATAATAATATAATAATAATAATAATATTAATAATTTAATATTAGTTACGCCTCAGATTGGGGTAGGTGGGTGGGGGAGGTCCCAGGAGAAGAAGCCGTGTTGTTAGGTTAATTAGATTTGGTCAAGGTACAGTAACTAAAATGAGGAGAAAGTCAGTATGGAAACAAACTCATTTTAAAATGATTTTCTCGCTCAAATTCAGATTAAATAACCTTTTGGTTAAACCATCAAAGGAATAAATTACATTAATTTCATTCATTCATATATACACACACACACATATATATATATATATATATATATATATAGAGAGAGAGAGAGAGAGAGAGAGAGAGGGAGAGGGAGAAGTCTTCATTTCGGTTAGCGTGAGTTGTATGCATCCAGCAATTTCCGACGAAGTTTGGGGCCCCTTCGTTAATTGTTTTCATTCATTAAACTTTCGAATAATTGCTAATTATCCAAATCCAATACTTTGATCTTTACGTCACTGGACTTTCTTTGATTTGTTTAAATTAAGGATTTAAGCAGATCTTGTACAAGAGTTGATGCTTCTTTGAAGTTTATGTATAAACAATGATAGTCCCAATATGAAAATAAAAACCCACTCTAATAGACAGAGTTTATTTCCACAACAGTTTCAATGTCCACTGGCATCCTCCTTGGGTGGATACAGAAAAACGAATGAACCAAAACAAGAAGGAAAAACAGTCCAGGGACCGACCGTTAAGAAATTCGCACCTAGGTTAGCGGACCCTGTAATAAAATGCCCTTCCGGTGTCGGGAGAACGGTATCTAACCTAGGTGCGAATTTCTCAATGGTCTCTGGATTGTTTCCTAATCGCCTTTTTCATTCGTTTTCGGTTTATAAGTTCTGTATAATAAACAACAATGTAATAACCAATGTAATAATAAATGTATAATTTCTGTAATAAATAATTATGCAATATTAAATGTAATAAATTTAATAATAATGTAATAATTATGTAAAAAAAAAAAAAAAATATAGAATCTGTATGTTTAGAACAGGAAGATAGTTTTAAATTTGTGCGAATGTACTTAATGAAAATGCCCTTCCGGTGTCGGGAGAATGGGATCTAACCTAGGTGCGAATTTCTTAACGGTCGGTCCCTGGACTGTTTTTCCCTCTTGTTTTGGTTCATTCGCTTTTCTGTATCTACCCGAGGAGGATGCCAGTGGGCGTCGAAACTGTTGTGGAAATAAACTCCGTCTATTAGAGTGGGTTTTTATTTTCATATTTTGACCTTCACGTAGAAAAAAGTGGTTTTTTGCATTTATTAATGATAGTCCCCTTCAATTTCAGGTGGAACTCTAAATATGAATTTAACCTGTAGTACACTGCAAAGTTGGTGGTGTCCATAGATTAGTGGGTAACAACCATTTCCCTGTAAGCGAAGTGAAAACACTGAGGTCGGGTATTCGGTTCCCGGTAATAATAAAAATCAGTCAGGAGGACCAGAAACTGGCACAGAGTTCTGACCAACTAATGCGCTAACTTCCGGATGAATATAATTAACCAACTTCATCGGGAATCGACTCCCAGACCTCAGTGTCTTCACCTCGCTTACATGAAAACGGTGTTATCCAATGAGTTACGGGTGCTGACTTCGATTTCCAATGGCGCGAGCAAATAGGCCGCGTTCATCTGGCCTGAGCGCTGTGCTAATTTCTGACCCTCCTTAATGATTCTACAGTATAAACGAGCGATACCGTCCTAAAAATAGACTTTAAAACATAAATTTTAAGTTACTTGGGATGACAACGCAAAAATGAGAATTCTCGACTCTCACAGAAAAGGATCCCTCCTCACTCAGAGGGAGTTACGAACGAGCAAGGTCTCAAACGATCACTTTATTTAGAAGTTCCTGATTAGGATGTGGTTTTGTAGGAAACTCAGTCGTGCGATACGACGAAGACAATAAACTCGCCGTCAACTTATCACTCTGACTGAAATTATATTTATGTCATTTCATTCGATCAAAGTTTTTGTAAATTTGATTTTATGAAATATTAACTAACAATATATAAACTAATTAAAGTAAATTTAAAGTTTGTAAAAATTTCCCTTTTAATTAAATTACTCGTAAATATAAAAGGGAAAATATTTATAAAAAAAAAAATATATATATATACTATAGGGTGATCCAGAGAAATGGGACCCAAAAGAAACCCCTGTAACTCTTAAAGTATAAGTCCTTTTATAAAATCATACGCATCATTCGAAGAGGATAGTTACAAGTTTGTACAGGATTGTATAGGTTTTGACAATACAAGACAAGATAAGATACAAAACAAAATAAAAGTGTTAGTTAAAACTAACCCTTCAAGATGACTGCATGGACTGTGGAACAGCTGCGTTTCATAACTGAGCAATATTATGAGCATGGAAGAAGTGTAGTTTCAGCTCAAAGATCTTTCAAGACAAATTTTCAGATGTCAAAATCACCTTCTAAGAGCTGAAACTACACTTCTTCCATGCTCATAATATTGCTCAGTTATGAAACGCAGCTGTTCCACAGTCCATGCAGTCATCTTGAAGGGTTAGTTTTAACTAACACTTTTATTGTATCTTATCTTGTCTTGTATTGTCAAAACCTATACAATCCTGTACAAACTTGTAACTATCCTCTTTCGAATGATGCGTATGATTTTATAAAAGGACTTATACTTTAAGAGTTACAAGGGTTTCTTTTGGGTCCCATTTCTCTGGATCACCCTTTATATATATATATATATATATATATCAGCTGCCCAAAGACCTAAGAAACACGAAGGGAGTTGCAGTGGACATCTTCAAAAGAAGACTAGACGCCTGGCTCAGAACAATCCCCGATAAGCCGGGCGTACCTGGCTATGTGAGGTGGAAAGCACAAGAAACCAACTCACTACTTCACCAGGCCAACTCGAGAGGAAGAGCGACAAGCTTGACCTTCTCGAAATGAGGAATCATCACACGGAACCTTTGTAAGGTTGTAAGGTATGTATCATATATATATATATATATATATATATATATATATATATATATATATACACATATATACACATATATGTGAGTTTTGGAAACTCGAGAAAAATCCAATGATAACCAACACGGGTTTCGGTCAGGCAGATCATGCCTATCACAACTAATGGAACACTACAACAACATTATTGCTTCACTTGAAAGTAATGAAAACCATGATGTACTATACACAGGCTTTGCTAAAGCGTTCGACAAATGTGACCATGGAATCATAATACATAAACTGAAATATATGGGAATAAGAGGAAAAGTAGGGAAATGGATATATAATTTCCTTAGTGAGCGGCGGCAAGTCGTTACAGTACAAGGAGTATCTTCATCAGAATCAGAGGTCCTCAGCTCAGTACCACAAGGAACAGTATTAGCTCCACTACTCTTCATAATCATGCTAACTGACATAGATGAAGACGTTACCAGAGACAGCACAGTAACATCATTTGCGGATGACACAAAGATCAGTAGAAAAATAAGAAACCCAGAAGACATAAGATCTCTACAAACCGACATAAACAGAATCTACAAGTGGACGGAAGACAACAATATGAAGTTTAACACCGAGAAATCTAATATACTATTCCAGAAATGAAGCCTTTATATATATATGTAACAAGTTTTTTTGCGCACACCTACAGGTCGCTACAATTGGTGTAGAACAATGCGGTTTTCACCATTCGATGCGTCTTTTTATTCTGCAGTGCCCATGCTAAAAAAAATTCCCTAACATAAATCCTTCCCCCCCTTTTAGGGGTACAGTTCTTCCCATGCCTGTACACGCATTTTTTTAATTTTTCATTTTTAATCATAATTTTGGCACAAAATAAGTCAATACTTACTAAACATTTAATATCATTCGATTCACAAAAGATTTTTCGATTCACAAAAGATTTCTTTATCGATTCAATACAAAAAAATTACATAATTAAAACGGGCAATTTAAATAAACACGAGTTTAAAGTTAAACGAGCCACACTCGAAAATATTTACCGTGACTTTTGTGCGTTTTATTACTGTGGCTTTTGTACAAATAATTTTACGTATACACAAACAATTTGATAGAATATTGATTTATCATTCTATTTTTTAGTTGTCATAGAAATACGTTAATTAAGTTATCTGATTAGATGCGCTTTTATAGTTGAAGATAATTTTTAGAAAATTATTTATTTTCCCCACTTTAAAATATTACAAAATTTCTATTAGGTATCCTAATATCATTATGCCTGTCGCTGTAAGTAAGAAAATAGCAATTATTTTCCATTTTATGAAAATTTCGGACCCCCTAGGCCTACAAAACCAATTTTCCCCTTTTCTTTATCAAAAATTGTTGATTTTCGGAAGTCTTTCGGTTATAAATTTGTACCAGTCTATTGTTTATCTATAATCTATACTATAATAAGAGAGCTGTCCGTCTGTCCGTCTGTCTGTCTGTCCGTCCGTCCGTCCGTCACACTTTCAGAAATTACATATTACGCTATAAATGATCAGATTCAGAAATCTTGACACTATGTGAAGCTCAAAATTTTCACGGCTGCGTTCTTTTCTGTAGTTTAGCCTGTCTGTTTGTCTGTTTGTGAAATTTATCCCGGGCAGTAATGGAGAAGGGTGGGGGTGGGGGTAATGGGAATGGGTGGGGTAATGGGGAGGGGTGGGGTAATGGGGGAGGGGGTTAGCCCCCAAGTTGCATGAATGGGGGTGAGGAGGTTTTGGGAGATACCAGATTCAGAAATGTTGACACAATGTGAAGCTCAAAATTTTCACGGCTGCGTTCTTTTCTGTAGTTTAGCCTGTTTAACCGTCAGCGAAGCGACGGGAACTGTACTAGTAATAATAATAATAATAATAATAATAATAAAAAGACGTGTGTGTGTGTGTGTGTGTGTGTGTGTGTGTGTGTGTGTTCCAGCCATCAGCCATAACTCCAAAATGGAAGCAGTTACAAACATGAAACTTCACACACATATTGATTAGGTCCCGAGGTTGTGCACGTGGGTGTTAATAAATTAAATAATTAATTTTAAAACATTAAATGACGTCATCAAGATCATTACGAAACCTATGGTAAAATTATTGAATACCCGGTTAGGTTCATTGAATGCCAGGTTAGGTCATCTGTACGCCCTTGACGATTGGTTAGGTTAAGAGCGGCAGGGGTGGCCAACCTTTTTTTGATGCGTGCCATTTTTAGGTTAGGTTTAATTCGGATGCGCCAAAAAAAAATGTTGTGAAAAAATTACTAATAACTTGTAAGTAAAAATAAAAATATAATATAATATTTACCTTAAATAGAAATATAATGTGAAAAATATTTACCTTAATGAGATTTTTGATGTTGCTTCGACTTTACCAACTTCAAAATATTTGGATTTAAGTCTGTTGTAGCAAGCTGCAGTAAATTTTTTAGATTAGAATCAGTGAGTCGGGATCTTTGTTTCGATTTTATCAATTTCATAGACGAAAAGGCTGATTTTAATATTTAGTCTTAGAAGTGAAAATTTAGCACAATTCATACTAGACCTCGATGCGCCACTTCAAAGTATCTGATGCGCCACCTTTGGCGCAATGCGCCGCGGTTGGCCACCTCTGAGTCGTTAAGTTGTGATATTTTCGTTGGCTTTAACGAAAATATCATGACTTAACCTAACCAATCGTCAAGGGTGTACAATTAACCTAACCGGGCATTCAATTAACGTACCGGGGCATTCAATTAATCTAATCTGGCATTCAGTTGACCTAACCGACCATTTAATTAACCTAATCGGGCATCATTACTATTATAATTTAGCAAAAATGTGTCTGCCTGTCTGTCCGCAGAAAAAACTTTTACGTTTCTGAACCGATTTCGACCAAACTTCGTATGGTGGATGGGGGTGATGAGTAATGAACGAAAATACAGTATATGTGTGACCAGCCCCCCCCCCCCACACCACCACCAATTACTGGGCCCGAGGGCCCCCAGCACCGCGATAAAACTATAGAAAAGAACGCAGCAATGAAAATCTTGAGCTTCACATTGTGCCAATATTTGTGAAGCTTAAGATTTTCATGACTATAGTTTTATTGACCAAATAATTGAACCCCCAGTAATTAGGGGCCTGCGACCCCCCAATTACTGTCGGTTCAATTATTTGGTCAATAAAACTATAGAAAAGAACGCAGTCATGAAAATCTTGAGCTTCACATCCGAGTTCATCGTATCAAGATTTGTGAAGTTTTAGATTTTCATGGCTGCGTTCTTTTCTGTAGTTTTATTGACCGAATAATTGGTTCGCCAGTAATTGGAGGGCCACAGGCACCCCAATTACTGAGGCCCAAGGTGAGAGGAATGGGAACGATATCCAGATAAAGGGCTATTGATGTTCAAAATAAAATACGCCGTAGGCCCACAATTCGGTTTGGGTCGAAGGTCCAAGCACAGCAGATCTAACAAAATCGGCGCTTCAAAATGCGTTGGACAGACGATTCTGAAATTCCTACCTCACGACTCGCTTGCCGCACAGATTTTCTTGGACTTTGGTGATACGTTTCCAGTACTCTTTCTTGCTTTGTGGGGCTTGTCGATGTCCGTGGTCTTCCGGAACGCTTCTTGTGGACATTCTGAACAGTTCCATCGGCTTCAAACTTATCTCTAATTCGAGTGATGGTAAGTCGCGTTGGTGGATCTATTTGAAACTCCCTCCTAAACTGTCTTTGCACTTCAACTGCGTTTTCACACTTCCAATGCATTTTAGAATGAATTTCCTTTGTTCAAAGCTTAGTCTGACTGCCATTATTAATTCTAATGGGTTTAACTTGGAAAGAAAGAAACATCAATTGAGCTATCAGCTGTTAAAGTGTGTATACATTTTTTTGGGACGCCCTGTATATATATGTATGCCCCTATATTTAAATTCTGTACCGATTCATCGATTTGTTGTACCTGGTATTCCATACATTAAAACGAAGCTCACCCTCTCGTCTATTGTTAATTTCGCAGCCATCCCCTACCTAAAATAAAAAAATAATATATTATAGTCAACACTGAAAATTCCTATGATGCACGAATTTTGAGCCACCCTGTATATACACCTTTGGTTAGCTTCCGCCCGAATTGTTCATTCTGACGAAGGTCAAGCTTTTCACTCCACCTTAGACCTACAGTTTAACGTGGAATCCGAACCACGCCCCATCAGCAGCCCAGCGTCTTAACCACTAGGCCACCTAGGGTACCCATTTATCTACCAACTACTTTCTTTATTGTGTGGAAGGATGAACAGCTGGATTTTGCTGCGCGCCGGCTGCCGTCGGGTCTCGAACCAGGGGCCGATGGATTCGTAGTCAGCGACGCTAACCACTACACCACCGAGGCGCAATATATATATATATATATATACACACACACACGATGGTAACCTTGGTTTTGCTTCCACCTGAATTATTCATTCTGACGAAGGTCAAGCTTCTTGGCCCACCTTAGTTTTAACAGGGAATACGAACTATGACCCACCATGGGAGGTAAAAAATTACAATGTCCTCGCCCTAATTTGACCCCACAACTTCCCGCTCAGCAGCCCAGCATCTTAACCAAGAGGCTACGCAGGGTACCCATTTTATCGACCAACCAATTTTTTTCGTATGGAAAAATAAACAACTGGGTGAGCTGAGTTCCGTCTACACTCGCCCGGAACCGAACCAGGGGGACGTGACTTCTATATATATATATATGGAAAAGGAAACCATTCTTCAGGAAGATGTACATTTTTATTTCTTAACACCAAAAATTGGTGTTAAATAAAAATTTACGTCTTCCTGAAGAGTGATTTCCTTCTCTATACTCGTCGCGACAGTGCGTTACTTTACATCATATATATATATACAGGGGTTAGACAAAATAATATGAACACCTTGATAAATGGCGGTTTTTATTCTTAATATGGAGTTGGTCCTTCTTTAGCGGCAATAACAGCTGCAATGCGTCGGGGAATTGATTCATACAACTTTTGGACAGTGGCTAGAGGAATCCTGAGCCATTCTTCGAGCAAACCCTGCTCCAGTTCCTCCAAAGACGCCGGCGGTGGGAATCGGCTTCTGACCTGCTGCTCCAACTGACACCACAGATGCTCGATAATGTTAAGATCCGGGGATTGTGGAGGCCAATCCAAGCGTTCTACTTCACTAACATGCTCTTCAAACCAGTTTTTAACGACCCCAGCGTGTGGATTGGTGCATTATCATCCTGGAAGACGGCGCCGCCATTGGGAAACAGCGTTTGGACCATGGGATGGACCTGGTCAGCCAATATTGACAGATAGACCTGGGCGTTAACCATACCATGCAGTACTACAGCTGGGCCAAGAGTATTCCACGATATTGCTGCCCAAACCATCACAGATCCGCCTCCATGCTTAACGGTTGGGGTCAGGCAGTCGGGGTCATAAGCATCTTTAGGCTGTCTCCAGACGTAAACTCGACCGGAACATGGAAATAGCGTAAAGGAGGATTCGTCGGAGTAGACTACATTCTTCCACCGGTCCATTGACCAATTCTTATGGTCATTACACCATTTTCTGCGCCGCTCAATGTTGATGTGCGAAAGGAAGGGTTTGGCAATTGCAGCCCTCCCATGGTATCCAGCTCCATGGAGCTCGCGACGTACAGTTCTGGTCGATACCGGGCTTGCAAGATGCTGGTTAAGCTCTGCAGTCACTTTTGGAGCTGTGGTCTTATGGTTCTTTGTCACAATGCGCTTTAGCACCCGGCGGTCTTGATCACACAGCTTCTTCTTGCGTCCACTATTGCATTTGTCGGTGCTTGTCTTTCCATGGTTTTGGTACGCAGACATGACCATAGAGACAGTTCCTCTGGATACATTGAACATCTGAGCGATTTTCGTCACCGATGCACCAGCCATCCGCGCTCCGACAATTTGACCTCTTTGGAAGTCTGACAGGTCTTTCATAACTGCTAATTCATAATTCACTCAGATCTGTAAAAACAACGTGAGGGTTATAACATGACGTATACACTCTCTGTTACGCATTTAAATAGGTTTGCCAGTCATTTGACCGTTTACTTTGTGTCTGAGCAGTCCGTAAAGATAACCGGTGAAATCGGCGGGTGTTCATATTATTTTGTCTAACCCCTGTATATATATATATATATATATATATATATATATACTACAACGCCGGTTGCGCCTTACGCGGGACTGGGAGGAGCGGGTACTTTACTTAAACCTTCCCTGGTTCTCTCTCAATGTGTTATAATAAATTTGGTGGCGATTAGGCGTGTATAAACGAACATAGAACAGACAGACAGACATCAACATCATCATTATCTCCTACATATATAAATAAGTTCAGGTGTATATATATGTAAAGAACGACGCTTGTGTAGATGAGCGTTCCGCACAAGATGAGGAGGGAGAACAAACAAATGAAAAATGAGGTACCACCCGGGAATCGAACCCGGGATCATCCGATTGCCGGTCAGATATGCTATCCACTACACCAGGGATTCCCAAAGTGGTCTGTACAGACCCCCAGGGGTCTGTAGGAAGCTTCCAGGGGGTCTCTAAGCTTTTGGAAAAATAGTAACATTAACTATATTAAAATAAATTTCCATTTGACACTAGACATTCGGTAAGTGTTTATTAAACTGGTTTAATGAGCGTAGAATGTTTAATTTTACATTAATTTAAAAGCTATCTATGTTTATGAAATATACTATAGTTTGTAACTGAATTCATAATTTTTTTTGTGGGGGGGTCTATGTCCGTACGGAATTAATATTTAGGGGTCTTTGGTGGTAAAAGTTTGGGAACCCCTGCACTACACCATGGACCTCGATCAATCAGAAGTCGTAATTCTCCTACATACGAGCAGAAACCAATGCCCTGAGGGGGCACCTTCGCATGCCGTACATATACTGTATACATTTTAACTGCAAACAACACACAGTATAATTAATGTAAAGAACGACGCTTGTGTAGAAGAGCGTTCTCCCTCCTCATATATGTACGGCATGCGTAGGTGCCCCCTCCGGACATTGGTTTCTCCTCGTATGTAGGAGAATTACGACTTCTGATTGATCGAGGTCCATGGTGTAGTGGCTACCATATCTGACCGGCAATCGGATGATCCCGGGTTCGATTCCAGGGTGGTACCTCATTTTTCATTTGTTCGTTCTCCCTCCTCATCTTGTGCGGAACGCTCTTCTACACAAGTGTCGTTCTTTACATTAATTATACCGTGTTGTTTGCAGTTAAAATGTGTTTGTATATATATGTATACTGTATATATAAATTGAGGGGTCGCGCGTCTTAAGATACCTAAGCACCAACACAGGCGAAAACGTGTTTTTGATGGATATCACTATTTTCACCCTTCCTCTATCGCGTGGTTTGGGTTATAATGACCTTACGACACTAGAAGTATGGTTGAAAACCTTATGAAGCGAACTACTTTTTTCACCTCTATCGCCAGCCAAAAGTTCACCCTAAGTTCGGCGTAATAAGAAAAAAAAAATAAATAAAAATATGTATAAAATATAAAATATGAAAATCTATTCCAAAAACTCATCAACATCTTCATTAGCATACTTAGAACTCTAATTTAGCCAAAAATGAACGTTCTAGCTCAATTAATAACAGATACTCTTGCGAGAAAATTGCTGAACTTTGGAGGCGATTTCTGGCGAATTTTAATTTTGGCGCTTAGGTACCGTAAGACGCGGGACCCCTCATATATATACACACATATATATATATATATATACACTTTGTGTTACTTTGTGTGGGTTCGAACGACGGTTCAGGATCGATCTGCGGTTGACCCCTCTACAGCAGCCCGCCTCATTTGCGGGATTTGGTGAAGGAACGAATTGCTGTCTGGTCTCCTGCCCTCGTAGCCAGCCACGCATGGCTGGTCAGGGACTTTGCAGAGGAATTTGTCCAGCTGGTTCTTGAAGTTATTCAGGTCGGTGTGCTGGAGATTCCTTACTTCTCTCGGTATGGCATTGAAAAACTTTGGGCCTCGTATTCTGAGGGTATTTTCCATCCTCATTTTCATGGACCCCTGTCCCACAGCAGCTGGGACCGTACAAAATCTGCCTCTTCTCTCATTCCAGTTTGTTTCTCTTTCATTTCTAAGGTTAGGGACAGAGCCCTCAAGTATTTTTCATATATATATTGTGTACCGGTCGCGCCTTCTTTCGAGAAAGTAGAGTTCCAGGGATTGTAGTCGAGACCAGTAGTCTTCACCTTCCGTTTCTTCTACTCATCGGGAGAGTTGAAATACCAGTACAAGTTTTCAAACCAAATGAAAAATTCGCCAAATAAGAAAAAAAAATTAAAATGTTCAAACTATTACAACAGCTTAATATTAATTTCCACTATAAAATAATTTTTTATTTTTATTGGCAATACAAAATTTACAAACGAAAAATTAAATATTTGATAAAAATTACATCGAAAGGCGAACGTTTGTTGACGTTTTAGTAATCAGTTTGTTGAGCATAGCCAGCTGGCTCCAACTGACACTCCAAGTCTTGTTCACTTGACACTGTGATTTCACATACATGAGGTATGTTTCATTAAATAATTATGATAAAGCATAAAGTGCTGGTGTTTATAACAATATCATGGTACTTATACCAGTGTCCAGTAATTTTTGACAATGTGGTATCATAGTAGGGCGGGTCATACTATGCATTATTTTTAAATCAATGGAGAGGGGTGTTCAAATGACATATTTTGGTGTATAGAACACAATTCTGAAGAAAATATTTAATTCTGATAACCCTAACCTACATCATTTTGCAGTTGATTATTATTAAATTGTTGATTATTTTACTATTGTAGTTACCCCGAATATGTCTTCTCACGTTTTTATCATGGCTGCTCACGTTATCTCTCATAGAGCATTGTTCTAACTAATTCATATAAACACATATAATGTAATTCTATATAATAATAATAATATTTAAATACTCAAATAAAAAGGTGTGCCATTCCACTTAATTGTAATTATCATACAGTTTGGTATATGAAATATTTTGACGGTTTTCTGGCGCGCATAAGGCCATTTTCTGAGCCACCTTTCTCAGAGGCTAGAATGTAACGTTTCAGAACATTCTAAAACGTTTTGTGAAATATTTGAAGTGACTCATGATGGAAGCTGAGGGCAGTGACCAATCTTTTCCCGCAAAGATCAAGGAAGAACACTATAGTGTTGTTAGTGAGCCTGGCAGCTACTATCTGTTCCACTTTACCCCAGAGAAAGCAACTAAAGAGGAGTCACATGCGGAGAAGATTGCTAAGGTCCTGTTTGCCTGGCTGAAAGAGAGGGGTTATGATAAGACCTTGTTGGCCATTGGAGGAGACTCAACAAATGTCAACACTGGTGTGAAAGCTGGAGTAATGCGGAAGCTGGAGCTGCACCTGGGGAGAAAGCTGGTCTGGTTGGTGTGCTCAGACAAAAAATTATCCGGGCCAATAAGAAAGTTCCTTGATTCTGCTACAGACTTTGATATCAATCCAAACTTCACCCGAATCTCTGTTGGCCCTCCACTGATCAAGCTTCCTGACAAGGTCATTCAAGATCTCTCAACTGATCAATACTATGGCTATAAAATTGTCTGTGCAGTCAGGGATGGAGTACTTCCTGCAGGGCTGGCTCTGTTAGAGATAGGACCAGTAAACCACAGCCGCTGGCTCACCACAGCGAACAGACTTCTCAGGCTCTGGGTGTCAAAGCACGACTTAAAGGAAAGAACCTGAAGATTCTGCAATTCATTGTGGAATTCATCATTGGAGTGTATTACCCATGTTGGTTCAACGTGAAGGTCAAGCACTCCTGGATCGAAGGGCCTAGGCACATCCTCTTTCAGTTGGACTGCCTCAAGTCCCAGAGAAAGGAGGTGCTGGATATTGTGATGCCAACTGTGAGAAGATCTGCTTGGTATGCCCACAGTGAAGTCATCCTCCAAACACTACTCTGCTCTGAGGATCAGAAGGAGAGGATTGAAGGGGTGGAGAGAATCCTGGCCATCAGGGGAGAGGGGGACCCGGACACTCAGCTGGGGGACTCCTCTGTTAGGAGCAGAAAGACACCTGACATCAATTGTGATGCTTCCAGCATCGGTGACTTGATCAGCTGGTCAGAAGGTGTGTCAGAGCCACCTCTCACCTGCTCTCTAAGCACCTCAGAGGTGAAAAACTTCATCAACACCCCCATGGAGGTGCGCAACTGGCCTTGCCACACACAAAGCATTGAGAGGGTTGTTAAAATGGTGACTGAGGCTTCTGCTAAGTACTTCTCACAGGAAAAGAGGGATGGAGAGATCAGGGCTCAGGAGCCCAGCAGGAAGCTGATGTCCAAGTCTGAGTCAAAGCAGGATTTGTGCAACCTGGCAAAGTTCAAGATGTCAGGAGAATGATCTTTGTAATTATATCCAGTGATATACATGCAGTTCACCTATTAATAAATATATGTAAAGTTGATTTGGCCTTGTCAATATAAATGATTTACCTTATATCTTTTAATATATTATAAAGGGGTTCAAAAGGGTAAAATTGGCAATTTAGAAATACAAAATGATGTAGGTTAGAGTTATCCTATCCAAAAAATAAGCTCATATTTGAATTCCCCATGTAAAAACACATAATTTAGACACCCCTGATGGTAGGATTTCCTTCAGATTCATGTTGTCACCTGAGTACGACCCGCCCTAGACTATCATAGTGATGTTTAAGTGTTTATAAATGATAATTAATAATGATAATAATAATGATAATTAATTGTCTCTGCTTGACTGGGTTGATAATCTGATAACTCAATGGGTATCTGGTTGGAAAAAGTTTGAGAACCACTTGTTTGAAGCTTTTCTGCTGTAATAAATTTTTTTTACTTCTTTATTTACTGGATATACTGTTACTTTTCATTTTGTCAGTGGTCTAGTTATTTGTGAGTATTGCTCATAGTTTTCTGCTTTTTGAAGAGTCGTGTTTGCACTTAAACCCCCCCTCCCAAATAATAATAATAATAGTAATCACCAGAATCTTCCTTTTCTTGGTCACAAAGAGGACATGTCATCAGCAAACAAAGGAAACCATGGAATTGGTAGAGTTGCTGTCAAATTATGATCCAGTTTTGAAAGAACATTTTGTAAGGATTAAGCATTCTATTCCATCTGGGAGGAGAGTGGCTTCGTATTTATCTCCAAAGATTCAGAATGAGTTCATTTGCCTTTTGGGGAATTACATCAAAGAGAAAATAGTGGCTGATATCAAGAAAGCAAAGTATTTTGGGATTCTTTTTGACAGCACTCCTGATGTGTCCCACACTGATCAGATGTGGGAAGTGATCAGATCCGTCCATATTGAATGTGACAAAGTTGAAGTAAAGGAATCATTCTTGGGCTTCTTCCCTATTGCCGGAAAGACTGCTGCTGAGCTCACAGGGGATATCCTGAGACATCTGGAGAGAGATGGACTGGACATAAACCTGTGCCGTGGTCAAGGATATGACAACGCTACAACTATGGCTGGGATTCATGGTGGTGTTCAGTCAAAGATCAGAAAGATTAATCCCAAGGCTTTGTTTGTGCCTTGTGCAAATCATTCTCTGAACCTTTGCGGAGTGCACTCATTTGGAAGCGTTTCTTCATGTGTGACTTTTTTTGGAACCTTGGAGAGAGTCTATTCCTTCTTTTCAGTCTCAACTCATCGATGGGAAGTGCTGATGGAAAATGTAGGCATGACGGCCAAAAGACTTTCCCAGACAAGATGGAGTGCTCATTATGACGCTGTGAAACCAGTGAAGGCAAATTTTGAAAAGCTGACCTCAACCCTTGAAGTACTGTGCGATCCCAAAGAAAATGTGGACACAAGAGGATCAGCTCAGATTTTGCCGTCTGCCGTATGTGATTTCTCTTTTTTGAGTTACCTTTTTTTCTAGTGTGAAGTCCTGGAAGAAATTAATTTCACACAAAAGTATTTGCAAACAGTTGGAATCAGCCTTGAAAAGTGCATTGTGAAGCTCCAAGCTCTAAAACTGTTTCTTGAAGATCAGCGCAATGAAATTGTGGAGAGGACCATTCATTATGCAACTGCAAAGTGTGAGGAAATGGACATTTCTATGGAGAGAAGAGGGAGAGTAAAGCTCCGAAAAAGGATGCAGGAGAGATGGCAAAGGATGCTGGTCTCACATTGCCAGAGGAAGTAAAAAGGGCTATGTTTGAATGTCTTGATCGCTTTCATCCAGAATTGGAGATTCGTTCTAAGGCAATGGATCAAATTCTGTCAATCTTTGCTGTTATTCAGCCAAACACTTTGGTTGTTGCAACAGAAGAAGAACTTCGGAAGTATATTCCAAATTTGACTCAGATTTTCGATGAATTCTCTGATGAAGATATCAGTGTGGAAATTGGACGATTTCGGAGGCATTTGGAAGCTGCCAAAATCAGCGTGAAAGAGGCAAAGAAATGGACAGCATTGCAGTTTCTGGAGTTTATTGTGAAATGGGATTTTTGTGAATCTTTGCCAAGCTTATCACTGTGTTTGAGATTCTTTTTGACTGTCTGTATGTCTATTGCTTTATCCAAAGTGAAATTGATAAAAAATTTCTTTCGCTCGACCATGAGTCAGACTAGATTAAGTAAATTTGGTTTTACTTTCAGTTGAACATGAATATGCAAAGAAGGTGAATTTTGATGAGGTCATTGATCAATTTGCAGAAATTAAGGCTCGAAAGCAGAGACTGTGAATTCTCTCTATTTACCTTTGAAGAATAGGCTGAGGCTCAGCCTATTCTTTAAAGGTAAATAGAGAGGATTCACGCTCAGCCGCTGAGCGTTGAGACTGGATTTCCTGTGTTTTTTGTATAAAATAAAATGCAGTATTACCTGTTCACTGAATTTTTAATGTCCTGCATTTTTCTTTTTACACTTTACTTATTACAGTACTGTACTGTTTAAAAATCTACTTGCAAACATAATATATTTTTCTGTGTGTTTAAATTTTAAAATTATTTATGGGGGGTGCCAAAGGAAGGATCCGCCCCGGGTGCCAAATACTTTAGGTACGCCCCTGCTTCTACCTTAGACGTAAAAGTCCTTTGTATAGCTATAATGTTCGCCATGTCTCGTTTTCTGTGTGGGCTTGTGAGTACTGAGCAATACTCAATTATTGGTAGGACTAGGCTCTTCCATAATTTGAGCATGATGTTTGCTTTTCTGCTGCGGAAGCTCCTCCAGATGATTCCCATTATTTTTCTAGCCGTTGTAATTTTGATGTTGTAGTGCTCTCTGAATTCTGTATCCTATGATATTACTCCCAGATCCCTGATTTGTAGATTTGGTGGTATCTGTTCGTTTTGCAGAGTTTTGTATCTTTTATTCTGTAGCTCCTTGTTATTATCATATCTTAGAAGTCGGAATTTTTCTTCGTTGAACTTCATATTGTTGTCTTCTGCCCACTGGAATAATGTTTCAATGTCGTCTAGTAATTTTCTTGTCATATTCGTTCAATATTTCCTTACATATCTTTGTGTCTTCTGCGAAACATGATACAATACTGTCCTTAATATCTGCATCAATATCTGCAATCATTATTATGAACAGCAAGGGAGCTAATACTGTCCCTTGTGGAACAGAGCATGACTTGCGAGACTTCCGATTTAACTCCGTTTACCACCACTCTTTGTGTTCTTTGCGTCAAGAAATTAAATATCCATCTTCCTAGCTTTCCAGTAATGCCTGTATTCTTAAGATTGTGTGCTATGATTCCATGGTCACATTTATCGAAGGCTTTAGCAAAGTCCGTATATATTACATCTATGTTTTGTCCTCGACACAATGTTTCCAGTATTTTCTCCTGGTGGTCTAGTAGCTGCGATAGGCATGATCGTCCAGCCCTGAAGCCATGTTAATATATATATATATATATATATATATATATATATATATATGAGGGGTCCCGCGTCTTAAGGTACCTAAGCGCCAAAATTAAAATTCGCCAGAAATCGCCTCCAAAGTTCAGCAATATTCTCGCAATAGTATCTCTGTTAGTAATTGAGCTAGAACGTTCATTTTTGGCTAAATTAGAGTTCTAAGTATGCTAATGAAGATGTTGATGAGTTTTTGGAATAGATTTTCATATTTTACATTTTATATATATTTTTTAAAAATTTTATTTTCTTATTATGCCGAACTTTGGGTGAACTTTTGGCTGGCGATGAGGTGAAAAAAGTAGTTCGCTTCATAAGGTTTTCAACCATACTTCTAGTGTCGTAAGGTCATTATAACCCAAACCACGCGATAGAGGAAGGGTGAAAATAGTGATATCCATCAAAAACACGTTTTCGCCTGTGGTGGCGCTTAGGTATCTTAAGACGCGCGACCCCTCATTATATGTAATATTTAATCTTTAATACTATTTCCATTGGTTTTAATTGGGTTTTTACTCGTTTTGGCATCGCGATGACGAGACGGGCACAGGTGGCACTCTCGATTTTGTTCCATTCATCTTGGATCACTGTAAATAATTCAGTTTCTGACATTTCAGTTTCGAACATTTTTCTTTAAAATTCTTCACAAATGTTCAATTGGATTTAAACCAAGAGACTCAGGAGACCAATTCATCAGTTTCATTCCCTTTTGTCTCAAGCCAGTTCGTAGTTACACCTGAAGTATGGCATGTAACATTGTCTTGTTGAAATGATACTTCATTTTTTTTTTTTTTTGTTTCTGAAAAAGCATGTCAGTGGATGGATCCAGGACATTTTTTAACATGCCTACAGAGGTTCGGAAATTCGTTTTCCTCTCGCATTAAAGGAGCTTTTCGACCCCCTCCGAATACGTGTATCCCGTACCACCACTCTAGTTCGCCAAAGAAGTTCCGAAAACCTGTAAAATTAGATTAAGATAGTGAATGCCAGATATCAGCGAATACAACACGTCAGTTGAATATGAAAATATGGAAAAAAAGAGGGAAAATTAAGTTGTTTAAGAGCTGATCCAATTACCTCCACGGTTACTTTCGTTGCACCAAAGAACTTTTGACCAATGTTAAGGTGTCCAATGTTGGCACTCTTTTGCCTATTACTTTTTTTTTTTTTGTGAGTGACCTCCGATAGGCATGGCTTACTTCTTGCTTTACAAGCCTTTGAGCCCTGTTTCAGTATGTCCTTTTGTCACGGTTCTTTCAGAAATAAAAATTTCAGTGGCCTCTTGAAAATTCGAACGAGTCCCTGAAGATGTTTCTTTACGATTTGTGATGGACAGCTGATTTAACATTCGATCCTGACGCTTACATGTTGTTCTTTTTCGACCACTACGTGACTGATTTGGATAACTTTCGATAGCTTTGAAGTGTTTCAGCGTTCATCTAGAACATTTTAGTCTCTAAAAGTGCATCCTCAGAGTACCTTTCAGGAGATAGTATCACTGTTTGAGCTCTTTTTCTTGTTTTAGCCATTTCACTGAAAACGTACAGTAAACCTGTCCAATGGACACATTTCAGTTTGTTTTGCTGATGCGTCACTAGACATTTTTTTTCTATAATGTTGCGTCCAACTGGACATTAAAAACATGTCAATTGACATACTAAATCCTAACTGGCATGTTTTCGTTTTCTAACTGGACGCATTATCATAGAACACAATTGTCCAGTGAGGCATCAGCAAAACAAAATTAAATGTGTACAAGTGTACAAGTGGGTATGTTTTACGTACGAAATTACCTTTGTCCAAGGACAGAATTACACATTATCAGATTGACAAGGTATTGCATTTACGTTTCATTTACGTCACTTACTAATTTGGTTTGTGTATTTTTGCTTTGAATTGTGCGTTTATGGTTAAAAATGGTGACTCTATTAATGAATATCATTATTTGAATATGGCGTACCTCGCGTGGCGTAGCGTGTTCTTTTTTAGGGGTAGAAAATGTGTTATAAATTCCAGACTGAACAAATTTGGCACCTTGTGCTAATACATGTTTTTCAAGCCACTACGTCACAGGCTTAGCCATGCTATAATATAATGTATTATTATGAGAAGCTGAATTTAAAATTGCCACAGGGAAATGTATCTCTCTGTCTCTACCTCTCTCTTCTTTATTGCCAAAAATTTTTTACAACCGGTTCTAGATTTCCGACTGGGCCAGATATTTTTCCGATCACGGGTGGCAGTCGCCCCCTCATCCCCCCCCAAATGGATCCTCAAAGAATGAAGAGAAAATGAAGGAGAGAAACGAGAAAGTAGAATAAAAGGAGTACAGGGAAGGAACAAAAAACAGATAAGGAAGCGAGAATGAATAAGAAAAAAACCCAAGGATTAACCAAGCAAACTCCGTTTGATATTCAAGAGGGGGATAAACTCCTTACTACAGCTTTGGGGATTCAAACCACAAGGTCTACAAACGCCGAATGAAAAGAGATAGACATTCTCACAAATTAACCTTTTATCTCATAATATCACTTATTTCAGTACCGTAAATCAGAGTCGTTAATTAAGCTCAGAACTTTTTAAAGAAAACTACGAATTACTATACAAAATTTAAGAATTTCAAGATTATATTAATATATTAAATTTTCATTTCATCACGTTTATATGATATATTTACATTAACATATGATAGATATGGTATGTTCCAATAACTGCTGTTTATACAATTAAACACCTTATTTTTAGTGTTAATAGAATTTATATTAATAACTTTAAACGTATACGTATACTTTAGCGTCGGAAATGATTTATACGTTTAATATCAACAAAAAATACGTAAGCCTCAATATAACGGAGCAAGTGTAGTTTACGCTCCCCTGACGCCAAAGGGGGCACAAACTACACTAGGTCAAAGTTAGGGAAGGGAACGTAAACTACACGAGGATCTTTAGGAGACATTTTTTAAATGAATCCATCAAATAAAACGTTAAAACTAAAGAAAATATTACGACTTAACCTAACCAATCGTCAATTTATATACTGTATACATATGATCACTTGAAGATCAGGGCCCCCAGCCTTCTTTAGTTAGCCTCACAAGGCTAACTAACGAAAGTATCACGACTTAACCTAACCAATCGTCAAGGGCGTACAGTTGACCTAACGATTGGTTAGGTTAAGTCGTGATATTTTCATTAGTTAGCCTTATAAGGCTAACTAACGAAGGCCTAACTAACGAAGCCTTATAAGGCTAACTAACGAAGGCTGGGGGTCCTGATCTTCAGGTGATCATATATATATATATATATATATATATATATAAATTACGATTGGTTAGGTTAAGTCCTAATATTTTCGTTAGTTTTAACGTTTATAAATTGACGATTGGTTAGGTTAAGTCGTAATATTTTCATTAGTTTTAACGTTTTATTTGATTAGGTATACGCAGACAAAGTTGGGGAACACAAACTACACTAGGATAATGTAGGGGAAAGTAAACTACACCAGGCACCACAGGGGGACGTAAACTACACTTGCTCCAATAAAACTATTAAAAGTATTGGATCACCTGAAGATCAGGGTCCCCAGCCTTCTTTAGTTAGCTTTATAAGGCTAACGAAAATATCGCGACTTAACCTAACCAATCATTAGCCAGACTCTGTGCTAATTCGTCAGCCAGACTCTGTACTGAACGGACGCATTTCCTGAGTTCTCTGATACTGCATCTACTTTTGCATATTGTTAAGAATTTTACTTTTGGAAAGTTTTGAATTTTATATACTTGCGTTTATATTCACATTGTTATAGTTAAGTAATTGAATATTAGTGGTTTTTAGCGCTTCAGAAGTTTTCATAGCGTGCCGGCTTAATTTAACTTAAACTTGTGACCGTTATAAACTAATTTTTAACTGCGCGATGCCGTCGCAGAAAGCGTCGTGTGTTAGGTGTGGGGTAAACCGGTGGTATTCGGAATTTAATGATTATAACGGCGGTCCTATGTCGATTACCGAGAGATCAGTTTGTTTCTTTTGCGAGTTAATGGAGGAAATAGTTGACATAAAACGCAGTGTACGTGAGGTAACGGAAAGATTTGCAACGCTTGATGAGGACAGGGGTAGGGCTACGGTTGACGAAAGCCGGACCAATACTAACGTTGAAGGCGTCAGTAATTTGAAGGGTGAGGTGCTTAACCTAGTGTCTAGTTTAGGTAGCTTGTCGGGAAGGTTGGATAGAGTTGAGGAAGGGGTTAAGGTTAATCCGAGATTAGTAGATGGTGAGGGATTTAGAGAAGTTAAGGGTGGAGCTAGGCCGCGTACGTTAGGTGATAGTAATCCCCCCCTATCGAGGTTTCGAACCCTTTCGCACATTTGGAAAGGGACGTGAATGAGGGGGAAACTATTTTAATTGGGGACTCTTTAGTGCGCCACATGGACAAAGAGTTCGTTGAACGGCATCCAACCAAGAGGAGGAGGGTCTGTCTCCCAGGGCCCAGGGTTGCAGAGTTAGGGACGAAGTGGATAGGATTGACGTTGCCTGCCGTCACTCGATGTTGGTGACGATGGTAGGAGGCAACGACTCGTATAGGCCCGATACGAGAGTGCCTGACCTTTTAGAGAGATATAGGGGATTAATTAGGTCCCTGAAGGCGAGGTCAGAGAGGTCTTAGTTCTAGGTATTACCCCTAGGCACAGTTTGGGTATTAGATTACGTCAAAAACAATATGTTTGAATACTAAATTAGAAGAGATTTGTGCTGAGGAAAATGTACCCTTCGTAAAGCTGTGGTCCGAATTCAGTGATCCTAGCCTTTTAATAAAGATGGGGTGCATTTTAATTAAATAGGTAATGCTAGGCTAGGTAGGTTAATTGACGATAACGTACGAAAGCTGTATAGGTCGAAGCCTTCTTTAAACGTTGTGAGTCCGGGGAACGCGGACCCGACGTGAAAGATGGTTTGGGGCGTCGGCCCGTAGTAAAAAATAACTTAAACGTCTTTTATTGTAACGCGCTTAGTATTAGAAACAAATTAAACGAATTTAAGGCGATAATTTATTCTGGCAACTCCGATACAGTTGCTATCACTGAAACGTGGTTAAATACCGTGACTCGGGACTTGTTGGGGGAACTTGATGTACCGGGTTTTAAACTCTTTACTAATGATAGGTTACATAGGATTGGTGGCGGCGTTTTGCTGTACATTCGTAATTCCTTTAGGGCTATCGAGGTTAAGATAGATTTTCCGGCAGCAATTAATGCGATATGCGTTGAAGTTAGGGCGCGTAGTATTAGTTTTAATTTTGTTGTTTATAGACCTCCCGTTCAAGCCCTCGATAACGATACTAGATTTTAGTCACTTCTTGGTAACTTTATTGACAATCGGAATAGTATAATTGTCGGAGACTTTAACTGCCCTAATGTTAATTACGAGACTTTTACTGGTAATGAGGAGGGTTTGAGATTGATTGAGTTCATGGAAGATAATTTTTTACGACAGATGGTTACCGAACCAACGCGCGGTGACAATATTTTAGATTTGGTGATGACGAACGGCGAAAATATAGTCGAAGGTTTAGAATTAGAAGTAGGCGAGAGTTTACGATGTAGTGATCATCAAATTCTTAGTTTAAGTTATTGATAGAAAACACTAAGGATAGTAACGTAATAGAGTCCCTGATTTTCGTAGGGCTAATTTTGATAGTTTTGCGGATAGGATGAGAGTAGTGGACTGGGATAACTTATTTATGGATAATGACACAAATTTGCAGAGGCGTTTAAAGAAAGTTTTATGAATATTGAAAGGGAGTTTATTCTTCGTAGGCCCAAGCGCGCTAGAAATCATGGTAGGCCCAAATGGTGGACTAGGGAAATAGGCGAGTTCATAAACGAGCGTAACAGAGCGTATAGACTTAATAAGCGCAATGGCATGGCAGCTAACTTTAATAGATATATCGAGCTTAGACGTCAGGTTAAAAGATCAGTTAGGAATGCTAAGTGTAATTTAGAGATACTTATAGCTGCGGATAGTAAACATAATCCAAAGAAGTTTTTTGAATACGTCAATAATCGTAAGCCGATAAAAGATAACATAGGCCCTCTAGTGGATGTTAACGGCGCTTTGGCTTCTGACTCCCAGGCGATGGCGGGTATTTTCAATAACTTTTTTGCGACAGTTTTTACCGTAGAAGACGTAAATAATGTTCCCGACGTGGACGAATCGTTCCATTTAGTAGCGAGACTATTTTGAATGAAATAACTGTTTACGAGGGTGAGATTGCGCATTATATCGATAGGCTAAAAGTTAGCAAGGCTCCAGGCCCTGACGCTTTTTATCCCAGACATTTGAAAGATTTGAAAGACGTTATCGTAGGCCCCTTAACGAGGATTTTTAATCAGTTACTCGAAACGGGGATGATTCCTGAAGACTTCAAATTAGCCAACGTCACGCCCACTTTTAAAAAAAGGCGACCGCACAGTAGCTAGCAATTATAGGCCCATTAGCTTAACGTCAATTGTCGGTAAACTTTTGGAATCCGTAGTTAGGGATCGTATCATCGATCACTTAGAAAGTAGAGATTTGATTAATAGTAGTCAGCATGGGTTTCGACGTCATAGATCTTGTTTAACTACTTTGTTAGAATTTTATAACGAATTAGTGCGCGAATACGATAGGCTTAGAGCGGCTGACGTTATTTATTTAGATTTTAAAAAGGCGTTCGATACAGTTCCGCATAGAAGATTAATTGCGAAGGTTAAAGCGCACGGTATACGCGGTCAGGTAACTAACGGTTAGAGGAATGGCTTCGTGCGAGGAGACAGAGGGTCGTTGTTAATGGTAGGGGTGGTTGGATTAGGTAGCGGTGTCCCACAGGGTTCAGTGTTAGGCCCATTGCTATTCGTAATTTACATTAACGACATAGATGTAGGATTGACTAGTAGCGTGTCAAAATTCGCGGACGATACTAAAATAGGCGGTAAGGTTGTTAACGAGGACGATAGAAATAGGCTCCAAGACGATGTAAATAGGATTATGGAGTAGACGGATAAGTGGCAGATGCAATTTAGCGTGGAAAAATGTAAAGTTTTGCATATAGGTTCTCGTAACAATAATTACACGTACACGATGGATGATAAAGAGCTAGCGAGCGTTGACGAGGAAGTAGATTTAGGCGTACGCGTATCTAAGGATTTAAAAGTTAGGAACCAGTGCCTGGAGTCTTGCGCAAAAGCTAATAGGATGTTAGGCTTCATAGCGCGTAATTTCCTGAACGGCATATTCATATAATATCGAAGGATATTATATTGCCCCTTTACAAGTCCTAGTCAGGCCTCATTTAGAATATGCCGTTCAGGAAGTAGATTTAGGCGTACGCGTATCTAAGGATTTAAAAGTTAGGAACCAGTGCCTGAAGTCTTGCGCAAAAGCTAATAGGATGTTAGGCTTCATAGCGCGTAATTTCGAATTTAAATCGAAGGATATTATATTGCCCCTTTACAAGTCCCTAGTCAGGCCTCATTTAGACTATGCCGTTCAGTTTTGGTGCCCGTATTTGCGTGAGGATATTGATAGGTTAGAAAGGGTTCAGCGTCGTGCACGAAACTAATTCCGTCATTGCACAACAAGTCTTATGAAGATAGGATAAAAGAGTTAGACTTGCATTCACTCGAAACTAGGAGATTAAGGGAGGAGCTTATTGAAGTTTTCAAAATCGTTAATAACATCGATAACGTAAATTTTGACAAACTGTTCACTTTCGATAATTGCAATACTCGTAATAACGGATTTAAGTTGCGTGGCGACGTTTCATTACTAATATCGCTAAAAACTTCTTTACATTTAAAGTAATTGATAAATGGAATAATCTTCCCGCGTCAGTCGTTAACTCTACCAGCGTTAATATGTTTAAGAACCGTTTAGATAGGCATTTTGAAAATATTAACGTTGTTTAAAATAAAAAAAACAATTGGCAACAGGAGCTCTGGTGGTGGTGGACGAGGATGAGTCTGTTGACGATAATGCCAGCTTGTGACATGCCAGCGTGTGATGCCAGCAATAAAATTATTTAAAAAAAAAAAAATTAGACTAACGCGAACGTAGATTTAGCTCGTAGGGTAAACTAACCCACTTTTTGTTTAAATTTACCTACTTTTTTTCTTATCTCTTTACTGCATGTCTGTAACTCTTTAGTTGCATGTCTGTAGTTTGCATGGTATGAGAGTGAGTTAAGACTGTTTTGCATGATTTGTAAGCGTTCTTATTTTACTTTTTCATCTTTCACCCCTTTCCTATTCTCTTCGACTATTTTTCCGAGTTGTCGGCAGTGGCCGGCGGATGATGATCGTGTCTTTTTTCTCTTTTTCTGAATGAATGTTAACCCACGAGTGATAGGTGTTGCTACTTACTAAACCACTTATTCTCTTTTCTTAACCCCCTACTCTTTCCCTTCTCTCGGGCTAATCTTAGAGTGGCTCTTAGGGTCTTTGTTAGCCTTAGCATCTGTAGATCTGTAAACATACAGATGATCTAACGATTGGTTAGGTTAGGTCGTGATATTTTCGTTAGTTAGCCTTATAAGGCTAACTAAAGAAGGCTGGGGGCCCTGATCTTCAGGTGATCCAAAGTATTAAAATGATATTACAACTGATAAATGCGCCATGTTGAAGATGTAGCTTCTTCTTTGCCCGGTTAGGTCATCTGTACGCCCTTGACGATTGGTTAGGTTAAGTCGTGATATTTTCATTAGTTTAAACGAAAATATCACGACTTTATATAACCAATCGTCAAGGACATACAGTTGACCTAACCGGGCAAAGGAGTAACGTCGTCAACATGGTACATCACGTGCCTTACAGTATTTCCCAGCTATATTCACCAATTCTTATGGAGAAATAAATATAAAACTAACTTATTTGCGCATTTGATTATATCCATTAATGACATTTATCAGTTCTAATATCGTTTTAATACTTTTAATACTAATAATTATAATAATAATTAAAAATAGTTATAATTTCCTACGCTAAAGTATACGTATACCAATTTTAAATTATAATTTATCATTTATAAAATAAATTGTACTTTTATATTGGATGTGGACAAAGAGCCAACGGAAAAATATAGTGTAATATTTCTAATTCGATTTTGACACACTAAAACGTGTCAAATTTTGGACAGATTTTTTTTTTTCTTACATAGCCCTGTTCAAAATTTAGATGCATGTTGGATCATATGTAGAATTCGGACCCCAGGTAACCCTAATGGAGAATACAGACCCAACTTTCCCCTAATGTAGAATCCAGACCCCAACTTTCCCCTAATGTAGAATCCAGACCCCAACTTTCCCCTAATGTATAGATTATAGAAGCCAGACCCCAAACGAATCGTATAAGGACATCAATAAACAATTTAAAGGTACATAGAAAATTTTATTATTATTATCACAAATAAAAACCATTAAAATCACACAATTGTAAAATCTTATGGATCAAATGTAGAATTCGGACCCCAGCCTTCTTTAGTTAGCTTTATAAGGCTAACTAACGAAAATATCACGACCTAACCTAACCAATCGTTAGGTTAACTGTACGCCTTGACGATTGGTTAGGTTAGGTCATGATATTTTCGTTAGTTAGCCTTATAAAGCTAACAATGGTTCGGCTAAAACTGACTCGAATAGTTAAAGCGTAGCTTAAACATGGCCTCGGATGTTAAGGCAAATGTAGAAACTCAAATAGTTAAAGAGTAGCTTAAACAAGCCAAATGGAGAATACAGACCCCAACCTTCCGCTAATGTAGAATTCGGACCCCAACCTTGGTAGGGGTCCGAATTCTACATATGATCCTGCATGTTTAGACAAGTTTTAGACACATTAAAATATGTCAGAGTTTGACAATTTCAAAGTTTGTCCATTTGACAGGTTTTTAGGTTGATTCGCCATATTTCCATTCTCAATATTAGATTCAGTTTTACTAGTTTTAAATCACCAATAGATAAATATTAAGTTTCACGGAGACCAATTTTTTGAGAAAGTCGAAATATGTTACTGTACAAAGATCCTGATTGGTTGAAATTGGTTACTTGGGAAATAACTAACCAATCTAACACGATCACCTAATCCAGTGCAAATTGGTGCCTGCGAAACTTAATATTAGATTATTAATATAATATTATTGCAGAATTGAGAGAGTTATTGGTATTTTTATTTGGCCCCATCATGATTGAATTTCGCTCAATGCACTGCCAATAATTTCAATGCACTGCCAGCCACGAAAAGGTGTACGTAAAGTCAGCTACAAAAATGTCTACCAAAATGTCCACCAAAATGGTAACTACGTACTGTAACTACAAATAATCTGAAACATTTAGCAGAACAACTTCTTTATAGATTTCACCTAACATACAGATAAACTAAAATATTAGTTGGTTGGATAGTTCGCTGTTTAGTGTAAAACTCTCAACGTACCTCATGCTTCTGGCTATATATACACACACAGTATATATATGTTACAGTCAGTGTGTAACCAGCCATTTCGCGCAATGGCTGAAACTTTTAGTCATTTCGCGAAATGGCTGTTTCACTTGGTCATTTCGCGAAATTACTAAAATCTTCAGCCATTACGCAAAATGGCTGAAATTCCACCTTGGTCATTTCGTGAAATGGCTAAAATGACTTTTGTCATGAAGTCATAGAAATAACAAACATCACATTAAAATTGGAAACCTTTATTTAACTAACTAAATCTGCTAAAACATATATACATCCACAGGTCTGTTCAAATAAGTGAGAAACACTCTTCAAATACACATTTGAACACACTTGAACATTTGAACACATTTGAATTCGAATTTTCAATATAGAGGTTTTCAAATACTAACCGGGCCTTCAATGTTATTCCGATTTCCGTCACTGAAGGCCCAGTTAGGTCACCTGTATGCAGAGATGGGCAAGATCACCAACTTTGGTGATCTTGAAGATCAAGATCAGATCACCAGAAAAATGTGATCTTGAAGATCAAGATCAGATCACCAGAAAAACGTGATCTTGAAGATCAAGATCAGATCACCAGAAAAATGTGATCTTGAAGATCCAGATCAAGATCGTGATCTTGAAGATCACTTTTCAAGATCACTTTTTAAGATCACTTTTATATGAATTGAAAAAAGTTGTACTCTTGTAGAGTAAACAAAAACAAATTATTTTGTTAATCACTCCTGAAAAGTATCACTCCTAATACTCCCCTGAGGGCTGAGGCAATACAAGCATCGCATCCTACCCATGTCACCTGATCTAAACCACGGGGATTGACGATTCCCCTTTCAGTTTTTCAGGTGGTAAACTTAAAACTTAGTATTATCATAACTTATCAGCAAAGAAAAAACTATTAAATGACCTACATATAGTTTTTAGTTCTATTTTTCTCATTCTCATTTCACCAGGTCCATAACCCATATCAATGAATGGTCAGCATATATAAGTAAACATTTTTTACATAGAATTTAATTTTACAGTTTTACTGCAGTACGCAATTACTGACAATATAAGGGTAAAAACCGCAAGTTAAGAGTGTTAATTTAATGTTCAACCGCTGTAAACATTTGCTTTCAGCAAAACCAATTGTTCAAAGTTACCATCCGAGAGACGACTTCGTTTGGGGCTATAAACCATGCCAGCAAACGAAAACAACCGTTCCACTGGTGCAGAGGAAGGTAGCGTGGTGTTATACCTCTTGAAGATCTTCTTTATAGCAGGATACCTATCTAAAGAGTCGAGTGCCTTACTGGTGTCCTGCAAATAATTGAGGACTTCCAAGTCTTCCTTGTTGTTAGGAGCAGAGAATGAGCCGTCCATAGTTCTGAAGAAATCGTCTTCAGATGATGAGTCTGAGTTCACCGAACTATTACCACTGCTGTCAGAATTACAATTTCTTACAGCCATTTGCAGCTTGTCTTTTACTTGAGACTTGATTGCTTCATGATCGCCGAAATTAGGCCCTTGCAACAATGATATCCATCTAAGTTTGAAATACGGATGAGATACTGAGGCCAAAACGGCATCAGTTACCTCGGGGCTCAACGACAAAAAATGACCAAATCTGGCATTGAAGCCAGAGACGACTGCTGCCAGTAATGGCATGCAGTGTCTCAAGCGCAGGTCGTTTGGTTGGATAGGCTCCAATCTTGCGAGGGCATCTTGAGTCACTAGGACTGTTGGAAGAAGACAACCGTAGTAGCATTCTTTCTCTGCCTGTAATTTGTTGAGGGCTGCTGCAATTGGTTTTAGAACAGACAAATATTCTGAAATAAATTCCAATTCATTGTCTTTGAGGATGGGTAGATTCAGTTCTTCAAGAGCTACATTCACGTCGTTCTTATGTTTATATATTTAGCTTAATGAGTCGTACATTGAGTTCCATCGGGTGACGCATGGGTACCTAAATTGGACGCCAGTTATTTCCTGTATTTTTTCTGCTGACTTGGGTTTACCAGCAGCATTCCACAGCGCCGAACATTTTCCCATTGCAGAATGCTTTATCTTCTTTAGTCCAGGTGAATTCAGTCCTTTATCTGCATCAGTTGTTGCTACCAAGTTCAATGTGTGTGAGGCACATCGAATATGGGATGATAGTTTCACTGACTCCTCTCCATGCTCTCCTGAATGTTCAGGAAAGTTGCTGATGATAACCTCTTCATCTGAATCTTTTTCATCATCATCTTCATCTGCATCATCTTCATCAATGTCGTCAGTACGATTCTGAACACGAACACCGAACTCTTTAAAGCATTTCACCATGTTCGATGCATTGTCGGTGACTGTAGATACAACTTTTCTATAAGATAAACCATGCTCCGAGTTGATCCTGTCCAATATTCCAGCAATTTATCAAAGCTATGTGTTCCACGAAATCTTCGGCATGCCAGTGCAGCTGATCCTCGCGACAAGTCATCATTGATCTGTAATGTAAGAATATAAAATCAATGTTTGTATGAACATTTTTTTAAGCTTAATTTAATAATATTGGTTAGACACGCACCAGCTAAACTGCGCCACCAAACATTGAAGAGAAGAACTATGTGATATAAAGGAGGCAATTCAGCGATGAGTCGCCTACCATACCACCACATCAGTGACCCATCCCATAAGAGCAAAATGTGGAAGAGTCCATATTCACAGCCTGTGAATATGGACTCTTCCACATTTTGCTGTGAATCAGACACAATGACAGATGACAGAATCAGTGAATTAGTGTGAAATTACTGTGAATCACAGCAAATGAAGACTCACCAAATTAATGAATGAGGAACACATGTCGAATAATTGAAAAGATTATACTATAAGTCTATCAGACTATCAGTCTATCACCAATGGTCAATTTATCAATTATATAAAAATAATACACTAAATCAATAGCATACCCAATGCGCAGTGACTCCCATGAAACTGCGGTGATTAGTTGACCATATGTCGCATGTAACACACACATGGTCAACTGCTGCCAGTTTTGCTTGTATGTCTTCCTTCATTGTACTGGTTGTTGTTGCAAGAGATCTAGCCAGGGTGCGTCTAGATGGCACCTGAACAGCCGGGTTGACGTCTGAAAAAAATATTTAAAAATTAAAACAAATACAATAGATTAGCTATGGAAAAAATATCAAAATATTTAGCTAGGCTAGCGATAGTCTAATGTTCATACAAATAATATGATTAATTATTTTAATCAGATATTAGCTATGGAAAAAATAGCAAAATATTTGAGTTATACTAACATGAAAGAAGATCCTTAAATTCATGTAGTTAGTTCAACTAGGCTCAATGGTAGGAGCCCATTAGCCACAAGCGAGAGAATCTTCTTTTCAAGGATATCCTTGCATATTGGTGGTCCTGGTTTTTGCTTGGAAATGTGGAACATGCTTAGTGTTGACTGCTTGGCAATTTTGGCAGGGCCAGCATTGCTGCCGCTGGCATCTTCTTCTTTAGCTGGACGCTTGCGAGATTTCTTCTCCGATTCATATTCACCCAAAAGATCCGAATGTAGTTTCTGCACAAGAAAATAAATTATTATCATGCGGAGAGACTTCTTGAACACCCTGTATAATATTTATCAGAGTATCAAACTTCTAGTTGAAATTAATACTTAACAAGATTCTAAAATTTTGTTATCTTTAACTAAAATTATTTTCACCATGATCAGTGCATTTTTATCCTATGTTAAATTGAAAGCCGAATTTCGTCCTTCAGTAACTAAATAGGAGAAATTACAGACATGGATCAGACAGAGAGAAAGACAGATACACCTGGCGTTTTATTATAGTTGGATATCGGCAGTTTTTAATGTAGTTACTAGTCCATAATCTATTAATATCTGAAGTGCACAATATATTCAAATGGACGTCTATGTAAATGTAGCATTAGTCTTGTATGGCACCAGTCACTTAAAATATGACTTGAACCATTATGTTAATGTTGCTACTTACTACTTAGTTACTAAGTAGTACTAACCCTGAGGTGCCTCAGAAGATTGCTTGTTGAGTCGAGGCCAGCAGACAGAATTGTAGTTTTCTTTGTACACTGCCTACAAATAACTTTGACACTGTTTCCAGTTTTTTCGACAATTTGAAAATATTTTCCGTTCAATAGCACAGATTGATCCTTATTACCAACATTGTTATCTAATATATTGAATACTGTTCTGGTGACAACCTAGAATATTTGGTTCCCTTGGGAGCCTGTTGAAGTTGTAAAATTGCACTCATTATTAACAAATTCAATCTGTAAATAAAATATGTTTAGAATTAATTTATTATGAATACGGACCTATAGGCTATATTTTATGCCTATATATAATAATATATTAATAGAACACTTTTAACATAATTGCACAGTAAATTACACTTTTTACGAGCCTAAATTCCACAGCAACTACACCTTCCATGAGCCCACGCATGACGCAAGTCACCCAACTAACAGAAAACATAAACAGTCGGTGTTGAACAAAGTTGCCACCAGATGTCGCTTGGACAAAAACAAATGACATTCGCATAGCGGCATATTTAAGAATCTGAAATTAAAAGTGATCTTGAAGTCTAAAGTGATCTTCAAGATCAAGATCACAAGAAATAAAGTGATCTTAGATCAAGATCAAGATCACCATAATAAAAGTGATCTTCAAGATCAAGATCAGATCACGATCTTGATCTTCAAGATCACGATCTGATCTTGAAGATCAAGATCGTGCCCATCTCTGCCTGTATGCCCTTGACAATGGGTTAGGTTAAGTCGTGTTATTTTCGTTAAAACTAACGAAAATAACACAACTTACAAGATCATTTGCCCGGTTAGGTCAACTGTATGCCCGGTTAGGTCAACTGTATGCCCTTGACAATTGGTTAGGTTAAGTCGTGCTATTTTCGTTAAAACTAACTAAAATAACACAACTTAACCTAACCAATTGTCAAGGGCATACAGTTGACCTAACCGGGCAAATAATCTTGTACGAAATGACCAAGGTGGAATTTCAGCTATTTCGCGTAATGCCTGAAGATTTTAGTCATTTCGCGAAATGACCAAATGAAAAGCCATTTCACTAAAATGGCTAAAAGTTTCAGTCATTACACGAAATAGTTGGTTACACACTTTGACTGTAACATATATATATATATATAATATATATATATATATATATATATAGAAACGACGTAAGTATAGAGGAGTGTTCTGCACACGAGGAAGAGAAATAACGAACAAATGAAAAATGAGGTGACCGCCCGGGAATCGAACCCAGGATTCGATTCCCGGGCGGTCACCTCATTTTTCATTTGTTCGTTATTTCTCTTCCTCGTGTGCAGAACACTCCTCTATACTTACGTCGTTTCTATACATTAATATACTGCGTGGTCATTGCAGTTAAATGTGTGTATATATATATATATATATATATTAGGGTGTCACTAGGTAATAGGGGGAAAATTAAACGATGGATATTTTCCTATGACACCCCCTAACATTGTTCCATTTGGTGTAAAACATACGGAAGAGAAATTTGGTCCTGATTGGTCATCATTTGAAGGTCGCCCTCGTCACTGAAAACAAGACCCATTTGTTGACGTCAACAAGCTGTTCAGTGTTCACAGCTTGGGCCGAACCAGATAATAAAAAACAAGGCAATTTGGTGAAATAACGAAAGTAAGACACTTAAAAACGCAAAGAATACAAACAGTTTATTATATAATCAAAATAGAAGACATAATTTGGCGAATAATGGTACAAAATGGAGAAGCAACAAAAGCAAAACTTTGAGAAATAAAATACATATACAGTAGCAGAATAATTGGTGCTCATACGCTGATCAGTGATTAGTTCTTTCGCGTCCTCACTAATGCTGATTTGTTCGGAGCTGGGTGTTGCTTTCTGTGGTCAGTGACAACTTGAACGAGGAACTGGAGCTGTTCTTCTTTCACTGTCAACTTTCCGTTCAGCTCCTTCACCAGAGCCACGGCCCGTTCTGCTCTGTCGTTCACCACTGCAAGTTTGGAGACCACATCCCGAGCTTGCACGTATTCAGAGTTTGACGTCCATGAACTGGGATGGTGGAGCAGAAAGCAATCTGGCAACTGAAGTTTTGAGAAGAATCCTCGGGTGTTCTTTGTGATCAGTTGCTCCAGTCCTTTGCTGTCACTGAGGAACATAGTATCAAGAACCAAAGGTCGTTTTGGCGGCATGTGAGGGGCTTCTTGATCTAACGCTGCAACCATGCTGCACTTCCATCGATATCCTCTCATCAAAGAACGCCAGACCCACTGCCTCCTCCGAATGGTACCACAGGTGCGCAGACAGCTTCTTGGTGTACCATCAGAGATCTTCTTGTGCGGGTATCGAAGGAGCGTCCTCATCAATTCCCAATCATTCAGCGGAGCTTCGATGGACAGATGAGCTGTTGCCCACGCTTTCATGTAAACTAGAACAGAAAAGAGGCAGATATCTCGAATTCCGCGTTCCTCAGTGTTCGTCAGTTTAAACTGTCTTCGGAAGAGCCAGATCTTGATGGCATAGAGCCTCTTAGCCATCCATCTCGCCCGGTGCATAGCACCAGGGGCGCGGAAGTTTAGTCCCTTGTATGGAACTCCTCCAAGAAAGATGACGGAAAGATCGAGGAATTCCTGATAGTCATCACGAACTTGAAGTGCTTGTGATTTTGCAAACCCAATGAGCTCCGTTCTATGCTTAAAAATAGCTGCTTTGGTGAACGCATCTGTGTCCGCAGTTTGGAACTGTTGCTGGTCAATGCGGGTCCAATAATCATGGAAGCGCTTGAAAAGCAGAATTTCTGGACCGGTAGATACTGAATCTAGCGATGCTGCGAATGCCGCCTGTAGCACCAACTCCAGTACATGGTGTCTGCACGCGCAGTGTAACAGGTCACGTCCAACTTTTTCTTCCAGAAGAACAAAGTTCCTCCACGGTGGCCTGTGTTTGTCGCGGTTGTGTCGAAACACATAGATTTGACACGATCGGTCACTCCCCATTCATTCAGGCAATCTATGATGGCATTTGTTTGTGCCAGCGCGGTTCCTGACAGAAGTTTTGGCACCCCGAGGAGCTGCTCTGTCCCGGAGCCAGATACAAGAATAGGTAAGCGGTCAACATATTCTCGTGACGTCAGATCTTGCATGAGTTTTCCGTCCCAGTGAACAGTCAACGGACTATTGCCTTGGAACTCGCTCTTCAGTTGCCGAGCCTTAAGGGTACGGAATTTTTCACGCTGACGATGAATGGATCCACGATTGATGTTGTAGTCGCTAGCATCATGCCCTAAGCTGGAAGCTGCCTCAAACAGCAGATATGTGGCCTTTCTTGACGAGAGTTGCGTGCGATCAAGCGCTGCCGCCAATTCCGATGTCATGATGTTCTTCGTTGCTCTTTGTTTAGACGCTAACGAACCACCACATGCTCCTTTTTCTTCGCTATCATCTGAGCTGGAGGATGAGGACTCCAAAACCGCTTCGTTGGATACTGCCTCCATTTCAGCTGCTGATCGCTTTCTTCGTTTCTCCTCTTCCTCCCGACGTCGAGTACAATCTTTGACTTGGCGCTGATGGGTCATGTCCAAACCTGCCATTGAACCTGGACGTCCTTTCTGGCGCTGCTGCTGAAGGAACTCCCAATCCTCTGGGTACTTGACCAATTTCTCACAATCAGCGTGGGCGATGTCAAAGAGACGATCGAGGCGTTCAATGAATTCTTTTTCTTTCGTCTTGTGTGAATCGCTCGTCCTTGACGCGTGTTTTTTGAGTCCTTTCCACTCCTCGAAGACTTTATCCAGTTTGCTGACGCAGTGTGTCTCGAGTCTGGTTGGAATGTGAGCTTTCTCCCAGAAGGACATCACTGCTCGAAGTGACTTCCTCAACGCGTCACGTATTGTCATTTTCTTTTCATGGTGAAGGTAAAGGAAGTAACTGAATGCTTGCCTGTAGGAAGGAAGCTTGCATCCTTTCACCTCATCAACCGCTGCCCCTAATAGGTATATACACTTCCGGGTTTCCATCACCAGAAATCACGTAGCTGAAATGAGAAACGGTGAATCGTTAAGTATTGTTCACTTTATTTCTCAGATATTCAGACACACACAGATACACACACACACATATATAGAGATATATAGATATCTAATGAACGATTATGGAGACGCCGCGCAAGCATTAAACTTTGGAAGGCGGGGGCGACCTTTTATAGTTATTCAAATAAAAAGATTTTTCAGTCACCATGTTTTTTTTACCAATGGAATAGATTCGCGGGGTGTCAGCATGAAAATTTCAAACTTTGCATTTAAGTGACACCCTAATATATATATATTTATATATATATATTAGTGGTGGACCGGATGTCAGTTTTTCAACATCTGCGGATGCGGATGCGGATTTTTAATTTCAATATCCGCGGATGCGAATATTTAGTTAATCTATCAATACATATAATATAGAATTATGAATATATGACATAATTTTTCACATTTCGTGATATTACTATTATGGCAAGCAATGCATAAGAATTAAAATTAATATTAATGTTTTCATTATGATAAAAATAACTTTCTCAAGAGTTTTCAGCCACAGAAAATTCAATGAAACAAGTTTCATTCAATTTTCTGTGTTTCAGGTATTTATATTTTGAGGTTTATATATTTGTTTGTTCATTAATAATTAATTAATACTTTACATGAAATGTACATGACTCAGCCTTATAAGATACTTTATAAGCTAATTTAATTGTAAATTGCATAATTTATTAGAGGAAATATCCGCATAACATCCGCAGTCAGAAGTGCGGGTGCGGATATCCGGTCCACCACTAATATATATAATATATATATATATGCTGCAAACCCATTCATTCATTTCACGTGTTTAATTGTGAAATTCATCCCATATATATATATATATATTATATATATTATATATATTTGTTCCTCCGCCTGAACGAAGGAGGGAGTTTCCTTTGAAAAGCTTTGCGGGTTTTATTTTTTCCTTATAGTTCTTTTAAACTTTTATCTTTTCTTTCAGGGATTTAAATGATTTTTATATATACTGTATGTACAAGGGGAGAGAGAGAGAGAGAGAGAGAGAGAGAGAGAGAGAGAGAGAGAGAAGGGGCTAAGAAGCTGCAAAATCCTAACAACACTGAAAAAAAAAAATGCGATGCTAATTTTAGCACGCTTTTTCAAGGTGATCCAGTGATTGCACGGTATCATTTTTACCTTTTTTTTTTAGAGAAGAGAGGTAAATTAATTTTATACAAGTTCTAACAACAGACTGAAATTAAATTATTCTAATAGAGACATCAAAACACACACATAGTCATTTAATGCTTTTGAGTTGATGATTTTCCGAACTCTGTTAACATCTACACTATGTTCTATCATTTATCTATCTATTTTTCTATCTATCTATCTATTTTTCTATCTATCTATTTATCTATCTATTTATGTATTTATCTATCTAGCTATTTATATGTTAGATAGGTAGGTAGATAAAGAGATCAACAAATATACGGATGTACGCATATGTACAGACATACAGAGCCCCCTTCCAGAATTAAATGAATGTCCAAGATTTTTTTAAATGCAAGACTCCTGCCACGGTTGTGAATACAGGGTGTCCCATAAGTCTGGAACCATAGGGTAAAATAAGTAATTCATGTTTTTCCGTTTATGCAAGTGCCCATGATGTCTTTGAGTAAGAAAGAACACATCCAGGTAATTCTGCTCGTAGGAAATCGGAGTCAGAGGGAGGTCGCTGAGGAATTTAACAGATTGCATCCGGACCGCGCGCAGATAACACACAGCTGTGTCTGCAAGCTTGTAGCAAAGTTCAGGGAAACGGGATCCATAGGAGATAAACCACGCAGTGGACCTCCGAGGACATCCACCGACGATAACAGCCGCTACCATCCTCGCTCATTTCACAAACAGTCCCCAAAAGTCTCTTCGGCGTTTTTATTGCCGTTTTTATCATTTTGCCCTATGGTTCCAGACTTACGGGACACCCTGTAGATTCTTTCATGCGTCAAAGGAGTTTGTTGATCGTTAAAAGATATCTCCGCTGTTTTTACACGTGGTACATCACCGTTTACCCGTTGTCACGTGACCACCTAATCAGACTCTGATCATTATGAGGGGAGATATAGCCCAAAATCTTGCCCTCAAAGTGGGTGAATTCATGAGAACGCAAAATTTCGTCAAATATAAATAAGCAAAGAGTTAATCATCCCCGAGCATGATGGTTATCAGTGTCTGAGAGCAAATAAAGAGTTTTTGTCCATCAAGCATGATCTAGACCATGCGCAAAACTCGTAAATAAGTGTCGTGAAATACATCACTTTGTTACAATGAATACATCAACGTCATTTGTTTAGAGTGGATCCCAACAAAAATTCCTGCTTACAGCTGCCAGTGTCAATAAGACAATACGAAACCTTTTGCCATTTTAGAGGTCTATTTTCGGACGTCCCATGGACAATTATGGGTTTGGAGAATTGCTATTCATTCAAGCATTTGAAAAATCTTGTTTTGAGACCACAGTTAAGCACGGTTGTTTTAGTGCAATCGTTTTAAAAGCGAATTGGGGAAGTGGAAATACTTATCTCGCATTTATTGCAACAGAGTACTTGTAAGTCTTGAGAATCATCTCCTTCCAGTTCCCACAGGATATTTTGCAGTTAATTTCACATATTCATGCAGGAGGACTGTTGCGTTACGTCACGTAGAAAAATAACCACATTTTAAGAGGAAAAAAAGGGATGCAGATTCTGTCCGAGGGATCCTAGAATCCCTAACATGACCTTTATTGAATACGTTTGGAGTATCTTCATCCTCAACTGTGAGAACAAAGACCTCTTTCCATTCTGCGGCAGTGCTAAACAAAAATTTAACTAAACATCAGTAAAAGCTTAACCATGATATGGTATATATATATATATATATATATAGAAAATGAGACATGAGACAAGGGCGATGAGGTGCGATCTTTGTCAGCTGCTTTTTGAATTTAAATGCCTAAAATGGGGAGATGAAAAAATCTCCCTTATAACGAACGCGAAGCAATTTAATGGGATAGAGTTTTTCTGTGAAAACTGCATGAGTGAATTAAACTCTTTTATAGTATTTAAAGCAGAAAGAGACTACGAGAGGAAAATGAAAGAGGAAAGTGCGAATAAAGAACAGTGGAAAACAGAAGAAACAAAGAAAGGCAAAGTAGAAAAAAATCAAATATCGTCACACAACGAGGCCGAAACCATGCAGGCGAAAGAGAGTATAAAGGCGAAAGAGAGTATATAGACAACATATAGTATAAGAGCAACGAAAGACATAAACACAAATGGCACAAATAGGAAAAGACAAGAGGGCAATCAAGAAAACGGAGTGAAACTGTCCCCCAATAAAGAGCAAAAAACAAAGCCCACGAGTAAATATGGGGAAGGAACTATATGCAGATATTATATAAATGATAATTTCAGATTTAAAAGAGGACAATTTATATATGAACATCCCCAAATATGCAATTTCGTCTATAATGATGGTCATCGTAAATTTGGAGACAGATGCAAATTCTACCACCCGGACATCTGCAGGCCTTACGCAAAATATGGAATATGCAAATATGGAAAAAAATGCTACTATCAACATCTCCCGACGGACTCAAAGAAGAAAGGACAAAGTTTATATGAAAATAGGATTAACAATAACAATAGGAACACAACAAGCAAATAAAAATTTTTCAACATCGCAGACACGATACGGCTACTAAATGTCATCCAACGCATGCAGTTGAGACAGCTGGAAGCCCCCGAGCCAAACCGCTTCCGGGCAAGAAGCTACCAGGCGGAAACGGATCTCTCTCGGAGGATCATAGGGCAACGAAACAAGCGATATCGAAGGAAAACAAACTTAAAATGCACAAGGGGCAACGAAAAACAAAGAACATAAATATTGTCCTGGCTAATATTCAAGGAATAAGACCAAACCAATCACTAAATAAAGTTTCGTACCTGAAAGGATTTATGGACGAAACAAGGGCGGACATCGCATGCCTCACAGAAACTCATCTTAATCTCTTAATAACTGAAGTTTTTGTAGGGTTAAGTTATAAGTGCGTGTATTGGAAGCGGTACATATTCGACCCAGTGGTCTAAAAGAGGTTAAGGATTGCCAAGGAAATTGTGAAAACTGTGAACATTGTATTGATAAGAAAGAGATAAATATAGAGGGCTTCAACTTACTAAGAGCGGATAGAACAACGAGACGTAAAGGTGGCTGTGCTATATATGTACAGGAAGGTCATATGACAGAGACGATAATAAGTAAATCAAACAGGTTTGTGGAACTCCTAGCAGTGAGAATAGAAAAACTAAACGTGATACTAATAGGCATCTATAGACCCCCAAGCACCCCAACCGAAAAATTCTCGGAGGCCATTGATGACATTAGAAAGCTAATAAAGGACATAAACCCTCCATCCCCCAATATAATGATCTGAGGAGATTTTAACTTCCATTTATAAAATACAAAAAGGCGGATAGGAATATATATATACACCAAGACAAGGGGGGCACAAGAGAAGACCAGGAGCAAGCAAAAATGTTGATGGCTTTCACAAACGAGTTTATGCTTTCACAGGAGATAACAGAAAAAACCAGAAAAAATAACTGCCTGGATCTGGTATTCACGAATAACACGAACTTGATTGCTGATATAAAAATAACCCCAACCATTATCTCAGACCACAACTTAATCGAGATATCAACAAATATGACGACAACATTAAAAGACAACACATATTGAGGAAAGAAGCAAATTTGGGGCCTTTAACTTAAACTCGAAGACTATAAATTGGGAAGCAATCAGATCGCACATGGCCCAAATTGAGTGGAGAACAGTTTTAGAGAATAAAAAAACTGAAGAAATGCTAACAACCTTGGAGGAAAGAACGCTGAGAATTTTAGAAAAATATGCTCCGAAATCACAGCCAAAAGGAAAGAGGAGCTGACTAGAGAGGCAAAAGAGAAGACTATTCCGCAAAAGAAAGAGAGTGGAGGCGAAGTTAGGCAACTGCGGAGATAATGCCAGGAAAGTAATACAAGAAAAACTGGAGTGTATCGCTAGGAAAATACAAGCCCTGATTAAGGACCATAGAGAGAGGCAGGGGCGTACCTAAAGTATTTGGCACCCGGGCGGATCCTTCCTTTGGCACCCCCCATTATTATTATTATATTTTTTTGAGGGGGGGGTTAAGTGCAAACACGACTCCTAAAAAAAAGCAGAAAACTATGAGCATTACTCACAAATAACTAGACCACTGACAAAATGAAAATTAACAGTATATCCAGTAAATAAAGAAGTAAAAAAAAATTATTACAACAGAAAAGCTTCAAAGAAGTGGTTCTCAAACTTTTTCCAACCAGATACCCATTGAGTTATCAGATTATCAACCGAGACAAGCAGAGACAATTAATTATCAATGCCAATGCATTAACACTAATTCAATATATGCATTATGGTATAACGCCAGCTATTATAATTGATGTCATTATTTAATAAGCAGTAAGCATTAACAACATATTAAATATACAATGATACTACACTGGACATTGTAAAATTGTTGAACTTGACTAAGCCAATAAGGATTAGTACTAATTCAATATAAAATAGTACTGTAGTTGTTGGTGTAAATCTGAAACGGTGTTTACTATATTAAGCATGTAAGCATTAACACATCTCCATGCAATCACATCATCACCCTCTCTGTCTTAACATCACCATGTAGTTGTATTAAAAAATCATGCAGTCATATCACCACCACCATCGTAAGATCACCACATAGTCATCATAAAAAAACTCACTAAGTTATACACATCATCGTTACTTCAGTAGTCATGGTTGTAGGAAAAAAGTCGTCTAAAGTTTAGTGCAAAGTGTGACTTTCCTGTGTCTTTTTACTGATAACCAGTAGTCACAGGGACCACTATTCATAAACATGAGTTTCTATAACATCACGACGATGCATTTACCGGGTATTATAACATCACGACGATGCATTTATAAACACTTAAACATCACTAATATACCACAACGTCAAAAATTACTGGACACTGGTATAAGTACCATGATATTGTTATAAACACCAGCACTTTATGCTTTATCATAATTATTTAATGAAACATACCTCATGTATGTGGAGTCACAGTGTCAAGTGAACAAGACTTGGAATGTCAGTTGCAGCCAGCTGGCTATGCTCAACAAACTGATGACTAAAACGTCAACAAACGTTCGCCTTTCGATGTAATTTTTATCAAATATTTAATTTTTCGTTTGTAAATTTTGTATTGCTAATAAAAATAAAAAATTATTTTGTAGTGGAAATTAACATTAAGCTGTTGTAATAGTTTGAACATTTAAATTTTTTTTTTCTTACTTTGGCGAATTTTTCATTTGGTTTGAAAACTTGTACTGGTATTTCAACTCTCCTGATGGCACCCCCTTCCTGGCTGTCACCCTGGGCGGCCGCCCCCCTCGCACCCCCCCTTATTACGCCACTGCAGAGAGGGAAGAGGTAAAGGCGGTAGAAGCAATAAGGGAAAATCCAAAATACTCCTATAGCTATGCGAAAAGGCAAACAAAAACGCACGCCGCTATTGGGCACTTAAGGAAGAGAAATAATGAACTAACCGACGATCCAAAAGAAATAACAAACATTGAGAGCCCAATATGAATCAGTTTTCAGTACCCCAAAAAAGTGACAAAGCGATACCAGACATAGATGCATTCTTTGAAGAGAAACTGCAAGAAGAGTGTACAACAAACTTTGATTTTACGCCAGAAGATGTAGCGAGAGCTATAGGACAAATGAAACCATATTCAGCTGCAGGTCTGGACAATTGGAACGCATTATTGATTAAAACTATAAAAATGAAATAGCTACAACTTTATACTAGATTAGGAGAATATCTCTAGACAATGGGGAAATACCGAGCATCTTGAAAAGAGCAAACATTGTCCCTATATATAAAGAAGGGGATAGATCTCAAGCAAAGAACTATAGACCAGTGTCATTGACGTCCCACCTCACCAAAGTATTTGAAAGAATAGTTAGAGAGAAAATTTATGATTGCTTGGAGACACTGGAAAGATTCAACGAAAATCAGCACGGATTCCGATCAGGTAGATCATGCCTATCACAACTGATAGAACACTACAATAATATCCTAGATGCACTGGAAGGCAATGACAACTATGATGTCAAGTAGTATACCCGCATCCGGGGAGACAGACAGGGATCATTTTGAAATTTTCCCCCTCACCGTCCATCATGACGGTCCTTCCTTTATAAGGTGTCTTTCATGGTTGTTAGAAAAGAAAAAAGAAAAAGAAAAAGAAAAAAGAAAAAGAAAAAGAAAAAAAAAAGAAAAAGAAAAAAAGAAAAAAAGTAAAAAAAAAAACCTTCATGGTCTTTCATGAGACAAACAAAACAGACAAAAACAAACAAACAAGCATTCGAATATTTTCTGTTCAGGCAAGTTCCGCCAGACAATAGAAATGAAAACTTAAAATGAATATCTGAAAAGGGCTTAATAGGCCTAACGAGAGTATGCAATGACATCAACACATTCAATGACTTGTATTGTATTCTCAAAGCATATTATTATTAATATCACATTGCCTCATCGAATGTTACTCCACTTTCATATGCTAACAAATTGCGAGCATCACAAAAATCAAAATCAGATTGAACATATTTTAAATCGAAAACAAACTCCTTGTTTAATATCTGTATTATGAAAAATAAAATGAACGTTTATTATTTTAATTTAATTAAATTAATTTCTCTCTTTTTTAAGGGGAACTGACTTATTTTCAACCGAGCTGAGCCTCAAATACAAGACTTTTTTATACACTCATATCACATGCTTAATTGTTTATTTACTTTTAAATATATAGTTTTCTATTATTTACAACGCTATATACCATCACATTGACAGGACATTTTCTGGTTTGTGAACTATTAATTTTACTGCACATCAAATTTCGTTACAAATTTGCGTGTGTTAAAAAAATTTAAAAACTGATATTTAGGCTATACATTTCGTGAATCAACACACGTAAATAAGCGAGATAATTTCACCACCATCCCCTCTCTCTATTATATATATATATATATATATATATATATATATATATATATATATATATATAATATATATATAATAAGTATGAGGGTATTCTATCCAGCAATAATTACAGAGCTATTGCTAACACCTCTTGCTTCTCGAAACTACTAGAGAAACTCTTGTTACCACACCGCTTAAATGATTACTTATGAACTAAATGAGTTTGGTTTTAAAAGGTCCCACTCAACTGATCTGAGCATCTATATACTTAATTATATTTAAATACACTGACAGTAATTCAACTATTTATAGCTGATTTCTAGATATAAGTAAGGCATATGATAGAATGAATCACAATATTTTATTTAAAAAACTAGAAGACAAGGAAGTTCCCATATTAAATTTATAACAACATTAAATACAATGACGAAGTACAAGAATTTAAGTATTGGGGTGAAACTATTACCAGCTCCTTGAGTGATGACTCGGATATAAGAAAACAATCTGGAAGTCTGCGTGCTAAAGCGAATATGACCATAAGGAACTTTCGATTCTGTATAAGTGAAGCTAAAGACCCTCTCTTTCGTACTTTCTGCAGTAATATATACGGACAGCACCTGTGGGTGAATTATAAAAAAGGTCCTGGCAAAACCCTAAATTTGCTGTACAACAGGTCTTTTAGACTCTTACATAAATTAACCCCGAGATGCGCAGTTCCGCAAATGCTTGCTAACCACAATGAGCATCCCTGAGGTAACAAGACTACAGTTTATTGCAAAGAATCAATCACCCCTTTATCCAAGCTATCCATGAGTCCTGCCATTTATCCTCTAAAGTCTAAGCTATGGACTTCTTGGTATGAAAACGTCTGTCTATAGCTCCAGTTAACTTCGACATTACAGTATTATTTCTACTCAAATGTATATATTTCTATCCTTAGTATGTGCTATGTCATTGTATTATTAATATTTGTCATATGGACTATAGTCTGCTAATAAACCTTTTCATTTTCATTTTCATATATATATAAGTAGGTTTGTGCCCAAAAACAACTTTCTTAGATATCAAATAATAGAAAACGGTTATTGGGTATATTCTTTTATTTAACCTCGTATCACTATACATTTAATCAACTTTTGTATCGAAACAGTTATAGAATAACCTTTATTAACCTTTATTAATAATAATAAAATAAATACATTTTTCAATTTACAATGACATGAATAATTGTGAAGCTCGACTAGTTATTTTATTTAATTTGGCCTTTAAGCTTTAGTTGTTTATATACTTTCACCTTATATCCCTCACATATTGTACTGTTCGATTAGAACATCCTAGATTGTTGGCTTAAAATATCGCACAATCTTTCATGGAGCAAAGTCACTAAAGTAATATATATATATATATATATATATATATATATATATATATATATATACAGAGCGTCCCAAAAAAATGTATACACACTTTAAATAATTATAAAGGCAGTGTTTATTAAAATACATTTCATTTTCAAAATGTAATAGAATCTACAGACATTATTTAATTGTTTTGTCAACGCCTGTTTTCAAACTGACGTCCGTTCTGGTCCAGGCACTGCTGATAACGCGAAGCAATGGAATCGCAAACATCACGAAACATTTCGTTTGGTATTTGTGTGCATTCTCATTCAATGGCTGCTCTCAATTCAGCGACTGTTGCAGGTTTTATAGCTAGACTTTGTCTTTTAAGTATCCCCATAAAAAAAGTCTAGTGGTGTGAGGTCTGGTGAACGCGGAGGGTATTCTACGAAACCCCTTCGTCCAATCCACATCCACATCGTGCCAAGTACCACTCGCAATACTCCACTCTTCGGTCCGGATCATCTTCATTAATAGCATGGACTAATCTTGGAATGTAACTTTTCCATTGACAGCGCTTCAAAATGCGTTGGACAGACGATTCTGAAATTCCTACCTCACGACTCGCTTGCCGCACAGATTTGCTTGGACTTTGGTGATACGTTTCCAGTACTCTTTCTTGCTTTGTGGGGCTTGTCGATGTCCGTGGTCTTCCGGAACGCTTCTTGTGGACATTCTGAACAGTTCCATCGGCTTCAAACTTATCTCTAATTCGAGTGATGGTAAGTCGCGTTGGTGGATCTGTTTGAAACTCCCTCCTAAACTGTCTTTGCACTTCAACTGCGTTTTCACACTTCCAGTAGCATTTTAGAATGAATTTCCTTTGTTCAAAGCTTAGTCTGACTGCCATTATTAATTCTAATGGGTTTAACTTGGAAAGAAAGAAACATCAATTGAGCTATCAGCTGTTAAAGTGTGTATACATTTTTTTGGACGCCCTGTATATATACATATATATATATATATATATACACACACATGTCAGGACTATATTACATTTTGATACTAAGGATAGTAGGGGGAGACACTGTACTAATATTTAATTCTTTTAATTCTTGCCAAAAGTTTATTGGATTCTTACTTGCAAACTTCCCAGCCACAGCATCCCAGCTTAACCCATCCTCATGATTTTTTATATACCTTATTGCACACTTAAATCTGGCACTAGCCCTATTTTTTGTTGTAATATAGGGTCTTGCCATGGCTTCCCTTGTTCACGCCACATTAAAAAAGCATCTCTGGGTGCATTATGAAGTTCAGTCGCATAAACGTTCCATCCAAGTCTACATGTATAATTTTTCTTCTAAAGGTATTTAAGTCTAGGTTAGCATTATTGAAAGTGGAATCATTTTGTTCATACATATCTTTAAATTCCGAAATATGTGTTTGAATTCTACAGTTTACATCCTGACAAGCTAGAGTAACAGTATTTAATTACTTTTGCTAGCAAAAAAATATTCAGTGGACTAAACTAAAATGAAAGATGGTAATTGTTACAACACTAGCATGCAAACATTTTTTAATATAGTGGATTACCGTACAAATGAACTGACTACGCACATATGTGCGTGCGTGTGTATGTGTATGTGTGTGTGTGTGTGTGTGTGTGTGTGTGTGTGTGAGTACGTGGAGAGAGAGAGAGAATTGTGTTTTAGTTGTGTGTAAATGAATTACCAAGTGCTATGTTGAAATGAATCCTAGAAGTAATTCACAATTAAGCTACTGCCAACAGAGGACGGTCATCTATCACAAGCTCTTCGGAGGCGTTCAGACTATTCAGACTTTGGACTGACCAATATTCAATATTCAATATTCCGTTATTTTATTGGTCAAACTTTTAAAGAAATACATACTTTCTAGTGATGTAGCGGATGTCATTTTTTTCACATCCGCGGATGCGGATGTGAATGCGGATGTTTGATTTCGACATCCGCGGATGCGGATGCGGATGTCTACATTTTCGTTATTTTTTAGGATATATTCGAGATTTGTTGTGTTTAACGTATATAATAAGTTATTATATAGAGAGAGCTGTAGCTATAATGTAGTATAATTGATTAATTGTACAATAATTGCTGTACTTTTCTCTGAACATATAAAATAATATCAAGCATCTAACTAATATAGAAATCAATTAGTGAATTCGTCTGCAAATAAATTCGTTATATTTTGTCGAGTTTCAGCCACAATTAGAAACCATAATTGTGTTACCAGGATGCGGGACGTGAACCCAACTCAAATGCACCCCACCGACCTCTTTCCCCAACCTCCACCCTTATAGAAAGATCTTTAATTATAACTATTTATATTAAGTTTAAAGTTTTATTAGGCATATTTATAAATGAGTAATTAAAATAAAGTAAACTAAGATGTTCATCGTTTAATATTCAAACTTAATTATAGGAAGGTTATGCTTAAGGTACATTAATTTTTCTGCCTTTTCTGCTGCCAGTCTGTTTTTCTTTTCATCATATATTAATCCAGCACTGCTAAATAATCTCTCGCTTGGTACGTTTGTTGGAGGACAGGCTAAATGTTTCTTTGCAAGTTTACTCAAGTATGGATAGATATTCTGCGTATTTTTCCACCAACTAATAGGATTGTCACATGCAGCCAGGCGTTTTTCTTGGTGATAGCTCTCGATCATTTTTACTACATCTTTTGACATCGCGTAGGTCTCGTCATCGCTGCTTGACTCAAGAAACTGAGAGAGAGATTCTGTGATAGATTTGCTCGTTGAAGGTGTTGGTTCTGTCACTGAAACTTTTATTCTTTTGGTGGGTGGCGAAGCGACAGATTCAAGAGATTGAAGCTCTTCAACTGCTTTGCCAAGTGATGATTTAACTCGTTCTAATGTACTAGGTGAAAATAACTTAGCTTTGTAACGTGGATCTAAGTAGGTTGCAAGAGAGTAACTTCATACAAGAACAGCCTCTCGTCTTGTCGCTTGCATCACTTTTGCGCACAATGAACTAGTTCTATTAATATAGTAAAATTTGATAATTTCCGCTTATTAATGACGTTTTATATCTCAACGGTCCACATCCGCACGACATCCGCAGTCCAAAGTGCGGATGCGAATGCGGTTGCGGATGCGAGAAAATGTGCGGATGTTCCGCGGATGCGGATGCGAGAAAATGTGCGGATGTTCCGCGGATGCGGATGCGGATGTGACCTACATCACTAATACTTTCATTTGCTCTAGGCTTGTGTGGTCTGAACTAATGATCTTTCTCATAAAATGTTTACCGAATTCACGTTTATTTTCAACTTAATCGTTAGAGTGATAATGTTTGTGTGTCTGCTGCACATACTTTTGTTTTATATTGTATATTTATCTATCTATTAAATATACTTCTCGTCGTAATTTGCTCAGAGAATAGTTAAATCGGTTATATATATATATATATATGAAAAATTATTTCACGAAAGTGACACGTGAAAAATATTTATGATGAATAAAACCACGAAGGGAAAAGAAACACAAAGTGGTGCTCAAGCGCTTTCGTCTAATGACATCCTCAGGAACACTGGAGTGAAAGGAGAGTTCAAGGCAATATATAGGTTACAAAAATAAACATATATATATATATATATATATATATATATATATGCACTAAAATCACAAAATAACACGTGATCTTATTAATAAGCAACAACCACAGGGAAAAGGAAACACAAAGTCCGAGCGCTTTCGTGATATATTCACATTATCAAGGAGGAACAGAAAATAGACAGAGATTACAAAGTAAATGAGTTAAATAGACAAGCAAAAAATTCACAATCGGCACCTCAAATTAAAGGCCTTAAAGCCCTCTAAAGATTTTTCAATTGATAACATAATCTGTAGGCTGCTAAATTACTAAATATAAAAGAAATATAGATGAAATTAGACAAAAAAACCAATACAGAGAACAAAAATTATTATAATGGTTATTAACACTAATATTTAATTAAAGCAGGCAATTAATTGGCAAGAATTTAATGAAAAACAAATAGATAACGTAGATAACAAATAGATAACATAATCTGTAGGCTGCTAAATTACTAAATATAAAAGGACTATATAGGTGAAATTAGACAAAAATTATTATAATGGTTATTAACACTAATATTTAATTAAAGCAGGCAATTAATTGGCAAGAATTTAATGAAAAACAAATAGATATATATATATTATATATATATATATATAGTATAGAAAAAATTGTGGGAGGAGCAAACACATTTGTATGGGAAAATGACACTTTTAGCACTTTGGCCGAAATTCAATATAAATTCAAATGGCTTGTTTATGAAACAGGTCACAAAAGAATAAAGAAATAAAAATAAATATAAATATAAATTGGAAAAAAAAAATTACAAAATAATGCCTTAGTGATATATATGCCACAGCCTAAATAACCATAAAGAAATAAACCAAAAGATAAAAAACCAAAAATTGTAAGTGGAGTCTACAAATTCAAGCTCAAAAGGAAAGTTTACAATCAATTTAATAGATGATGCGAAATTGATATATATGTCACAAAGAAATAAAGAAATAAAAAAAAAAAATAAAAAATAACAATAATAAATTGAAAAATAAATTTTAAGAGAGGCACACAAATTTATAAGGGAAAAAATTACCAAAGGTTTTTAGTTACTGTCTGAATCATGCATACTATGGTCACAAACGAATAAAAAAGTACAAGTAAATATAAATTGGAAAACAAAATGATGCCTAGATGATATATAAAGAACTATAAAAATCTATACAACATATATAAGGTATATATACGAAATATAAACGCAATATATAAAGAATATATATATATATGCATAAGGGAAAAAATTACCAAAGGTTTTTATAATTATTGTCTGAAAAATCGGTAGGTCACAAAAGAATAAAGAAATAAAAATAAATATAAATTGCAAAAATTACAAATAATACAACTACACATGTATACCCGCATAACCAAATATATATACATATACATACATATATACATACACACACACACACACACATATATATATATATATATATATATATATATATATATATATATGCTGCAAACCCACAAGGAAAAAGAAAAACGATTCCAAGGCCTTTCGTGTATTCAAAGCTACACCTCGTCAGGGAATGAAGATAAAAGGCGAGATGCCCATAAATATATACAACGTACAGGAAAAACAAAACAATTAGCACATACTTAACAAGGGTTAATGAGAGGCAAAAGAAATTTTAACATGATATCGTCAATTTTATACGTCCCCGTACTGTTATTGAAATTGTTTTTAAAATGAATAAATGCACATTCTAGAATATTTCTTTCTATTATATCTCTGTTTTTAACAAGCGCTTTAGAACTATTCCACTTGATGCTATGGTTACATCTGTACATATGGTTAAATAAAGCATTGGAATTATTAGCTGTTCTACAAGCATATTTATGCTGTTTTACCCTAATATCTAACGTTTTACCGGTTTAGCCTATATATACTGAGTTACATTGTGTACATCCGATCGAATACACACAACCAACAACATTATCAGGGCTATTCTTTATTAGGCGTGATTTAACAGTATTATTATACTTAAAGATTACATTAATGCCAATTGCTTTAAGTACAGTTGGAAGGTATTGAAAATTAACATGGTAAGGTAGGCTAAGGATATTTTTACGCTGAAATTCCTTTACAATTACATTATTATAATACCTATTCTTGGCTTTCTTAAGACAGTTATCTAAAAATGAAATAGGATAACATAATTTAGTACCAATATTCATGATATTGCATAACTCGGAATCTAAAAATTCAGGACTGACAACTCTCAATGTACTTAAAGCAATTGGCATTAATGTAATCTTTAAGTATAATAATACTGTTAAATCACGCCTAATAAAGAATAGCCCTGATAATGTTGTTGGTTGTGCGTATTCGATCGGATGTACACAATGTAACTCAGTATATTTAGGCCAAACCGGTAAAACGTTAGATATTAGGGTAAAACAGCATAAATATGCTTGTAGAACAGCTAATAATTCCAATGCTTTATTTAACCATATGTATAGATGTAACCATAGCATCAAGTGGAATAGTTCTAAAGCGCTTGTTAAAAACAGAGATATAATGGAAAGAAATATTCTAGAATGTGCATTTATTCATTTTAAAAACAATTTCAATAACAGTACGGGGACGTATAAAATTGACGATATCATGTTAAAATTTCTTTTGCCTCTCATTAACCCTTGTTAAGTATGTGCTAATTGTTTTGTTTTTCCTGTACGTTGTATATATTTATGGGCATCTCGCCTTTTATCTTCATTCCCTGAAGAGGTGTAGCTTTGAATACACGAAAGGCCTTGGAATCGTTTTTCTTTTCCTTGTGGGTTTGCAGCATTCATTCGTTTCACGTGTTTTATTGTGAAATTCATCCCATATATATATATATATATATATATATATATATATATACATATATATATATATATATATATATACATACATACATACACATTAGGGTGCATCAAATTTCCCATGATTTTTCAAAAAGTTTTATTTCAATCTGTCCCTATGATTACTGTGTTCCAATGCCTGAAATAGCACATTTGGTCAAATTTCAAAGATTTATGTCGTCATCTAGGGGGTCCACATCATTGATGCAATATTTAGTATTGGAGTTAAACTGACCAAAAATTAAACATTTTATATCCCAGTTTCCGTGTTTGCAAAAGTATCAGAACCAGTAAAAATGTATTAAATAATCAAAACAGGGATACATTACATTGATTTCTACATTACATTCTGACATCTGACATTACATTCTGGTTTATACATTACATTATTGATACTATACATTATTGGTAATACAAGCAAGTCAGAGTCAAAAGAACACTACTTTAATAAAAAATGTTCAAGAACTGTAAATGAACATGAACATGAACAATTAGTTTAGTCCCTAGTTTTCCTCTTTCGAAGATTAGGAAGCTTCTTTCTGTCAGATTCAACAACTTGTAGAACATTTTGGTAATGTTCTGATCTGGCAGCCATGAGGAAATCAGAACTTAGCTTCACCCCACACTCAGCCTGATCATTTATGACATTAACTGCTGAGATGTGTTCTCTGGATGTTTGAAAGGAAGCTAATTCTGGCCAATTTTCGATATTATGAGTCAGGAAAGAACTGTCAAGTTCCAGAACAGAGAAAATGTACCATGAATCTCCGTTGATTAAGTCGCCAAGCTTTGTCGTGCTGGAAATGGAGTTTGGAAATTTGGGTTTCCCAAATCCCGTACCAAATTGATGTTGTGGTAAAGATGCTTGATCTTGTGCTGGCTTTACTGCTATAAGTTTCTCAGCCAGACAGCGGCATTCAGCTTCAGGGACTGCATCATTAAAGAGTGTGAGAGGTACCATCTCAGCAGTCAGGTACCATAGGTGATGCTTGAGAGCTTTTATCGCACTAGATGATATGCTGGGGCTGAGTTTTTCATATCTGAGGATGTCTTTGTAAAGACAGAGGTCATTCCATGGAGCCTCGACCGCGCTTGAACAGGTGATCCACCACCAGCTGTACAGAAGCAAACAAAGTTGACAAACTCACGCAGTTTGGGTTGTGCTTCCGTGGTAATGGTTCCAGAGGGAAGAGAGCTGATCTGCTCCTCCAGCAGCACCATCTTAATGGTAGAGAAGCTTGGCCATCCACCTAGCCTTGTGTACAGCACCAGGATGTTGAAATGAAAACTCTCTACTTGTCCCATCCAAGTAGAGCAAATAAGATCAGAAAATTCTTTGTAGTCATCACGTTGATGCTTCACAACAGACTGCACACATGAAATCGCTCTGGCCCTATAGTCATGGATTATGGTTTGTACATCATCTGAATAAGAGGTACCATCCAAAAAATTAAGTGCCTGATTATTGTTGTGCAGAACTGTGTCAAAATGCTTTCAGAACCAACAGAATATGGTAACTTCTGGTGACATTGGTGGTTCTATTTTCAGATCATTGAAGACTTGTGTAAGGATTACCTCGCCAATGTGATACTGACAAACTGACCACAGTAAAGCTCAACCTATGTCCTGTTGCAGACTAACACATGCAGCACTCACATGACCAGTGTTACTAGTTGTGTCAAAAGTCATGTTCACTACTGAGTCAACACAATTCCATTATCGGAGAAGCTCCATGGTGAGATTAGCAGTGATTTGACCAGCTGGCTGATCTGTATTTGGCTTGTAGGAAGGCACACCAAGAAGTTTGATGTCATAGGAATTGCCAACTGCTATGGTGAGCCTCTCTTCAGCTTTAGTTTGGTATGACAGAGTTGACATCAGTTTAGAATCCCAGTGAAGAGACAGGAACTGTGGTGGAACCCAGGACTCTTTGACCAATGATGCAAGCTCTTCACCAACCTTATGTCTTGCTCTGTCGGCAGTAGAATATGAGTGTGAAACTTTTTTTGTCACCTGATTCCTCAATGATGGCTTTGGTAAATGCTGCTTATTGGGCCAGTGTGATCTTCATGCATGTAGACAGGGAAACCATCCTATGGGATTTGAGTATGTCATGACTTATAAAAGCAGTTGTTCCTAAACAAGTTGCTTGGTGAGATTTTTGTGTTTTTGGTTTGTAATCCTCTATATTGCCCTCTTTCCTCAACATCACTGTTGCTTTCCTCACTGTGCTCAATCTGAACTTTGCTTGTAGATATTGTGCTTCTTTATGAGCTTTAAGCTGTCGTTCTGCTTGCATCATTTCCTTTTCCTGCTTTCTTTGGACTTTTGATGCGAGCTTTTTGTCATGGCTTCCAAATGATGCGACTCTGTCTGATTTCATTGACTGCAAGAACTCCAGATCTTCAGGATCTTTTATGAGTTGCTCAGCATTCCTTGGCCACAACTGAAATGTTTCTTGTAACTCCTTTTCAATCCCCTTAAGCTTCGCAACTGCACCAGGCGAAGAACGCCGATCCACTGGAAGTTCCCTAAGTTTTGCATTTTTTGCGGATAGTGCTATAATTTTTTCAACAGCTTTCCTCTCAGTAATCATGGCAGTGTTGCCTTTCTGATAAAATGGAGTAATTTTTTGCAAGACAAATTTAGCATTGTTCCATTTTGTATGGTTAAACAGTAGACCTTCTTGCTGATGAAACATGTAGCATTGCAACACTTGCTCACATGTTGGCAGCCTAGATCCTGTTATCTCTGCATCTGCATCACTGATTCCAGCACCAAGACCATAAATGGCAGCAGTTTGACGAGTTTTAACAGCATATTATCATTTGTGCTATCTGAACTGGCCATAATGCACGACAGGTGTAAAGAGAGAACACAAAATTCATTAACATAAACACTTGCACATAAACATTTAACATAAACACATAAAAATCACATTTATCATAAATACTTGCATATCAGATTATACATTGCAGTTCCTTTTAGAATATTCTATAACTTTCCACCACTTCCTAGCACTTTGTAGAGGTTTCTATCACTTTATAGAAGTTTCTATCACTTTTTAGAAGTATATATGACCTTTAGAAATATCACTTACATGTTCTTGGGCTGATTTTTGTAGTGAACAAAATTTTTAAACTTCTACTATTTGGATCTCAAATCACAGAATGACTGTGGGGTTGGTGTGCATTAGGGTGGAGCGAAAAATACGTTTTTTCTAGTATGAAGTTCTAATAGTGATTAAAAGTTGCATTTAGTGGACGAAATATGCCTGCCAAAATATGAGTTCATTTGTTTAAACTTTTCAGCTGCCACCAGGGGGCTAAAGTTAACACAATTTTGTGTAAAAAGGAAAAAAATGCTTCTATTTTAGGTTTGTCAAACTATTATAAAATTTTATCTTAGAATTATCTAATAGTTCGATTAAGATTCTTAAATGATAGGAATTCCTTTTGTAAAAATGCCTTTTCATATGCTTAATATCTTCAGCTGCCACAAGAGAGCTGAAGTTAACACAATTTAGAGTAACTGAGTCATGTTGAGACTACACTGAATGTTGTGGGGGAGGGTTTGGGGAGGGTTGTGGCCCAACTTGTGGGGGAGGGTTTTGGTGTGAAGGAATTTCTTTCTGTGAGTCATTAGAAGAGTGTGTTAACACTTGTCTCTTAGGTAGTAGGCCTAGTCGCTCAGTTGATCGGAGAGTTTTTTAATATGATCGGAATATTATAAAACTTTATTTTAAAGTGATTTATATAGAGATAATATTGATTTTATTATAAAATGCTTGTTATAATGTATTATATAATTTTAGTTTATTTATATAATATATTATATATTTATATAATATATTATATATACTTATAAAATATATATATATTATATTATATGTTTTGATGTTACAGGATATTTTGTGATTGTGAATTTTTCTTAAAATATTATGGCATCAAATACTAAATATAAAACATTTCACTAGAGAACATACGAAGTGTGCCATATTTGAAGTACCTTGTGAGATGAGTATATGCAACTAACAACTTATAACTGCATTATGAAAGATTACCTGTTCACAAAACATTTAGTGAAGGAGCAGATGAATAACAAGGAGCCTTCATTTTCTGAAATAGCAGAGGCAGTTTCCAAAAAGGTAGAAAATATTTGGAAGAAGGCCTCTTTGCCAATAGTTTCACATACACGCGTTTTACAGATGATGCGAGTGTACCATGATAAATACAGGTCCTTATTAAAGCCATACAAGTCACGCAAGGATCAGCCTAAGTACAAAAATCAGCTTGAAGAATTTGAAAACTCTTCAAAATGCACTTTGTTTGACATCTGCACCTGCAAATGTAAGGAGTTTAGGAGATGCTCATGTGAAAAGAGTAAGAAAGTCCCTCCAAAAGAGCAGGATTTTTTAAATGACCAACGAACACGCAGAATAATGGTGATAGGAAGCATTGACATAGCACACACAAGACGATTACAAGCAAGAGAACATCGAAAGGAAATGGAAAAAGCACGTCTGGAATCCTCACAAACAACTAGTGCTGCTGTAACCAATACGTCCAACTTACAAATCGAAACAGAGACAAGTGAACTTCAACAACTAGAAGAGATATCTGAAGATAATGAGGAAGATACAACCTCGACTCAATATGTAATATCAGAACAACAGATGCGTGAGCCACTGCCTTCATTAGCAATTACTTGTGATAGATTTAAAATGTCGGACAGAGCTGGGGCTGCTATTGCTTCTGCAGTATTGGCAGATCTTAAAATTGTTACTCCCGAAGACAAAGGGAATATTATAGACAGAAGTAAGCTAAGACGTGAAAGACAAAAACAGAGAAAGGAACTACAACAGATAGGAGAGCCAAAAACCATGCGGGTATTATACTTTGATGGCAGAAAGGATAAAACAATGATTCAAGTCCAGGAGAGTGATGGCTCTAACCACCAAAGAACCAAACGCGAAGAGCATATCAGCATAATATCTGAACCACACTCTCTGTACTTTGCACGTGACACCTTCCAATGGCAAAGCTAAATACATTTGCACAGCGCTAGTGAATTGCTTGAAAGAAAGGAATGTTGATATAGGAACATCGTTGCAGTTGGCTGTGATTCGACAGTGGTTAACACTGGTAGTATTGGAGGCACAATAAGATTACTGGAAGAAGACTTTAATAAGCCATTGCAGTGGCTGATATGCCTTTTACACCTTAATGAACTTCCATTGCGCCATCTGTTTCATCATTTGGATGGTACCACTACTGGACCAAGAGCATTTTCAGGAGAATTGGCCGAGCACTTTCAGACTGTGAAAAGCTTCCCATAGTTAACTTCAAACCCATTGAAATTCAAGAGGACATGTGTGAAGTTGATGTAGATGACATAAGTACTGACCAGAAATACCTTCTTGAAATTCACAAGGCTATATCAAGTGGAACATTCTCAAAGAGTCTTAGTCATAAGAGTCCAGGCAATATATCACATTCAAGGTGGCTCACCACAGCAAACAGGACTCTGCGGTTATATGCAAGCACAGAGAATCCTTCAGGCAATTTACAAGAATTAGCTACTTTCATTGTTAGGGTATACGCACCAATGTGGTTTCAGATAAAGCGTAAACCATTATGCCAATATGGTGCTAAACATAAGTTATGTGGCCTTTTTTTGCAAGAAGCCGGTATCTCCGTGAAGAGCTTAGGAGAGTACATGACTCAGTCATTCAGCGAAATGCATATTACGCAAATCAAGAAAACATTCTCATTGCAATGATAGCTGATGAAAGGGAGCATGTGCGTCAGTTGGGATTTAGGCGTATCATAAAAGCAAGGCATGCATTCAAGAAACAGATGTTATCAGGTATTTTAAGGTGCCAGAAATAAATTTTTATGCCAAAGACTATACAGATCTCATTATGTGGCAAGATTTTCAGATAGCAGAACCACCGATAACCAAAGGAGTTTCTCTTGATGATATTGAATCATGCATCAAACATGGTACTACTCTTCATTCAGAATTATTTCAGTTTCCATGTCATACACAAGCCGTAGAGAGATGCGTCAAGCTCGTTACAGACGCTGCTGGATCAGTCTGCGGACCTACAAACAGAGACGGTTGGATTCGTGCTACATTAGAATCAAGGAAAAAACAGCCAAAATTTGACACAAAAGCAAATTACTAAATAGTCTTCAGCAAGAACCCTTTCTAGAGGGAGGTTGGTTGGGGAAAGGGTGGTAACTCCGCTAAGGCACGAAATAACGTTTCTTAACTGTCTCAAGCCAGTATAAAGGAGGAGAGACATCCTAATTTATTACTGTTCCCTTTTTCAAGTAAATACAGAATCATACTTAATTGTCATTTTTAAGTTAACTTCAGCCCTCTTGTGGCAGCTGAAGATATTAAGCATATGAAAAGGCATTTTTACAAAACGAATTCTTATCATTTAAGAATCTTAATCAAACTATTAGATAATTCTAAGATAAAAGTTTATAATAGTTTGATAAACCTAAAATAGAAGCATTTTTTCCTTTTTACCCAAAATTGTGTTAACTTTAGCCCCCTGGTGGCAGCTGAAAATATTAAACAAATGAACTCATATTTTGGCAAGTATATATCGTCCACTAAATGCAACTTTTAATCACTATTAAAACTTCATACTAGAAAAAAAGTATTTTTCGCTCCACCCTAGTGTGCATATAGGAAGTCTGTGTGGACCCCATAAATGGCATTCAAATCCAAAAATAATTCACATAGTAGGTTTTCTTAACCATTGGAACATTTCTAACTTAGGGACAAAGTGCAACTATGTCATTGGTGATTTTGATGCACCCTAATACACATACATACATACACATACACGCATACAGCAATAAATTGAAAAATAAAATTGTAAGAGAAACATACAGATTTATAAGGAAACAGAGACAAAAACAAATTTTTACCACAGATTTAGCAACCTGCACTTTTTGTTTAAATCCATTCTGAAGGAATTCAGAGCAACGGGATCTAGTTGAAACAGATCTTTACTCATGTTAAGGTTATTTGTAAGTTGAATTATAGCCGACTCAAGAATATTTCTATTAACAATGTTGCTAGAATGAAACAAAACTGAAGCATTATTCCAATCAATACAATGGGATAACTCTGACAAATGGACAAAAAGGGCACTGGACAACTGTCCCGTTCTAACGGAATATTGATGCTGTCTTACACGCGTTTGCAAATCCTTTCCCGTCTGACCTATGTAAAAGGAGTCACATTGCTTACACCCAATTTTATAGATAATTTGCCTAAATTATTGGTAGGGCTATTTTTTACTATGATGTTTTTCACAATATTGTTATATGAAAAAACTACACTGATATCCAAAAGTTTAAGTACATTAGCAATGCCTAAGAAGCCCGGGAAAAATGGAAGTACTAAAATATTCTTTGATAAGGTGCGAGTGTTATTATTCACACGATAGAAGGTTCGTTTAGCCTTATTAAGACAAGATTCCATGAACGCAGATGGGTAACACAACTCACTTCCAATACCGTTGATATTTTCCAATTCGGCATCGATGTATTCCGGACTGGCGATCCTAAGAGCGCGGAGAAACATTGAGGAAAATATGGCTTTTTTAATAGGGGTGTCATGTCCAGAGTAAAAGTGTACGTAGGACAAATTGTTTTTTTTTTCCGATAGATACTAAACTTAAAACCCGGGCTATCCCTATGAACACGCAAATCCAAAAACGGGATTGAGTTGTCTTGTTCCACTTCTAAAGTAAATTTAATGGAGGGGACTTGGTCATTTAACTGAAGGAGGAAGTCATCCCGGTCACGATTCATGGGCCAGATACACAAAATATCGTCGACGTACCGCAACCAAGGGATGCCAACCCCCAGGATTCTCGGAATATACTGTAAGTAATTTCAAAAAACTCCATATAAATATGGAGAGAAGGGGCGACAAAGGGTTGCCCATGGCCATCCCAAAAACTTGTTGATAATGCTCGCCATTGAAAGTGAATTTACAATCCTTGATACAAAGCTTAATAAGTTCCCAAAACAGTGTGTGCAGGTAATGGCAGATCATAGTTATGTAATTCTCGGGCGAGAAAGTCAAGCATATCATCAATCGGCACTTTTGTGAACAATGAACAAACGTCGAAACTGATCAATCTATCGTTGGTATTAATGCGAACATTATCTTACGAAGATAACTTTCCTAAACGTTTCCGCAATAGCCTTTCACAATTAAAAAAAGATAGTGAGCTCCATATTACTAAAGCAGACAAGGCTAACACCTTAGTCATTATGGACAAAGTGGACTACATTGGAAAGATGAATGAGCTGCTTCAGGACCCCGCCACATACGTGAAACTTAGGAAGAACCCGCAGGATGATGTCATCAAATCATTCAATAGTGGCTTGAAACGCATTCTCAAAGATCATAAGGACTTAATTCCCCTTTTTTTGTCCACTTCACCTTCTCTGCCTTACCTTTATGGTCTTATTAAAACCCACAAACCGGGTAACCCTATGCGCCCTATTATTAGCTCGGTGGGCTCTATTACCTATAAACTCTCCAAATGGCCTGTTAATGTTTTGTCCCCCATTCTTGGAACTGTCTCTGATTCACACGTAAAAAATTCCGTGGATCTCACTGAAGAATTGAATAATGTTCGCATTAATACCAACGATAGATTGATCAGTTTCGACGTTTGTTCATTGTTCACAAAAGTGCCGATTGATGATACGCTTGACTTTCTCGCCCGAGAATTACATAACTATGATCTGCCATTACCTGCACACACTGTTTTGGAACTTATTAAGCTTGGTATCAAGGATTGTAAATTCACTTTCAATGGCGAGCATTATCAACAAGTTTTTGGGATGGCCATGGGCAACCCTTTGTCGCCCCTTCTCTCCAATATTTATATGGAGTTTTTTGAAATTACTTATATTCCGAGAATCCTGGGGGTTGGCATCCCTTGGTTGCGGTACGTCGACGATATTTTGTGTATCTGGCCCATGAATCGAGACCTGGATGACTTCCTCCTTCAGTTAAATGACCAAGTCCCCTCCATTAAATTTACTTTAGAAGTGGAACAAGACAACTCAATCCCGTTTTTGGATGTGCGTGTTCATAGGGATAGCCCGGGTTTTAAGTTTAGCATCTATCGGAAAAAAACAAACAATTTGTCCTACGTACACTTTTACTCTGGACATGACACCCCTATTAAAAAGGCCATTTTCCTCAATGTTTCTCAGCGCTCTTAGGATCGCCAGTCCGGAATACATCGATGCGAATTGGAAAATCAACGGTATTGGAAGTGAGTTGTGTTACCCATCTGCGTTCATGGAATCTTGTCTTAATAAGGCTAAACGAACCTTCTATCGTGTGAATAATAACACTCGCACCTTATCAAAGAATATTTTAGTACTTCCATTTTTCCCGGGCTTCTTAGGCATTGCTAATGTACTTAAACTTTTGGATATCAGTGTAGTTTTTTCATATAACAATATTGTGAAAAACATCATAGTAAAAAATAGCCCTACCAATAATTTAGGCATTATCTATAAAATTGGGTGTAAGCAATGTGATTCCTTTTACATAGGTCAGACGGGAAAGGATTTGCAAACGCGTGTAAAACAGCATCAATATTCCGTTAGAACGGGACAGTTGTCCAGTGCCCTTTTTGTCTATTTGTCAGAGTTATCCCATTGTATTGATTGGAATAATGCTTCAGTTTTGTTTCACTCTAGCAACATTGTTAATAGAAATATTCTTGAGTCGGCTATAATTCAACTTACAAATAACCTTAATATGAGTAAAGATCTGTTTCAACTAGATCCCGTTGCTCTGAATTCCTTCAGAATGGATTTAAACAAAAAGGGCAGGTTGCTAAATCTGTGGTAAAAATTTGTTTTTGTCTCTGTTTCCTTATAAATCTGTATGTTTCTCTTACAATTTTATTTTTCAATTTATTGCTGTATGCGTGTATGTGTATATATATATATATATATATATATATATATATATATATATATGTGTGTGTGTGTGTGTGTGTGTATGTATATATGTATGTATATGTATATATATTTGGTTATGCGGGTATACATGTGTAGTTGTATTATTTGTAATTTTTCAATTTATATTTATTTTTATTTCTTTATTCTTTTGTGACCTACCGATTTTTCAGACAATAATTATAAAAACCTTTGGTAATTTTTCCCTTATGCATATACAGTGCCCGCGAAAAGTATCCGATCACTCAAGAAAATACAATATTTTCCCTTAATATTCAGAGACACGTAATTCACTTTCTATTTGTTCTAGCGACATCTGGTAACTTTGAGGTTGCTCGCTGATATGAGAGCTATCCAACGCATTCTCAAATTAGTGTTCTGGTAGCCTTCGTTGCGGGTGGCTGTGTCTCAAATTTGTCAGATTTCACTGTTTGTGTAAATTTCTTGATATTTTTTTTTTTTACAGAAAGTGGTGTAAATAAAATTTATATATAATGTGTGCTAAAAAACAACTTAAGAGTGATTGTCGAGGTGCTATTGTTGCTTTGCATGCATGTGGGAAATCACAGAGACAGATAGCTAAGGAATTAAACATATCCCAAAGTACCGTTAATTTATGGGTTTCACGGGCTAAGAACAATGGTGGCCTAACCACGCCAGTCCCTAAAAAACGATCTGGCAGACCGAGAAAAACAAATTCGCGAACAGACAAACTTATGAAACGTTTAGTATTGAAAAACCCAACAATAACTGCGAAAGAAATAAAATTTAATATGAATAATTTGTTATCTGGTGTTTCTGAACGAACTATCCAGGAGCGGCTGCAAAAAGAACTCGGATTACCATCTCGCCATGCTGCTAAGAAACCGTTCATTAATGAAAAAATGCGTAAAAAACGTGTCGCATTTTGTAAAAAATACATTCATTGGACTGTTGATGACTGGAAGAAAGTTTTATTTAGCGATGAGTCGACATTTTTGACATTCAGAAGTTGTCCAAAAAGGTTCGCCGGCCTATTGGCTCAAATAGGATGGACCCTAAATACACCCTAAAGACAATGAAACACCCTCCAAGTGTGATGGTTTGGGGTTGTTTCGGTTACTATGGGCGTGGAAACTTATATTTTCTTCCGAAGAACACAACTATGAATGGTGCACGGTATTTAGCAATGCTACAGGATAAACTTCTAATGGCAATGGCAATCCAAAGGACAAAAACATACATGCATGATGGTGCACCATGTCACAGGGCCAAAATAGTGACAAAATGGATTACTGACAATAAATTTGATATTTTGGATTGGCCTGGTAATAGTCCAGATCTCAATCCGATAGAAAATCTGTGGCTAATAATAAAAAATAAGGTTGAATGCCACGACACTGGCTCAGTCGAAAAATTACAAGAGGCCATCAAAAAGGTATGGTGCAAGGAAATATCAGTGGAAGTTTGTCAAACTTGATTAAATCCATGCCAAAAACGTCTAGAACAAGTCATCCAAACCAAAGGACAGATGACAAAATACTAATATAAGGTTAGTATACATTTAAACATTGTTTTTTATGTAAAAAATACAAATTTCAAGGGTGATCGGATACTTTTCGCGGGCACTGTATATATATATTCTTTATATATTGCGTTTATATTTCGTATATATACCTTATATATGTTGATATATTTTTATAGTTCTTTATATATCATCTTGGCATCATTTTGTTTTCCAATTTATATTTACTTGAACTTTTTTATTCGTTTGTGACCATAGTATGCATGATTCAGACAGTAACTAAAAAACCTTTGGTAATTTTTTCCCTTATAAATTTGTGTGCCTCTCTTAAAATTTATTTTTCAATTTATTATTATTATTTTTTTTTTTGGTTTATTTCTTTATTTCTTTGTGACATATATATCAATTTGGCATCATCTATTAAATTGATTGTAAACTTTCCTTTTGAGCTTGAATTTGTAGACTCCACTTACAATTTTTGTTTTTTTATCTGTTGGTTTATTTCTTTATGGTTATTTAGGCTGTGACATATATACAGGGTGGGCGGAAAGTAGCTCCCTATTTTGGATTGCTAAAAAAATATGTATATTATCCATTTATTTCAGAAGAAATAATATGAGAAGGTAGGCATACATGGTAGGTTTTCTCTAAAATTCAATGTGGGCTCCAACTCTTTCCACCAGCTTCTGGAGCCGCCCAGGAATGGCGTCCACTGACTTTAGCAGGAACTCCGGCGGGATGGAGGACATGACTTCCCGAATTCGGTCCTCCAGTTCTTCCAATGTCCTCGGTTTGGTGCGGTAGACTTCTTCCTTTACCCACCCCCAAAGAAAGAAGTCGCACGGTTACCGCTGAAAAACGGCAGAATCGGTTCAGTGTAACGGTGTGGTGTGGTATGACCTCAGATCAGGTTGTGGGCCCGTTCCTTCTGCGCAACACCATGAATGCTGAGCGGTACCTTGCTATGTTGCGAAACGAGGTCTGGCCGGTTGTCAGCACATGGAGAACATCGACGATCTGATATTTATGCAAGATGGCGCCCCTCCGCACTTCGCTCTTGTTGTCCGTGAGTGGCTGGATGCCCACTTCCCTGGGCGTTGGATGGGTCGTCGTGGTCCACATCAATGGCCAGCCAGGAGCCCCGACTTGACACCGTGCGACTTCTTTCTTTGGGGGTGGGTAAAGGAAGAAGTCTACCGCACCAAACCGAGGACATTGGAAGAACTGGAGGACCGAATTCGGGAAGTCATGTCCTCCATCCCGCCGGAGTTCCTGCTAAAGTCAGTGGACGCCATTCCTGGGCGGCTCCAGAAGCTGGTGGAAAGAGTTGGAGCCCACATTGAATTTTAGAGAAAACCTACCATGTATGCCTACCTTTTCATATTATTTCTTCTGAAATAAATGGATAATATACGTATTTTTTTACCAATCCAAAATAGGGAGCTACTTTCCGCCCACCCTGTATATCACTAAGGCATTATTTTGTAATTTTTTTTTTTCCAATTTATATTTATATTTATTTTTATTTCTTTATTCTTTTGTGACCTGTTTCATAAACAAGCCATTTGAATTTATATTGAATTTTGGCCAAAGTGCTAAAAGTGTCATTTTTCCATACAAATGTGTTTGCTCCTCTCACAATTTTTTCTATACTTACTATATATATATATATATATATATATGTTTATTTTTGTAACCTATATATTGCCTTGAACTCTCCTTTCACTCCAGTGTTCCTGAGGATGTCATTAGACGAAAGCGCTTGAGCACCACTTTGTGTTTCTTTTCCCTTCGTGGTTTTATTCATCATATATATATATATATATATAATTAAGATTCTATCACAGATGCGAGACAAATCGACACCAGGGGACAGACACATGGAGTGCCACATTTCCGATGAAATGTAAAGAGAGTATTGACAAACCGCTATACTTACCATGGAGGAAATCATTCTACACGTAGCAAATTCCACTGCCATTAAAGAACGCTAACATTGTCCCATTATACAAGGATGTTAAGAGAGCAATGCCCAAGAATCATCGGCCGGTAGCTCTCACTACACAATTTATAAAATGCTTTGAACGTATAGTTAGAAGCGAAACTACTTACTACCTACAAGGAAAGAACTTATACATCCCAAATCAACATAGTTTCAGGGACTGGAAAATCGTGACTATCACAGCTATTAGACCACCAGGAGAGAATACTGGAAATACTGAGCCGAGGACAAAACATAGATGTAATATATACTGACTTTGCTAAAGCCTTTGATAAATGTGGCCATGGAATTATGGCATATAAACTTAAGACCACGAGATTTATTATAAAGCTGGGAAGTTGGGTATTTAATTTCTTGACGCAAAGAACACAAAGAATGGTGGTAAATGGAGTCAAATCGGAAGCCTCGTAAGTAGAGAGCTCTGACCCACAAGTGACAGTACTAGCGCCCTCGCTATTCATAATAATGAATGCATATATTGTTGCAGATATCAATGACATTATTGTATAATTTTTCATCGTTGAACTTCATATTGTTATCTTCTACCCGTGGAACGATGTTTCAATGGGGGTATTGTAATCTTTCTATGACACCTTCGTTCAATATTTCCATGCATGTCGTTTCTTGTGTTTACATCAGTATGATACTTTATTTGATCAAACCCCGATCTACCAGAAATCCTTTTTTAAACTATCGAGTAGAAGAATTATACAGTTTTAGATGCTTTCACATATGGTAAAAAGCTATAAATTGCGTAAAAAGTGCTATGTTATGCAGGACACTTTTGGAGTTGATATAATTGTGCTATAAGAGACCAGTAGATCTGTTGTGACTTGAACTATGATGTGGTAAATGGCAGCTACTTAGTTTTAAGAAAAAGGTGGGTGCTTTCATGAATGCTTGCTTATAAATAGTGATAAGTTGTGTAGGACAGTTTTGGTGTTGATATAATTGCGCTATAAGAGATAAGTAGGCCTGGTGTAACTTGTAATATGATGTGGTAAATAGTAACTACTTAGTTACTTTTAAGAAAAAGAGAGGCTCTTTCATGAATGTGAGTTTATGCATGACATTTTGATGACATAAATTTATGCATTTTTTTAATCAAGAGTCTTCATAGACTACAAAGAGAAAATAATAAAGGAGAACTTTATTCTTTTGCATCAAATATAGGACAGTTTTATTTCCATTAGTAACTTGTATTGTAATTTGAAAAAATACTGCACTGATTGAAGCGTATACAAGTTGAGATGTGAGACTGTTTGGTGTGACTTATTTTTATTAAGGAAACTATATTAAACATGCACTATATAGCAGTTAGTTTGGCATAAGAGGGCCTAAAAATCTTTGTCAAGTAGGTAAATCTGCTTAAGCTATCCCGGGAAAAGAAGTGTATCTCCCATCTTGCATTGTTCTCATGCTACTCCTTTCCAGAACTCCAGGGGTTATATGTAGATTTAGATGTCGGTAGCCCTTACTTATTTGACTAGCAGCCCGCTACTGTTAGGAACTTTTATAAAGAACGTTTACAATATTTTTTTATTTTGATTTTATAAACTAGTATGCTGTGTGACAGTGTTTCCATTCTTATTATTATTATTATTATAATTGTAAATACGTAAATGTGAAGAGGGAGTACAGTGTAGTGATAAAGGATGGCTGATTAATTGAGAATTTGGAGCCAGGCTGACTCCAGCTAAAGACCTCAAATGAAATTAGTTTTTAAAACAACAATATAAGAGTTGACTGAGATTTGTCTACACTTCAAAATGGTGTATAACAAAATTCCTAATAATGAAAACAATTTCCGTATATACTTACTAGCCATTAAACTTTTGAGTATCTATGACGTATCCTTGTAAAATACATACAATAAATCCTCTTAGAACATCCAGCAGCTACCCATATAATAAATTTAACAGAGAATGTAAAAAAAATGGATTATTGATTTTTTTTAATTTGGCATTTCAGATTCAGGTTTACTATACAACATTAAACCGTATTGTTTTGCTCATAAATATGCTTCAGTTACTTTCTCTCTTACTAAGTCAAATCTACCGTACGTACCCAAGCTGGTTGTCCGTAGTCAGTTCATTTGTACGGTAATCCACTATATTAAAAAATGTTTGCATGCTAGTGTTGTAACAATTACCATCTTTCATTTTAGTTTAGTCTACTGAATATTTTTTTGCTGGCAAAAGTAATTAAATACTGTTACTCTAGCTTGTCAGGATGTAAACTGTAGAATTCAAGCACATATTTCGGAATTTAAAGCTATGTATGAACAAAATGATTCCTCTCTCAATAATGCTAACCTAGACTTAAATACCTTTACGAGAAAAATTATACATGTAGACCTGGATGGAGCGTAGTTGGGCTACGTTGTACTAGGTCCAGTATGCGCTCCTCCACAGCAACGGCCGTCGTGCTACATGTTCTTGGTTACGTGGAACAATTGTCCATGTTTCCCTTAATCTCTTGGTGTGTGTCACTAAACACTTGCCTGTTCGGTATTCGCCGGTTCGGGAAACGTTTTCGATATTCCTCAACTGCCGCTCTGCTGTTACCATCACAGAATCCATAAATGAAATGTATATCAGCGTATTCGGCAGGTGTGAACTATTGATTCATTTTGATTGTTCACCTTAGCGCAACACAGTATCTCATACCACAGATCAGAACGAACTGAAAGAAAAAAAATGAGGATTAGTAGTGGTAACTTCGTTAACCGAAACAACCACCAGTGCTGCCATCTATCGAATTACACACAAGTCGGGATTTGTTGTTTGCACATCTTTAAAACGTCCGTAGCTCCGCAACGGTTGAAAATAGCACCTATATTGTATTAACTTTTTTAGTCGATATCACTCCTCAAATCACTCCCCGAAAGTATGGCAGACCGGTTGTGAAACACCCTATATATATATATATATATAATATATATATATATATATATATATATATATATATATATGTATATAATATATATATATATATATATAATTACCCGAAGGGACAAAATTATAAAACTGTTTAAAAAGGCCAATTAATTTCGGCCGGTCACAACCAAGCCCTTTCAAAGCGATAAACTAGTTAAAATGTCTACAAAAGTTATAAAATTCCATCCTGCGGAAGAGACGAAGTGAAAATGACTGTGTTAAGGCATAATCACGGACAGAGAATGGTGGCTGTCGTACGTCTGGCAGTTAGCAAAGGCAAAATATTGCCCAGATTTCAAACATTCGAGATGAGAAATCTTTAGTTAAAAATCAATCCTGTACATCTGGCAGCCGGTCACGACCCGAAATTGCCCTAAAATATTTTAAAATGTTAAAAATAAAGCTAGCCATACTGTAGGGCAGCTTTATATTTGAAATGGTGTTTTCTCCTAAAATATAAAATGCCTCTTATATTTGTCTCTGTTCCTGGTTCCTGACCTTCATGATCGGTTTAGAATCCTGGAAGTTAAAAATATGATTATGATGTTCCCTCTGCTGAACCAAGCTACTATAAGTATTATCCGATCTCAGATCGCGTTTATGGGAATTAATCCTTCTCTGAAAATCAACTGTCTCTCCGATGTATTTCTGAGGGCAGCCTCCACATGGGATTTCATAAACTACGCCAGAATTGTTGGAGGCTTTTGTAATAGGATGACGGATGAACGAAGACAATTTATTTGGCACAGCGGAGACCAACTTAATCTGCTGTGGCAAGAGTGAGGAAAGCCCTTTGTTAACCTTCTTTCAGGAATGAAACGTCTTTATCTTGGTTCCTAGTTTTGGGAGAAAAGAAAGATCTCCTAGCGGCGAAATAAGCTTTATCAATGAACAATTTGGAATAACCCAAACCTATAAATATACTTTTAATATGTAAAACTTCATCAAGATAAATGGGGTCACAAATCCTGAAAGCTCTCAAAAAGAGACCCGAAATAACGCCTTTTTCAGTACAGAGAGAATGATTGGAAAAAGCACGAATGTAGCTGTCTGAATGCGTACGCTTTCCAAATACTTTGAAAGAAGGTCTTTGGTTGTGATCTCTTAAAATAAGAACATCCAAAAACGAGAGAGATCCACTAATCTCAACTTCATACATAAGCTGTATTGAAAAGTTAAGCGACATTAGGTCTGGGAAATAGTTGGATGGGAGACCGTCCTCCACGCCCAGATTATGTAGCGACCGTGGTTCGGATCCCTCGTAAAGCTGTAGGTCTCTTCCGTCATATGATCTTAGATGTTGCGAAGGAGGTTAAACAATTCCAATTAAAAAAAACAACTGTATTGAAGGTACAAAACTGTTAAGAAATCCCACCAGCTCATCCAAATCCACATGGGATTCCAAAATAACACACGTGTCATCAATGTAACGGAACCAATTGACCCCTGGCACCAAAGATTCTGGCAAAAAAATTAACTTAAAAAAATTCCATAAAAATGTTAGCTAAAATTGGAGAGAGAGTGAAGAGCCCATCGGTAAACCTGTTTTTTGTCTAAAAAATGACCCGTTAAAAGAAAAATAGTTATGTTTCGAGCAAAGTCTAACAAGCTCCAAAATAATTCCGTAATCAAACGAAATGGTCTCAGGATGATCATGGAGCCACTCTTCTAGGAACTGCAAGGTTAAATCCAAAGGGACTCTGGTAAACAAAGATACCACGTCAAAACTCACCAATTCTTTTCCTGATAAATCTGTACCTCGAAGTTTGTCAACAAACTCTGCAGAATTTTTAAGATGTGCTCCAAAAATTTGGCCTACTAATGGCGAAAGGAAGCTCGAAAGCCATTTAGACAGCTGTTCAGAAGAACTTCCCACATTAGAAATAATAGGGCGCAAAGGTACTGAGGGTTTATGCACCTTTGGAAGCCCATATATATAAGGAAGATGGGGCAAATAAGATTTAAATTTGAAAACGTTCGGGGGAATCCTTAAGGATTCTTCCACTCCTTATTAAAAGAAGTCTGGGAAATTTTTAGTGGATCATTGCTGACGTTGGAATAAACGGATTACCCGGCTGAGATCGGGTAATACTTATAGTAGTTTGGTTCAGCAAAGGGAACATCATAATCATATTTTTAACTTCCAGGATTCTAAACCGATCATGAAGATCAGGGACCAGGAACAGAGACAAATATACGAGGCATTTTATATCTTAGGAGAAAACACCATTTCAAATATTAAGCTGTCCTACAGTATGGCTAGCTTTATTTTTAATATTTTAAAATATTTTAGGGCAATTTCGGGTCGTGACCGGCTGCCAGATGTACAGGATTGATTTTTACTTAAAGATTTCTCATCTCGAATGTTTGAAATCTGAGCAATATTTTGCCTTTGCTAACTGCCAGACGTACGAAAGCCACCATCTCTCTCTCTGTGATTATGCTTTAACACAGTCATACAGTCATTTTATAACTTTTTTACACATTTTAACTAGTTTATGGCTTTGAAAAGGGCTTGGTTGTGACCGGCCGAAATTAATTAGCCTTTTTAAACACTGTTTTATAATTTTTCCCTGCGGGTTTGGGTGATCTTATATTGTTGCGGTAAATGTAATCAAAGTTTATATATATATATATATATATATATATATATATATATATATATATATATATATATATATTAATGGATGCGTTCATAGCTTAAGTGAAACAATGAAGAGTTTAACATCTTTTCACAAAAAGCATCGCTCTGCCCATACACCCATTTCAGGGTATGAACAGCTCGCAGTAGCATTGCCAAGTAAATATTGGATCAATGTACTGACGAGGCTTCCGTGCGTCATCACCAGTGAAAGCAACAGTGCTCCGTGTTCGTCTAGTCCAAAGCACATTCAAATTTATATTTTCGCGCAATTTTCTTTAGTTTGTACTGCAGACACCCCCAGTTATTATCAGTCTTGGTGCATGATTCTTCAGGAGCGAGCAATATGCACCGCAAGTTTGTGTTTTCTCCGTAAGGCAGTATAAATTTACCTGTATCAGTCACAGTCACACTCGTACTACCTCTGACTTGTTCTACACAAACCGGACCAAAACCCACAAGTACCCGCTGTATACAGGCCTGTATTTATTCAAGAATAATAATTTTTATATATCTGTAGACACCACACGGAAAAATAAACCGTATTTGTAAAATCAAACGGAATAAAATTTAAAGAAGACTATCCCCGAGGGTGGAATAACCCTCCCCGAAAAAACAAACCTCGTATAAAACTCGGGAAAACATTTAATTCCTTACCTTTTTCCTTTATTTTGTAGCTACGATTTTAATATTTCTCCAGTGTACCTCTCTATAATCTAATTTAGTTTTCCCGTCCTTATTATTGTAAGTACCATTCAATTATTTCATATATAAACTCACTGTCTGTCCGTCAAGACACGCGCTAACTCTTCATGAGATTCGTGGAAAAAAACCTCCATATTATTAATTAACTTTATTTAAGAGTATGTTGAAGATGATATAAAATTTATTCAAATCACAAGGAAGCATTCTTACTTTTTCAAGGCTTCTCAATGAATTATAAGTGTCACAATTAAACACGTGAAATAAGTAAATGATGCACACCCACAAAGAAAAATAAAAAGCGATTCTAAGGCTTTTAGTGTATTTGCATAAAAAAAGTAAATAAATAAAATGGCATCGTGGGCCGGAGAGACCTAGATTTTGGCTTTCTCCTCCTTATTTAGGGGGGGTGCGTTTTTGCGAGTGCTCGCCCTTACCCCTTCCTTCCTATACCAAAAAAAAAAAATTAACAGTACAACTCGTCAGGGAATGAAAGGAAAAGGCAAGAAGCGTAAACAAAATAGTTAGGTGGAATTAAGAAACAAATGACAAGTGCTAATTAAAAATAATCCCTCCTAACTATTTTGTTTACGCTGTGTGTGTATATATATATATATATATATATATGAAGGAAAAAGGCAAGAAGCGGAATATATGTGTATATATATTCTTGGTTTCTGGGCTTTTTCCTTCATTCCCTTCATCCTGCTGAATACACAAAAAACTTTGGAATTGCTTTTCACTTTTCCTTGGGGGTTGTGCATCATATATATATATATATATATATATATATATTATATATATATATATATCTATATATTAGTGATGTAGCGGATGTCATTTTTTTCACATCCGCGGATGCGGATGCGGATGAGGATGTTTGATTTCAACATCCGCGGATGCGGATGCGGATGCGGATGTCTACATTTTCGTTATTTTTTAGGATATATTCGAGATTTGTTGTGTTTAACGTATATAATAAGTTATTATATAGAGAGAGCTGTAGCTATAATGTAGTATAATTGATTAATTGTACAATAATTGCTGTACTTTTCCCTGAACATATAAAATAATATCAAGCATCTAACTAATATGGAAATCAATTAGTGAATTCGTCTGCAAATAAATTCGTTATATTTTGTTGAGTTTCAGCCACAATTAGAAACCATAATTGTGTTACCAGGATGCGGGACGTGAACCCAACTCAAATGCACCCCACCGACCTCTTTCCCCAACCTCCACCCTTATAGAAAGAGATCTTTAATTAGCTTGATAACTATTTATATTAAGTTTAAAGTTTATTAGGCATATTATAAATGAGTAATTAAAATAAAGTAAACTAAGATGTTCATCGTTTAATGTTCAAACTTAATTATAGGAAGGTTATGCTTAAGGAACATTAACTTTTCTGCCTTTTCTGCTGCCAGTCTGTCTTTCTCTTTTCATCATATATTAATCCAGCACTGCTAAATAATCTCTCGCTTGGTACGTTTGTTGGAGGACAGGCTAAATGTTTCCTTGCAAGTTTACTCAAGTATGGATAGATATTCTGCGTATTTTTCCACCAACTAATAGGATTGTCACATGCAGCCAGGCGTTTTTTCTTGGTGATAGCTCTCGATCATTTTTACTACATCTTTTGACATCGCGTAGGTCTCGTCATCGCTGCTTGACTCAAGAAACTGAGAGACAGATTCTGTGATAGATTTGCTTGTTGAAGGTGTTGGTTCTGTCACTGAAACTTTTATTCTTTTGGTGGGTGGCGAAGCGACAGATTCAAGAGATTGAAGCTCTTCAACTGCTTTGCCAAGTGATGATTTAACTCGTTCTAATGTACTAGGTGAAAATAACTTAGCTTTGTAACGTGGATCTAAGTAGGTTGCAAGAGAGTAACTTCATACAAGAACAGCCTCTCGTCTTGTCGCTTGCATCACTTTTGCGCACAATGAACTAGTTCTATTATTATAGTAGAATTTGATAATTTCCGCTTATTAATGACGTTTTATCTCAACGGTCCACATCCGCACGACATCCGCAGTCCAAAGTGCGGACGCGGACGCGGATGCGGATGCGAGAAAATGTGCGGATGTTCCGCGGATGCGGATGCGGATGTGACCTACATCACTAATATATATACACACACAGGGTGTTCGAAAAGTTCCGTCACCCCCTACAAAATGTACATATTGTAATACCAATTTTATTTTGGTGTAATTAATTGTATTTATATGTGGTAGGTGTAATTTAAGAAACAAGTCACTAGCAACAATTACTTTCAAAAACTTCACTTTTTTCTACGTGAAGGTCAAAATATGAAAATAAAAACCCACTCTAATAGACAGAGTTTATTTCCACAACAGTTTCGACGCCACTGGCATCCTCCTCGGGTGGATACAGAAACACGCAATTTTCGTGTTTCTGTATCCACCCGAGGAGGATGCCAGTGGGCGTCGAAACTGTTGTGGAAATAAACTCTGTCTATTAGAGTGGATTTTTATTTTCAACAATTACTTTAATTACAGTAAATACAGTCACTAATTACAGTTTCGTTTCTGCATGTCTGTATTGTTTAATTCATTAACAAATGACGGGCGGTATGGTTTCATGCCGAGATCTTTTGTCATGTGATCTCTCATTGTGGACACGGGGACTGCAAGGGTAATTATTCGTTTTTACTCCCAGTCTGTTTTTACGATGAGAACAAACTTTCTGGTCAATTTTGAGGTGTTTTGCAAGAATCTGCCATCCTTTTCCTGTGGAAATGTGTAGTTTTCGAGATATCGTCATCTCGAAAACTACGCATTTGCACAGGAAACGGATGGCAGTTTCGTACAAAACACCTCAAAATTAACCAGAAAAGTTTGTTCTCATCATTTTCACTTAAACTAACGAAAATATCGCGACTTAACCTAACCAATCATCAAGGGTGTACAGTTGACCTAACCTGGCATTCAATTAACCTAACCAGGCCTTCAGTTGACCTAACCGGACCTTCACTTGACCTAACGGGGCCTTCAGTTGACCTAACCGGGCCTTCAGTTGACCTAACCGGGCATTCAGTTGACCTGACCGGGCATTCAATTAACTTAACCGGGCCATTCAATTAATCTAACAGGTTAATATTGTTTATTTCACCTAAATATCTTCTGATCTTTTCGTATTAGGCACTCACTGTCACATTTCGGGCAAGTTAAGGATGAGAGAATAACGCCGTAATTGATAAAAACATCCAATCCTTTGTCTTCATCTAGGGCACATGATGAATCAAGTTCTCAAAGTCAAAATCACACGAATGGCACGCCATAATTCTGTCACAAACACCACTAAACTGAATCCAATTAGAAAAAAAGAATAGCCAGAACAAAACCCAACCAACTAATTAAGTCGCAGAGTAGCGAAAAAATAGCCCAATCAGGAAAAATATTTATGAAAAAAAGTACATTATAGCCAAAACAGGAAATATATTTCATTGAACAGACCTATATCTCCGTTATTATTAAGTTCCCGAACAAAACAATACCGTCATTGTAAAGCATTTGAACTACTTTACAGGTATATTTGACTAAAAATATTAAGTTTGAATGGGCGTTAAAACGAATATTATCTACTGCAAGTTCTTGTGATCGTTTCCGAAGTGATTTTTTGGGTGAACGAGCCACCGATGCAATCACACCTTCACATTGTTCTGCTCTCGTTGTTGGTCTTCCCAACAGTGGTCTGTCCTTGATGGAACCAGTTTCAAACAGCTTTTTCTCCCATCGTATTACCGTCTTGTTTGGTGGTGCATCCTCATTGAATCTTGTGTTGAAATCATTCTGGATATCATGCATCGTTTTGCCAGGATGTGACCTTTCATGAGCCCATGTGCTCATCACTATCCTTTCCTCCAGAGTGTAAGTGGACTGGTCTGCCATTGTTCACACAACTCTAATACCTGGAAAAGAAAAAAATATCAATGAATCACACATAAATTCAATTACTCACACAAAAATAAAATTGGTATTACAATATGTACATTTTGTACTGGGTGACGGGACTTTTCGAACACTGAAATTTTAACTTTTAATAAACTTCAATATAATCTTTTAAATTTACAACACTCATAACTCTTATAATTATAATTTTCTGTTAATGCATTTCAGAATTTAAACGTACTTAAAGTATGATGTTGAATTTATTCCAGTTAAATTTTTTATGCAGTTATTAATTTCGATATCCGCGTTTCATTTGTTTTCCATTTTGAATATGAAGGTTTAATGTGTATTGTTGTTCTTGTAGATGGTAAGAGGAAATGGAGTAGTGTGGTAAACTTGGTACTAGTGGGATTCGAATCCGAATCACGTGGTTTCGGAATCAGCGTGCTAGAAAAAGGAGTAATGTGGAAAACATGGAGCTAGTGGGATTCAAACTCGCGTCACGTGGTTTCGGGAGCAGCGCGCTACCAATCACGCTGATTAACTTCTCGATTGTTATTACTTGTACTATCAAGGGTCGAACCCGACTTCAGTGTCTTCACTTCACTTACAGGGGAAAGTGTGTTACCTACTGAACTGCGAACGCTGGCCTCCATAGGCGGATCCAGAGGGGGCTCCAGGGGGCTTAATTGAAGCAACTTGGACACAAGCATTCAAACGTTTTACCTAATTTCGTTTAACCAGAATGTATAAGGCCTCCAAATTAAGCGTCGTTGGTTCACTTAAGCTCCCTGGCCCCCCATCTGGATCCTCCTATGCTGGCTTCGACTCCGGATGATGTTGGTTAATAATAATCGATGAGTTAGCGCAATGGGCCGCATTAGTCTGGCCTGAGCGCTGTGCATTCAAACGTTTTACCTAATTTCGTTTAACCAGGATGTATAGGGCCTCCAAATTAAGCGTCGTTGCTTCACTTAAGCTCCCTTGCCCCCATCTGGATCCTCCTATGCTGGCTTCGACTCCGGATGATGTTGGTTAATAATAATCGATGAGGTAGCGCAATGGGCAGCATTAGTCTGGCCTGAGCGCTGTGCCAGTTCCTTCCCCTTCCCTCACTCCCTTATTACTACCCAACATGAGAAACGACTTCAGTATGAAAACGATAGTTTCAATCTAGAACGAGAACGATGCACTGAACAACGAAACCTCTAATTTCACTGAACTTTCTGAACGCAAAGTTTCACGAACTAAACTTAAATTATTAAAATTTGTATCGTGGTAGTTTATCAATTCGATGGCTTCCTGAAGGCAGAACGCCATCTGTTGATGGAAGTTCTCGAAGTATCTACAGTGTATTTGTTAGCATACCTTCTTCTCGGAAACTATATAATAAAATTTTACAGAGTTGATTTTAATTTTACATTCGATAAAATTTAATCTAAATCTTAGGAAATCGTTTCGCTTTCATTATTTTCCACTCTGTTTGACTCAAAACAGAAATTCACAGATTTTAAAGCTTCAAGAGAGCTGCCTTTTTCTAATTTTTCTCCGACACAAAATGAAAAAGGCTCAGATATACGAAGATGCTCCATCGTTCTGGTTTCCTTTTGCATCTCATCTTGGGCCTCTCTCTTTAATTTAAATGTTTATACCAAAAACTGTCAATGGGTCCCCTTAATTTCGTTTCTAATTGATGGCCAATTACTATGATTTAGAAATGTGAAACATTTCTAATTAGAAGTTTTTCCGAACAAACATAATATGCCCATGACGGAATGTTTATGGCGTCATATTTCTTACGGCATTAGTTAATCCTTCATTCACATTAATCACTTAAATATTCGAAACTATTGCGATTCTTTTAAGGCCTAATTAACTAGCGTAACTAATGAAGGAATTTAAAGAGGCATTTATTTCCATACGTGTTTAATAATGAACTAGATACAATAATGCGACTGAACATTTAACTGCACCTAAATCTATTCACTTATAATGAGAACGACACAATAAAGACAATTTAAATGACTTATTGTAATGTACCGACATTGTCAACCAACCTAAGGCAAGCAAAACCCAAGTGTACGGCTGCTTTAAGCTCTCTTTCTGAAGAATAATAGTCAGTAAGGGGGGCCAGAAACTAGCACAGCACTGGGGTCAGACTAACACGACCTCAGTGTCTTCATTTTTTCTATAGTGAAAAGGTGTTACCTACTGAGCTACGTAAGCTACGTGAGTTAGTAAGTATAACAATTCATCTAAATCATACCTCTCTCTCTCTCTCTCTCTCTCTCTCTCTCTCTCTCTCTCTCTCTCTCTCCTATCTTTAAGAAAGGGGATCACGAAAGCCCAGCGAACTATCGTCACATTAGTCTCACTTCAGTTGTAGATAAATTATTAGAGGGGATAATAGCGGATAGGATCGTTGACCATTTGGATTCCTACAAGCTGCTTGGGGACTCCCAACATGGGGTTAGACAGCATAGGTCGTGTCTCACCAACTTGCTTGATTTTTTCCACGTCATGTTGAGTGAGTATGATAAGAGTAGGGCGATTGATATACTTTATCTCGACCGACTTTCAGAAAGCCTTTGATAAGGTACCTCACCGCCGGCTAATGGCGAAAGTGCGCGCGCTGGGTATCGGTGGGGAAGTAGGTAGGTGAAATGAAAACTGGCTGAAGAATAGGCGGAAGAGGGTTGTAATTAAAGGGGTTAGTTCGGGTTGGGCCTCGGTCACTAGTGGGGTTCCTCAGGGTTCCGTTTTGGGGCCACTGTTGTTTATCATTTACATAAATGATATCGACGGTGGCATCGTCAGTCGGATCGCCAAATTCGCTGATGACACCAAGCTTGTGGCCAATGTTGGGACGCCCGAAACGATCGAGGAACTGCGTGCGGACCTACGTAGGATAGGAGAGTGGTCCGAAAAATGGCAAATGCAGTTTAACTTGGGTAAATGCAAGGTGATGCACATTGGCTACGCCAATCCCAAGTCGGACTACTCGATGTTGGGGAGTAATATCGAGGCGACTGATTTGGAAAAGGACTTGGGTGTGCTAATTAGCAGCGACCTTAAGTTTACAAAACAGTGCGTAGAGGTGGAAAAGAAAGCCCAGAAGCTGTTGGGTTATATCAGGAGGCAATTTCAGTTTCGGAACAAGGAGATTGTGCTCTCTCTGTACAATTCTCTGGTTCGGCCGCACCTGGAGTATGCTGTGCAGTTCTGGTCGCACACCCTCAGGAAAGATATTGAGAGGCTGGAGCGAGTGCAGGCGAGGGCTACAAAGTTAATCCCTTCTGTTAGGCATATGGGCTACAATCGACGCTTACGCGCCCTGAACTTGTTTTCGCTGGAAACTCGGAGGCTGCGCGGTCAACTCATCGAGGTTTTCAAGCTCTTACGCGGGCTCAACGATGTCGATTTTAGAAGCATGTGTAGTTTAAATGATAACCCAATTCGCAACAATGGATGGAAGTTGGATTTGAAACGGTTTTGGACTAGTGTGTGTGGGAATTACTTTACGTATAAGATCTGTGACACGTGGAACAGGCTACCTTCAGAAGTTGTGAACAGTTCCTTTGTGGATCATTTCAAGAAAAGGTTAGACCAAATCTTGCACACTATTTGAGGGCGTAGAAAATTTTCCCTGGCACCCGTTGCCATTGGTACCTCCTCGGTATGGGCCGCAAGGCCTTTTGAGGTACTTCTTTTCCTTGTAACTCCTTGTAACTCCTTGTAACTCTCTCTCTCTTCTCTCTCTCTCTCTCTCTCTCTCTCTCTCTCTCTCTGATATAAACGAATCATTCAAAATTAAAAACAGCTCAGTTATAAAAAGTTATAAAAACAGCCAAAAATGATTTTACAAAGGTAAACCTTGATGAAAGTTAAAGCATTTACATGATATCCTATGCAGAATAGACGCTGCATAAATAAACAATTTCTAGACTGCTTTCCGCCCAGAACGTCAGGGGAATGTCGAGCGTATGTTTTTGTAATGAATTGTTACTCATTTAAATCTGCTTTGATGTAAGCCATACCTCAAGAGATCCGCTTTGAAGAACGTTCACAAATAGGAATATGTCATTTATTTTAAAAAATGAAGATGGATTTCAGCTATTTTATTTTAAATATAATATTTTATCCACGTGAGTGAAGGATTGTAAAACTGGATTTTATATATATATATATATAGTATATACAGTAGTCCCACTATAATCGTCGCCATCGACTATCGTCGTTCCCTATTTAACACCATGGAGACGGACGTCGCGCAGTTTTACTACGCAATTTACTTTAAAATATTTGCTTTTTTAATTCACTTTAGTAAAATTAAGTAAAAATGGCCCCTCCTAAGAATGTACAAAGGTACAAAGTGGAAAACGTGCTGCAGACATTGGCAGGGAATATGGCGTACCGCCAATTACTGTGCGATCAGTTGTGGCCGATAAAAAAAAAATACAAAGATATTGCCGAATTAGCAGTGCCTGGCTCTATTAAAATGATGCGCTCTAGAGATGAAATTATGATTAAGATGGAAAAATTATTGTTATTGTGGATAAGTGATCAGCAGGCAAAGTGTCAAAACATTAGTTCTATGTTCATTAGAGGAAAAGCCAAAAAGATTTTTGATGACCTTAAAGGAAAGGATAGCGAGTGTAAAGTGGAATTTAGTGCGAGTAAGGGCTGGTTTGAGAAATTCCAGATAAGGACTGTTGTTCATTCCGCTGTTCAGTAGGTGAAGCACCAAGTGCTGGCAAAGATGCTGCTGAAAAATATGCAAGTGATTTTGATTTGCAAATTTCGGAGTTGGGTTATAATCCAAAGCAAATATTTAATGCAGATGAGACTGGTTTGTTTTGGAAGAGAAAAAGATGCCTGAACATAAACCAGCCAAAGACAGGTTGACCCTTCTTCTTGGGGCCAATGCTACAGGGGACTTCAAATTGAAACCATTGCTGGTTTATCATTCAGAGAACCCCAGAGCTCTGAAAGGTTTTGTAAAATCTAGACTGCCAGTTGCGTGGAAGTCAAATAAAAGAGCTTGGGTCACAAAGGAATTTTTAGTGAGTGGTTTTGTGATTACTTCTGCCCTGCAGTCAAAGCATACCTCAAGCGCAATAATCTTTCAGAAAAGGCCCTTCTTATTCTGGACAACGCTCCTGGGCATCCAACCAACTTGGAGGACTTGTCTTATGCATGGTAAAAGTTCTTTTCTTGCCACCGAACACAACATCCAACTGCAGCCTATGTACCAGAATGTTATTGCCAACTTCAAGCGATACTATCACAAGTGTCTAGAAGCCACAGATGGAGAAGGCAAGCTTACCTTGAAAGAGTTCTGGAAATGCTACAATGTGAAACATGCCATTGATAACATCTCTACAGTGTGGAATGAAGACAGCACTTATTGTTTGAATGCTGCTTTGAAAAATTTATGGCCTCAATGTGTAGCTGACTTGCCTGGAATTGAAGAGGAGACTTAAACACAAATTCAAGACAGAATTATTGAGCTGGGTCAACAATTAGGCTTCGAGTTGTAAACGGGAGATGTCGAAGAGCTCTTAGAATCTCATAGTGAAGAACTCAACACTGAAGAACTGTTGCAGCTTCAAGAGTACAGGGTGTCAGAGTAGTCAAATGAAGAGGAAGAAGAGATTGTCAAGACATTGACAACAGGAAATCTGAAGGATTTCTTCTGGCACTGGGAGAAGATGAAGAATTTTTTAGAAAATGACCTCATTGCAGAAAGATCCTCCAAGTCATTCGAGAAGCCAATCAAGCCTTTCGTTGCTCTAAGGCAGAGCTTTCCAAACTTTTCACGTTGGCGACACACTAATTAATTTTTGTTATCAAATATCAAATATCAGATAATTTTTCAGTAGGTGGTTTATCCTGTAGTCGATTTTGTTGATACAAAAATCCAAATTTTCAAAATACAAAAAAATTGAAAATAATTAACTAAATTTGGCGACACATCTGGGAGGTATTGGCGACACACAGTTTGGAAAGCTCTGCTCTAAGGAAATCTTAGCAGAGAAAAAGAAGGCTAGAAGACAACCAATTCTGGATTATTTCTGCAAAAGAAAATCACAGCCACCGAAGTCTCCCCATCCATCAACATGAACAGCGGTAGATCTCCCTGATCTGTTGATGGAGGGTGATTCACCTAGCAAGCAATAAAACTCCATCACCAAGCACCACCAATCCCCCTCCATGCGCAGCCAGCCACTTCATAATTTGGTAAGTACAGTACAGCAGGTGGTTTGGAACGAATTGTCATTATTGCATGTATTTCATTGACTCGTTAATCGTCGTTTCCTTAATCGTCGTCTGTTCATGGAACCAATTAACGACGATTATAGAGGGACTACTGTATATGATGCAAACCCACAGGGGAAAAGAAAAATTCCCTGACGAGGTGTACTGTTGAATACACGAAAGGCCTTTGGAATCATTTTTCTTTTTCCTTGTGGGTTAGCATTATTCACTCATTTCATGTGTTTAAGTGTGAAATTCATCCTCTCTCTCTCTCTCTCTCTCTCTCTCTCTCTATATATATATATATATATATATATATATCGAGAGAGAGAGAGAGATACACGTAAGTGGAAGTAAGGTGAAAAGTGTGACATTTTTCACATTCAGAATCATTCCGGATATCAGGATACGAGCAGCTTGCAGCAGCATTACCAAGCGAACATGGGGATCAATGTACTGACGCGGCTTTTATAGTAGTTCATCACTAGAGAAAGCAACAATAATACTCCTTGTTACCCCATTTCAAAGAACATCCAAATCCGCATCCTTTTTTACGCAATTATCGTCAGCTTATATCGAAGACACCTCTAGTTATTATCAGTCCTGGTGCATGATTCTTCAGGAGCAAGATGCACCGTAAGTTTGTATTTCCTTCCCAAGGCAGTACAAATTAACTCGTATCAATCACAGTTATATTCATATTACCTGGATGTTTTCTGAATGTTTTCTGAATGTTTTTAACCAGTTTTCTGTCCTAAATATATAAACTGAAACTGAAAAGTTTCTTGGCGGAAGAAAATTAAATAACTTTCATAATACAGCTACACTATTAGTAATGAAATCTTAAAACAAAAATCGAACTAAAATGAAAATAAAAATAATACTTGTAATTAAACAAATAATAATATTATTACTGCTAATAGTAATAATATAGATATATATATATATATATATATGATGAATAAAACCACGAAGGAAAGGAAACACAGAATGGTGCTCAAGCGCTTTCGTCTAATGACATCCTCAGGAACACTGAAGTACATAAAGAGTACTTCAGTGTTCCTGAGGATGTCATTAGACGAAAGCGCTTGAGCACCATTCTGTGTTTCCTTTCCTTCGTGGTTTTATCATCATAAATATTTTTCACGTTACTTTCGTGAAATAATTTTCATATATATATATATATGAAAAATATTTCACAAAAGTAATACGTGAATAATATTTATGATGCAAATAACCACGAAGGAAAAAGAAAACACAAAATAGCGCTCAAGCGCTTTCGTCTAATAACATCCTTAGCAACACTATGAGTGTCCCTGAGGATGTCATTAGACGAAAGCGCTTGAGCACTATCTCGAGTTTTCTTTTTCCTTCGTGGTTATTTTCATCATATATATATATATATATATATATATATATATATATATATATATATATAAGGGTGATCCAGAGAAATGGGGACCCAAAAGAAACCCCTGTAACTCTTAAAGTATAAGTCCTTTTATAAAATCATACGCATCATTCGAAAGAGGATAGTTACATGTTTGTACAGGATTGTATAGGTTTTGACAATACAATACAAGACAAGATAAGAAGATACAAACAAAATAAAAGTGTTAGTTAAAACTAACCCTTCAAGATGACTGCATGGACTGTGGGACAGCTGCGTTTCATAACTGAGCAATATTATGAGCATGGAAGAAGTGTAGTTTCAGCTCTTAGGTGATTTTGACATCTGAAAATTTGTTTTGAAAGATCTTTGAGCTGAAACTACACTTCTTCCATGCTCATAATATTGCTCAGTTATGAAACGCAGCTGTTTCCACAGTCCATGCAGTCATCTTGAAGGGTTAGTTTTAACTAACACTTTTATTTTGTTTTGTATCTTATCTTGTCTTGTATTGTCAAAACCTATACAATCCTGTAAAATTGTAACTATCCTCTTTCGAATGATGCGTATGATTTTATAAAAGGACTTATACTTTAAGAGTTACAGGGGTTTCTTTTTGGGTCCCATTTCTCTGGATCACCCTTTATATATATATATTGTTTCAATTACTAAAATTCCTTATTTGATTCGATGAAATTCAGCTCATATCTTTTGTACCCTCAAAAAAATCTTTATTAATTATTCACCTCCGTCCCCTCCCCCCCCTGGTCCCCCCGTCCCCCCGAAAATAAAAAAAAATAAAAAAAATGTTGAAAAAATCAAAAACAAAATCGGAAACACTGAACGATCGAAATTAGGTGACCCCCTCCCTCCAGAGGGGAATCAGTAATGGGTAAGCCCCCACTTGTTGGAAGGAGAAGTTGAGTTGGAAGACTGAAAGATAATTTCATTTGCCAACGATTCACTCCAAGTCTGAAATTAACTTTATATATTCGAATAATTTAATAGACAGATAGACAGATAGATATATAAATAGATATCTCTTTAAGTTTACAGTAGGACGCCCGGCAGCTCGGTGTTCACGGTGGAGGACTCCGACCGGTGTAGCATTGATTCACTCCCGGCCGATACTCACCCCTACGTCGTGGGAAAGTGAGCTTTTTGAATGAATTATTACAGTAATTTAGACGTCGAAGATACAAATGTTAATTCTATTAACCTTGGTTAACTTTGGTTTTGCTTCCGCCCTGATTGTTCATTTTGACGAAGATAAAGCTTGTCACTCCACCTTAGACCTACAGTTTAACGTGGAATCCGAACCACGCCCCACCAACAGCCCAGCGTTACCCAGGGTACCTATTTATCTACCAACCAATTTTTTTATTGTGTTGAAGGATGAACAGATGGGTTTTGCTGCGCCCCGTCTGCCGTTACCGGGTCTCCATCCCGGGGCCGATGGATTCGTAGTCAGCGACGCTAACCACTACACCACCGAGGGAGTGGATTATACTGATATTTATTTTTGCTTAATTTGGCCCTTAAGTCTTATTGACTTTACCCGTAATAATAATTAGAGATTTTACCTGTTATAATTAAAGGAATTGAAGAGGCGTCCTTAAAATAATGCAAAAATACATTTATACGTGTTTCCATGGTTACCTTACGAAACTGCTCCAATATTTAGAATACACACAGATTTATACCGACACAAACGCACGAGTAGCGAAATTAACGGTGTCGCCATAGATTCAGCAGCTAATTTTCCTTTTTGTACTGAAACTCCTTAAATATCATGGAAAGCGAATATAAAGCAGGTTAAGCTTCAGGGTCATGTTATGCTAGATTAGGTTAGGTTAAATGTCGCCATCCACAATTAAAAATATTAAGATGTCGAGGTTTCGTAAGGTAGCCAAACGTTTTTGTGTGTGTGTGTGTGTGCGCGCGCGCGCGTGTACATTACATACATTTAAAAAAAATTCCTGACATTAATAACTAAAGCTGAAACTTTCCTTTCCGAGAGCAAGTTCTGGTAAATCTGATAAAATGGTGTCAGAAAGATTTTTAAGAAGATAAGTGGAAATTTCGTTTACGTGCGTAAAAAACATTTAGTTTATGTATAAAATTGTTGGACACATAACCTGCCTTACGAGTATACTGTATGTATTTATACTGTGCTCAAGCAGAAAGCATAATACATACATTTACCTTCGTTTGGTTTTTGCTTCCGGAATTTATGAAGTTTTTTGAAACAAAATTGTTCCCCAATCAAATTTGATTAAGATATGTCGATGACATACTATCAGTATGGCCAGCTAATAAGAATTTTAATGACTTCTTTTCCAAACTCAATAACCTTCATCACTCAATTAAGTTCAAATGGGAAAGGAAGAGAAAAATACCTTTATTGGGTGTTCTCATCCAATAGAGAAAATAACAACGTAAAATTGTCTGTGCATAGGAAGGAGATCAATTCAAACTCTTACATTCACTATTTTTCATTTCATAATGACCAAGTGAGAAAATAAGTTGTATCTTCAATGTTCCTAAGAGCATATAGAATCTGTCACCCTTCTTATATTGATGAGGAGATACAAAAAATAAAAAATATATTTAAAAATCTGTATTATCCCAAATGGTTCATTTTTAGCGCTCATTTAGCAGCCAGAAAAACCTCTTATACTGTAAACAAGGATTACGACTGTGAACAAGGATTGCAAGAAAAGCATTGTTCTTCCCTATAACAAAAACTTGAAAGGGCTTAAGAAAACTTGTTAGAGAATAGTCACTAATGCGGCATTCAAATATAAAAACTAAATAAATGACATATTAATAAGAAACAAACCTAAGGACAAAAAAGACACAGGTGTATATATACATTACCATGTGAGGAATGTCCTGATAAAGTATACGTGGAAGAAACGTGAAGAGACCTCAGTAAAAGAATTTATGAACAAGAGAGATGTGAGGGTGGGGAATGAAAAAACTGCTGTATTCTGTCATGTCAGAGACTATAACCATGTAATAGATTTCAATAATTGCAACTTTTTCATATCTAATAATTATGTTAAGCGGAGAGTTTTGAATCTACTCTTATAGGCTTCATACAAAATTTTAATCTATGCAATGGTCAATTCTCTTTTAATGAAATTATATGCAGTAAAATTAAGAATTTTGTAACATTACCCCGCCAAAAATCCCCAGGCATCAAAGGTACATCCATCAGGGCAAAGCTGGGTCGGAGGGGTCACTTAACTATCCTCTGAGAAGAGGATGGGAAGGTTCAGTCAGCTAATCCCTGATAATTAATTTCCAGGTGTATATAAACTCTGTTCTCTGTTTATGAGGTCATCACCAGTTGACAAGGACTCGCAAGGAGCCGAAACTGTACTGGTGTTAAGAAATAAAATTTAAGTCTTCCTGAAGAGTGGTTTCCTTCTTCACATATATATATATATATATATATATATATATATATATATATATATATATATATATATATATATATATATATATATATATATATATATATATATATATATATACCTTTTATAAACTTCAACTTTTACCAGCTTCCGAAGAAGCTCTCCAACCCAAAAAACTTATCACAGCAATAAGATAAACTATCTTCCGGTATTTGAACGTAAAGTTCAAGGAAAAGAGTTCCAGGTGCAGGAACCTCCTCTGGGAAGGAGTTTTTTAAAAAATTCACTCTCATATTGATTTGTAAAGTACGACCCGATTTATATTAAGCTCAAAAACGGATATGAAAGTCAATATTTTTCTTCTTTTAGGGTCAGCTCGGAATTATCGAAAAATAAAAATGATCTTAACCCAGACTTAATTAAAAAGGCCTGAGTTTGACTCGTATAAAACACACATATATATACACACTCACACACACACACACACACACACACCTTGGTTAGCTTCCGCCCGAATTGTTCATTCTGACGAAGGTCAAGCTTTTCACTCTACCTCAGACCTTCAATTTAACGTGGAATCCGAACCACGCCCCACCAGCAGCCCAGCGTCTTAACCACTAGGCCACCCACGGTACCCATTTATCTACCAACCAGTTTCTTTATTGTGTGGAAGAATGACCAGCTGGGTTTTGCTGAGCGCCGGCTGCCGTCATCGGGACTCGATCCCGGGGCCGATGGATTCGTAGTCAGCGACGCTAACCACTACACCACCGAGGCGCATATATATATATAAAACTGAGGGACGTCCAGCACACCAACCTGAATAATTTTAAGACCTAGTTCTTGTGCAAAGTCCCTGGACCTTCGTTCGAACCCTCTAAAAACCCTAAAAATCCACATATATATATATATATATATATATATGATGGAAAAAAACCACGAAAGAAAGGAAACACAGAGTGGTGCTCAAGCGCTTTCGTCTAATGACATCCTGAGGATGTCATTAGACGAAAGCGCTTGAGCACCATTCTATGTTTCCTTTCCTTCGCGGTTTTTTTCATCATAAATATTTTTCACGTGTTACTTTCGTGAAATAATTTTCATATATATATATATATATATATATATATATATATACAGAGAGAGAGAGAGAGAGGTTTTTAAAGCATAGAGTTAATAGATATAACGAAGCACGAGCCCTTGAGTAAACATTTCATGTCAGTGTCTGAACATGAAAAAGTAAATTATCTCTTTGCATAATTATAATGAGTGAGGAGGGCGAGAAATTGGCACAGCGCTCAGGCCAGACGAATGCCGACAATTGCTCTAACTCCTGTACAAGAAATTACCACCCATCATCAGGATTCGAACTCCCGACCTCAGTCACGCAAATTGAGCCCTTCACTTATGGGGAGCTACGGACGCTGGTTATCTGCGTACTTACTAGGCAGATACAATCAAATAACGAGGCAAACTAGATGGATATTTATAATAAGGCATTATGATAAACGATATTATACAAGGTGTCTCAGAAGTCGCGCACTATATTTATAAGTGTGGATGACCTGAATCTGTAGTGAGCAACTTCTGAGACACCCTGTAGAACATGATTATTTCGTATAGAGCATTTTCTCGTAGAACGTCCAAGGAAAATTTCCTGTCTTGAGGGATTTTTGTATTGTCCTATTGATGTCCGAAACGAATCTTTTCAAAAGACGGTGAAAACTGTGTTCTTTGAACTTTGTCAGGGTTTCCAAAGAGCACTTCTTTGAGTGTTTTTTCCTGTTTAAGTAAATTATATGAACTGTCCTCGATCTATCAGAGGTAAAATACATAGGAAGCCCTAATTAGTTGGTGTTTACGGAAGAATCCTCGTTACGAGTTGACAATAAGGTTATGAGTTCAAAATTACCAGTTATCCAAGTCACTATATCAGAAACTAAAGGAGTTTACCCAAGACAGATGTTAAACTGACGGTAATTTCCTGGTTCTGTACTATCCCCTGTTTTTATTTAAATAGACGTAACATTAGTTAATCTTTATATTTTAGGAACTCTGCTTTGTTCAAGTTATATGTTAAAAGTTGTAGTTAATTTGTACACTATGAGTTACAAAGAGTTACAAGGAAAAGTAGTACCTCAAAAGGTACCAACGGCAACGGGTGACAGGGAAAAATTCATACACCCTCAAATATTGTGCAAGATTCGGTCTAACCTTTTCTTGAACAGATCCACAGAAGAACTTCACGACTTCTGAAGGTAGCCTGTTCCACGTGTCACAGATCTTATACGTAACGTAATTCCCACACACACTAGTCCTAAACCGTTTCAAATCCAACTTCCAACCATTGTTGCGAGTTGGGTTATCATTTAAACTAAACATGCTTCTAAAATTGACATTGTTGAACCCGCGTAAGAACTTGAAAACCTCGATGAGTTGACCGCGCAGCCTCCGAGTTTCCAGCGAAAACAAATTCAGGGCGTGTAAGCGTCGATTGTAGCCCATATGCCTAACGGAAGGGATTAATTTTGTGGCCCTCGCCTGGACTCGCTCCAGCCTCTCAATATTTTTCCTGAGGGTGGGCGACCAGAACTGCACAGCATACTCCAGGTGTGGCCGAGCCAGAGAATTGTACAGAGAGAGCACAATCTCCTTGCTCCGAAATCGAAATTGCCTCCTGATATAACCCAACAACTTCTGGGCTTTCTTTTCCACCTCTACGCACTGTTTCGTAGACTTAAAGTCGCTGCTAATTAGCACACCCAAGTCCTTTTCCAAATCAGTTCCCTCGATATTACTCACCAACGTCGAGTAGTCCGACTTGGGATTGGCGTAGCCAATGTGCATCACCTTGCATTTACCCAAGTTAAACTGCATTTGCCATTTTTCGGACCACTCTCCTATCCTACGTAGGTCCGCACGCAGTTCCTCGATCGCTTCGGGCATCCCAACATTGGCTCCAAGCTTGGTGTCATCAGCGAATTTGGCGATCCTACTGACGATGCCACCGTCGATATCATTTATGTAAATGATAAACAACAGTGGCCCCAAAACGGAACCCTGAGGAACCCTGCTAGTGACCGAGGCCCAACCTGAACTAGCCCCTTTAATTACAACCCTCTGCTGCCTATTCTTCAGCCAGTTTTTAATCCACCTACCTACTTCCCCACCGATACCCAGGGCGCGCACTTTCGCCATTAGCCGGCGGTGAGGTACCTTATCACAGGCTTTCTGAAAGTCGAGATAAAGTATATCAATCGCACTACTCTTATCAAACTCACTCAACATGACGTGGAAAAACTCGAGCAAGTTGGTGAGACACGACCTATGCTGTCTAAACCCATGTTGGGAGTCTGTAGGGTTCCAAATGGTCAACGATCCTATCCGCTATTATCCCCTCTAATAATTTACCTACAACCGAAGTGAGACTAATGGGACGATAGTTCCCTGGACTTTCGTGATTCCCTTCTTAAAGATAGGGGTCACGTTGGCTCCCCTCCAGTCACCAGGCACCTGGCCCGTCTCCAACGATTTGTTGAAGACTGTAGCCAGGTGGGGAGCCACCTGGTCGCGCACCTCCCGCAACACACTGGAGGGGAACTGGTCTGGGCCAGGAGCCTTAAACGCGCTCAGTTTGTCTATTCTATCGTCAACGTCTGTCGCGGTACACCGAACACTATCCAGGCCAGCACCTTCATGCCTGACGCCTGGATCGGGGATGACGCGGGTGTCCTCCCTGGTGAACACTCCCGCAAAGTACTCATTCAGCACATTAGCGATGTCCGCGTCGGAGGTCCGCAGAACGCCGCTGGGGTCCTTTATCATGCTTCTAATGGGCTTTCTACTGTTAACATAACTGAAGAACTCCTTAGGGTTCCCCTTGCAGAGGCTTGCCACTTGGAGTTCTTCGTTACTTCTCTAGCCTAACCTTCGCCTTCACTTCTCTGCACAGGCGGACATACGACTCAGTGTTCTCATGGGAACGATTGGCCTTCGCCCTCGTATACGCAGCTTTCCTATTTCGGATAGCCGAAGCGATGTCACGACTGAACAACTTAGGCTGCGTTGAAACAGGGGTGACCGGTTTTGAGGGTATGGCAGCGGACTGCAGCACCATAAACTGGTCCGGAATGCACTCCATACTTCCTCAACATCGTCACCGACCTCTAACCACATCTCAACTACGCTATCTTGGAGGCCAACAAAGTCCGCCCGCCGTAGATCGAGAGAGAGAGAGAGAGAGAGAGAGAGAGAGAGAGAGAGAGAGAGCTACACTGTAATATAAACGAGAACAAAAACTAAAATTGAAAACAGGAACAGATTAAACCAACCTTTGAATTACCTTGAAATTATCAAACAGTAATCAAGAAATTGAAGCATTTTTTCTTGTAACATCATTCAATCCTTGCGCTTCAGACACTAAACGAATTCAAATGAAAAATTTCATTTAAGGGAAGGTGTATAACGCAAAATTATGGAATTGTTTCAAAACAAAACAAAACACAAAAAAAAATTATTCAGAAAAAAATAGTTTTACAATATTTTTCAATATATTTTCTGTACAATTTAGATATTTGATATGGCGTTAATATATTCACATATTTTAATCTGAATATGCCGTTGGAAGCATGGAAGCTTTTTAGGCAAAATTAATGCCACTGCCAGATGTACGATTAACTAATGAGTTATTTATATCTTATATAAAGGACTGATGTATTATTTATTAATATCTGCATTTAAAATAGTTACACACGTAAGAAAAAATAACTAACCATTCAAAAGATATTACATGTAAAGTATATTTCTCGTGCTTTGTTTGTTTTTAATAAAATATATTGCGATGTTATACTTATCAAAGCCAGATGCGCAGTTTGTGAAAATGGAAAGATTAACTTCATATATATATATATATATATATAATTTGATACTTGTTTCACTGTGATATGTATTATGTATGAGAATTAGAATATTTTTAACTGGCATAAATTTAGAAAATAAAACATCGCCTCACCTTATTTAATTATACATGAACTCCAATCTTCTGGGTTTTAATGCAAATTCTTCAATTACTTTGTCGTACAACATTTTATTCTTCTCTAGCCATATTACAATTTCTTTCTCTATGGCAATTCTTGTTAAACTAGACAGCCTTTCCTCTGACATGGTATTCCGTAGGTAGTCTTTATTCTGTTAAGCGTTGAAAAACTTTCCGTTGACACACTGGTTACAGGGATTGTCAAAAGGAGCCGAATTAATTTGATCGTTTCAGGTAAGGCTGTTTAAGTCCAAGGTCAAGAAAAAGCTTTAAAATTTCTTTTGCATGTTTGCACTGACAAAAATCAAAGTCCTGATAGATGTATTTTAATTCTGACTTAAAGCTTTTACGTCAAATAGATTACTGTACTTATATTCAAGTGCTTCTCTTAAGTTTTGGGGGAAATTTTCTTTATATACTGCAAACATTAATGAATTCAACAGCTCAAAAAATGAGAACTCCTGAATGCATTCATGTCATTCCTTCAAGGAATGTTACAGAGGTATTCAGAATGCTAAAGTAAATTTCTTTAAAGTCTGTCACTTTTCCTCCGAGTCTCTTAGTAGGGGGAGGAATGGTCGGACAACATACTATGTCACATGTCTTTTTAAGAATTTCATTATAACTTTTGTCATTGATTTTTCCTTCCAGAAAACTAATAAAATCATTAACTTTCTTTTTTGCAAATTCCATGTCCACTATCCTGCACTGTAAAACATCAAATAGTTTTTCAGCATTGCTAAGTAATTCTTCAAAGCAGCAAATATAAACCATAAATAAAAAGTCATCTAATTTTGCGTAAAGGTTTTCATCCTGGTTTAAACTATCTTCATCCCACGAGATTTCATCATTCAAAATGCTTTCTAAAGCCTCTTTCAATGATCCACACTGACGTAATATAGACTGTTCTTGACCGATAGCACCAGTGTGTTTCACTTAAACTTGGAATGGTAACTTTAAAATTATTGAATACATTCCTTCTCTTTGTGCTTGAGGAAGTAAATTTATTAAATGCCTTCAAGTGAGAGAAAAATGTTTGACACCTGGTAAATGATTCGCTAATTTAATAATAACTAAATTCAGTGTGTGCGCATAACAGTGAATGAAATGAGCATATCTGTAACCGCACTGTCTTAGTTTCTCTCGCACTCCGTTTAATTCACCAGCCATCACTGCAGCTCCATCATATGTTTGACTAACTAATTTATTTTCTACATTACTAAATGACTGTAAGCACTTCGACATTGTTTACACTAAACCACTAACTTTTCTGTCTGCACTTACATTGAAAAAACCATAAAAACGTTCTTTGATATCGTAATTATGAACGTATCTAATAATGATTGATAAATGACACTGAACAGAACAGTCTGTAGTTTCGTGAGCTTGAATCAAAATAAACGGAGTCTTTTCGATTTCTTCGTGAATAATGTTACCAATAACTTTATCAGTCGAAGTTGTAAGTTCATTCTGTGTGGTACTCCACAACTCAGAAAACCCTGAAGGTCCTTCCTATGCAACTAATCTACTGGCAAAAACACTGTCTAGCTCTGCAAAATAACTTGAAAGCGCTTTATAATTGCCCTTATTATTACTGTCACTGCTTTCGTCGTGTCCACGAAATGCTAATTCCTGCTTACTTAAATATAAAATTTTTGGCAAGCGATAATGTAAGGTTGTTAGGCATTGAATTACAAGTGAACAATGATTGCATATTAATTGTAAACTGCTATTTACCATACAACAACGGCAGTAATCTAGATGAATACATTGATTTGCTTTACAAAATTAAGTCATTATCAGATAACTCCAAATATTCTCACTGTATAATAATGGGGGACTCGGAATTCTTTGTAGAATTGGGTAATATGTGCGAGTCGGCCAATTTAAGTATAAGTGATGTAGCTGTATTAGAGGTAACCAGCGGTAATTTTACATACGTTAGTGATATGAGTGGTACCACCACGTGGATTGATCATTGTCTCACTAGTAATAATTTAAAGGATCGAATTGTTAGAGTTCATATTCTGCATGATTTCCTTCTTTCTGATCATAGACCATTAGAAATATTAATTAACGTTACTAATTTATACGCAACACGACTTAACAAGAACTCAATAGGTAAGAATAATGGCGTCGATTGGTCCAATGTTACGATGCAGCAAAGAATAGAATACAAAGAGAGAACAAGTCACCTCTTTAATAATTTAGAAATTTTGCACCTTGCCTGTAATAATCCTTGCTCAAATGATTCTCATTGTAAACTCATAGATAGGTATTATAGTAAGATAATATCCCTGTTAAGAGAAGCAGGAAGCCCCCTGATTAAATCTTACAACTATCATACTAAGATTATTCCTGGATGGAATGATTTTATTGCCCCCCTGAAGAGGGAATCGAAAGAGGCCTATGATTTGTGGTGCTTTCATGGTAGACCCAGATTAGGACCAGTATACCTGAATATGTGTAGAAGTCGAGGTCAGTATAAGGCGGCCATAAGGCGATGTAAACTGGAAGAAGAGTCTATTCGAGCATGAAAACCCTGTGAAGCTCGCAAAAATAACGATAATAACAAATTTTGGAAATTTGTTAAGAATCAAACGGGTGTCAAAAATGTCCTCCCTCCGACAATCGATGAGGTGTCGGGGGAGGATGACATTGCAAAGCTGTGGAAAAACCACTATTCTAACATTCTTAACAGTGTGAGTAGGGATAATCTTAAGATAGATTGCAGCGAAACGATTGTGGGAGGGACAAGGGAAATTACTTTGATATCTTTTTCTGAAGTAAAGAGGTTAATTAAAGAGTTAAAGACTGGTTCTGCGTCAGGGATAGATGACTTATCGAATGAGCACTTAAAATATGCAAATGACATAGTATATCTGCATATATCATTACTCCTATCAGCCATGCTTTCTCATAGCTACAGGGTGGGGCACGGGAACCAAGTGTTTTTGGAATAATCAGGAAAATGATATTTATTTTTGTAAAGAAAATATATTGGTAGAACAACATTCGTAAGAACATAGCATTTCATGTCATAATAATCATGTACCGAAAATTATATCTGGCATATGATGTCCTTGGCCGTCGACGCATTGTTGAAGGCGTTTACGAAAATTGGCCTCCACTCTTCCCAGCAGGTCTCTGTTGATTTGGATGATTTGTTGACGGATCGCTTCCTTCAATGCATCTAATGTACGGGGCTTGTCCTCGTAGACACGTGACTTGAGGTACCCCCATAGAAAGAAGTCACATGTGGACAAGTCAGGGGACCGAGGGGGCCATGCAATGTCACCAAATCTCGAAATGAGATGGTTGGGAAACAGGGGGCGAAGAACAGCCATTGACGCTCTGGCGGTGTGTGGCGTGGCCCCATCTTGCTGAAACCACAAATGTCGACGAGCAATACGCCTTCTTCGTAACTCAGGGATGAAAAAGGTGTTCACCATCTCAATGTAACGCCCAGATGTTATGGTAACGGTAACCCCATTTTGTTCGAAGAAATAGGGACCGATGACGCCAAACTTTCCCACCGCGCACCAAACTGTAACCTTAGGCTATGCAGCGGTTTTTCATGGAGTTGTCGCGGATTTTCAGCAGCCCAATACCGACAGTTTTGATTGTTGACGGCCCCATTAAGGTGGAAATGGGCTTCATCACTCATTACCACCATCATGTTTTCATTCTGCTCATAAAGTGCAAGCATTTCCTGTGCAAAATTCAGTCGTTGGGGGCAATCGTTTACATTCAATTCCTGCACCATCGCTAACTTGTATGGGTGAAAATGTAATTCTTCATGCAAAATCCGTCTAACAGTACGATTGCTGATTCCGAGTGCAGCTGAATGTCTCCGAGCAGAGCGGCCTGGGCTTTGCAACATCGCTTGTCTGACCCTTTCAACGTTCTCTGGAGTACGCACAGTGCGTTGCGGCCCCTTCGGTTTTGTTTTCATTATTGAGCCTCCTGTTCGAAGATTGTTAACCCAACGTAAGATTGTGTCACGAGCGGGAACAGAGTCATTTCGATGAATGTTGAATCTGCGGCGAAACGCACGCTGAACTGCTGTCACTGACTCGCCACTCCTAACAAAATGATCATACGCGAACATGCGGTGTTCTAACGTCCACTGCTCCATGATGGCACCTGAAAGATAAAGGTGAGTGTTAGTTAAAGTTAAATGCTATGAACCCAGGAATGGAATGCTACCTACCGCACGCCCCTCCCCTTCCTAATGGCCGATTACTAGCTATTCAAAAAACACTTGATTCCCGTGCCCCACCCTGTATATCCCTGCAGAGTTCATGAGGGTATATATCTTGCCCCTGGTCAAAAATAAGTATGGAGACATTCTGTCCAGCAATAATTACAGGCCTATTGCTGTCGCTTCCTGCTTCTCGAAACTACTAGAAAAACTCTTGTTACGCCGACTAAATGATTTACTATGACATCTCCTAATCAGTTTGCTTTAAAAGGTCCCACTCAACTGACCTGTGTATCTACGTACTTAAAGAAACAATATTTAAATACATTGACAGTAATTCAACTATTTATAGCTGTTTCCTAGATATAAGTAAGGCATATGATAGGGTGAACCACAATATTTTATTTGCTAAACTAGAAGACAGGAAGGTTCCCATGTACATATTAAATTTATTGAAATTTTGGTATTCCCACCAATCTTTCACTGTTAGGTGGGGCAATGTACTATCTGAGTGTTTTGGCTCCTCTTGCGGGGTGAGACAAGGCTCCTTGCTCTCCCCTATGCTGTTTAATGTGTATATCGACGGATTAATTGCTTCACTTAATGACTCAAAGGCGGTGGGGTAGGTCTTACAGAAGGGATCATCACCGAGATCATGTCTCTTGCGGATAATCTAAAACTGAAGACAGACAGGGGAATGTTAATGGGTATTTTACCGCGAATGAATGCCAGTGACCACGCGCTCAGTAAGGTCACTGGCATCAACGAGAGGGTACAAGACTTGTGCGTTCCGCTGGGCGTGAAGTTTATTGACCCCTTCGACGCATTTGCGGGTAGGTGGGACCTTTACCAGAGGGATGGTGTCCACCTCAATAACAAGGGTAAAGGTGTGCTAGGCGCGCTGCTCGACCGGCACCTATACAGAATGGTGAGGTCCAGTCCGGGGAGCGATGATGATGAGCCGGTGGCGGACGTACCTTCAACTGAAGGGTGCGTCGAAGTACAGGTGGTTGACCCTCCTCCTACGTTGGAGGGAGCTCAGGCTCCTGCGGAAGTTGCTCCCTCGTTAGTGAGGGGCTCTTCAACTCCCGACAGCCCTGGCTGTTCGGGAAACGGGTCGTGCTAGGGGGCGGTCAGAATAGGGAAGGCTCCCTCCGTGCAATGCTTTTTAATGCTAGGTCGATTAGGAACAAGTTTTGCGAGCTACGGGCGCTCTTAGCATCAGAATACCAGGATATCGTTGCTATCACCGAGTCCTGGATTCATACTGATCGTAGGGACTACGTTGGGGAGTTCGAAATTCCCGGGTATAGAATGTTTCGCAAAGACCGCACCCGTGGGGAGGGGGGTGGGGTACTAATATACGTCATGGACACGTTGAGTCCGGTTGACTGCCAGTTCCGATCGGAACGGGAGCTGCTTGGCGTCGATCTGAAAGTGGGGGGGACGAACTATAGGTTAATCTTGGTGTACAGACCTCCGCATCTCCTCCTCGAGGAGGATACAGCCCTGTACACCGAACTCAGTAGCCTGCTAGGGGATAGGGTGTGTGTAGTTTTAGGAGACTTCAACTGTCGCGGCATAAAGTGGGAAGACAGGACTGCTGATTCTGAAGGGAGGAGGCTAGTTGACTTTGCTGATGAGAACTTCCTCACTCAGTGGGTCAATGAGCCTACACGTGGCGAAAGCGTTCTAGACTTAGTATTCACGACCGAAGACAACCTCGTCACTGGCCTCACCGTTGACGAATCGTTGGGCGGGAGTGATCACGGTCTGATTAGGTTCCGTGTGTGCGTCCCTCGGGTGAAGCGTAGTAACTCGAGAGGCAGTAAGCTCGATCTCTGGCTGGCGGACTTTGTTAGCCTCACGGATAGCGTAGGTGAGATGGGGTTACAGGTCGGCGGCGATGTTGAGCGAGTGTGGAGTGCATTCCTGGACGAGTTTATGGTGCTGCAGTCTGCTGCCATACCCACAAAACCGGTCACCCCTGCTTCAACGCAGCCTAAGTGGTTCAATCGTGACATCGCTTTGGCTATCCGAAATAGGAAAGTAGCGTATAGGAGGGAGAAGGCCAATCGTTCCCATGAGAACACTGAAGCGTATGTCCGCCTGTGTAGGGAAGTGAAGGCGAAGGTTAGACTAGCGAAACGTAACGAAGAACGACGGGTGGCAAGCCTCTGCAAGGGGAACCCTAAAGAGTTATTCAGTTATGTTAATAGTAGAAAGCCCATTAGAAGCATGATAGGTCCGTTAAAGGACCGAAGCGGCGTTCTGCGGACCTCCGACGGAGACATCGCTAATGTGCTTAATGAGTACTTTGCGGGAGTGTTCACCAGGGAGGACACCCGCATCATCCCCGAGCCAGGCGTGAGGCACGAAGGTACTGGCATGGATAGTGTTCGATGTACCGCGACAGTCATTGCCGATAGAATAGACAAACTGAGCTCGTTTAAGGCTCCTGGGCCAGACCAGTTTCTCCCCAGAGTGTTGCGGGAGGTGCGCGACCAGGTGGCTCCCCACCTGCCTACAGTCTTCAACAAATCGTTGGAGACGGGCCAGGTGCCTGGTGACTGGAGGGAAGCCAACGTGACCCCTATCTTTAAGAAAGGGCATCACGAAAGTCCAGGGAACTATCGTCGCATTAGTCTCACTTCAGTTGTAGGTAAATTATATTAGAGGGGATAATAGCGGATAGGATCGTTGGCCATTTAGATTCCTACAAGCTGCTTGGGGACTCCCAACATGGGTTTAGACGGCATAGGTCGTGTCTCACCAACTTGCTCGAGTTTTTCCACGTCATGTTGAGTGAGTCTGATAAGAGTAGGGCGATTGATATATTTATCTCGACTTTCAGAAAGCCTGTGATAAGGTACCTCACCGCCGGCTAATGGCGAAAGTGCGCGCGCTGGGTATTGGTGGGGAAATAGGTAGGTGGATTGAAAACTGGCTGAGGAATAGGCGGCAGAGGGTTGTAATTAAAGGGGCTTGTTCGGGTTGGGCCTCGGTCACTAGTGGGGTTCCTCAGGGTTCCGTTTCTGGGCCACTGTTGTTTATCATTTACATAATGATATCGACGGTGGCATCGTAGGTCGGATCGCCAAATTCGCTGATGACACCAAGCTTGGGGCCAATGTTGGGACGCCCGAAACGATCGAGGAACTGCGTGCGGACCTACGTAGGATAGGAGAGTGGTCCGAAAAATGGCAAATGCCGTTTAACTTGGGTAAATGCAAAGTGATGCACATTGGCTACGCCAATCCCAAGTCGGACTACTCGATGTTGGGGAGTAATATCGAGGTGACTGATTTAGAAAAGGACTTGGGTGTGCTAATTAGCAGCGGCCTTAAGTTTACGAAACAGTGCGTAGAGGTGGAAAAGAAAGCCCAGAAGTTGTTGGGTTATATCAGGAGGCAATTTCAGTTTCGGAACAAGGAGATTGTGCTCTCACTGTACAATTCCCTTGTTCGGCCGCACCTGGAGTATGCTGTGCAGTTCTGGTCGCCCACCCTCAGGAAAGATATTGAGAGGCTGGAGCGAGTGCAGGCGAGGGCCACAAAGTTAATCCCTTCCGTTAGGCATATGGGCTACAATCGACAGTTACGCGCCCTGAACTTGTTTCCGCTGGAAACTCGGAGGCTGCGCGGTCAACTGATCGAGGTTTTCAAGCTCTTACGCGGGTTCAACGATGTCGATTTTTGAAGCATGTTTAGTTTAAATGATAACCCAACTCGCAACACTGGGTGGAAGTTGGATTTGAAACGGTTTAGAACTAGTGTGTGTGGGAATTACTTTACGTATAAGATCTGTGACACGTGGAACAGGTTACCTTCAGAAGTTGTGAACAGTTCCTCTGTGGATCAGTTCAAGAAAAGGTTAGACCAAATCTTGCACACTATTTGAGTGTGTAGAAAATTTTCCCTGGCACCCGTTGCCATTGGTACCTCCTCGGTATGGGCCGCAAGGCCTTTTGAGGTACTTCTTTTCCTTGTATTCTTGTATCCTTGTAATGTTACAAAAACTAAGGTTATGCAATTTCATCCTAAAAGCTGTAATGAGCCAGCTGATATAAGGTTTAAAATGAATGGTGAAGTAATTGAGGAAGTACAAGAGTTTAAGTATTTGGGTCAAACGATTACCAGCTCCTTGAGCGATGACTCGGATATAAAAAAACAATCTCGAAGCCTGTGTGCTAAAGCGAATATGACCATAAGGAACTTTCGTTTCTGTAGAAGTGAAGCTAAAGACACTCTCTTTCGTACTTTCTGCAGTAATATATACGGACAGCAATTGTGGGTGAATTATGAAAAAGGTTCTGGCAGAACTCTAAATTTGCTGAACAACAGGTCTTTTAGACTCTTACATAAATTACCCCCGAGATGCTCAGCTTCGCAAATGTTTGCTACCCGCAATGTCCTGAGCTTCCCGGAGTAACAAGACGTGCTCAACACAGTCTAATGCAAAGAATTAAAAAATCAACCAACCCGATCATCCAAGCTATCCATGAGTCCTGCCATTTATCCTCTAAGCTATGGACTTCTTGGTACGAAAACGTCTGTCTGCAGCTCCATTTAACTTCGACATTACAGTATTATTTCTAATCAATTGTAAATATTTCTATCCTTAGTATATGAACTGTTATTGTATTAATAATATTTGTCATACGGACTATAGTCTGCCAATAAACCTTTTCATTTTCATTTTCATTTTCATTCATAAAACAGCATTCACTAAATGCTTCAGATCCTGTCTATTTTCATCAACTTTCTGATTGTGATTTTCTCTTTCTATCTCATATGTTCCGCTAATTGCACTTTCAATACTGGTTCCCCAAAACACTTCCAAGCTTTAAAATTGCTAAGGTGAGATGAAGATATTTGCGTGAAAAGCACTGTCACCCAAAATGTTTTTCATACTATGATACTATAGCCTTGATCAGTCCAAGATTGTTTTTCTCTTGGTTTAAACAACAAGCACGGCCAACATTAAAGTTTTTGATTGTCAATACTTCCACATAACCAGTCAATTTGAGAATACCAACTCGTCTGAAAAGATCTATTGCCCACTTTACACGCCAGAACTGGTAAAGGCCGACCTTTTGAATTATCTTTTTTTTCTTCGATGCTACTAAATGGCCTCGATTTTAAATCCCTTATAATATTGCCTTCCATGATTAAATTTACAAATTAGGCTACCCAAAACACAAATACTCTTATATTATATTTCATTACAAAATTCACAAGCTAGGATACACAGAACACGAATAAAGGCCAACTCACACTGAGACCTAAGCCATGTGAGTTAAGCCATGTGACAGCCATGACGCAGATATGAGAGATTTTATATAAAATGAACACCTTCCATATGTTGTGTACTAAATTTCATAAAATTTACTCTACTATGCAAAAGGGAATATATAGAAATACCCAACTGCCAGTATTATATGCAAATATTGCTTTTAAATGTTTAGTAATTCAAGATAATAACATATATTTGGCACAACAGCAAGTCGTCAGGCAAATACAAATTTGCCTGACTTCGAACATTAAAATCTTGCCTGACCCCCTCCGTCGCCACTGACATATATACAGTATATTTGTAAATTTTAAGTCATGATAATGATTTTTTATATTTCAAATTAATGACCTAAACCTAACCTAACTTAATCGAATTTAATACTAAGTAACTTAACCTAAGATGTAAAATTTATTGGCTTGAATCTGATATTTAACCATACTTTTCTTTAGGGAGCAAAATATTTACCAAATCGTACAAGTTTATGAACACTAAGTATTAATGCGGAAACCATTATAAGCCTCGTTGATCGATTAGCTGGTGGGTTGTATAGTATACTCATTTTACTGATGAACTTTCAAACTAATTTCCTTAGTAAACCCAAGAACCTAACCTAGTTTATCTTTATTTAAATTAAATCAACTTTCTTTAACCACCCCTACACCCTCCTAAAAGTGTTCGAACTTTTGAGAAGTCAACCCATTATGCATCAATAATTATTAAATATAAACTACTGCAGTGGACCTCTTAAAACACTTCAGTTGACGTAATGATTCCTCTGTCCAATGACTTAATAACTACACTTAATAGTATTAAGTTCAGTGCAGAGAAAATATACGGAATAGAGTAACATTATTTATTTACCTAGCGCCAGCAGCTCAGTGGGTCTTCATTTCAAGCGAAATGAAGACACTGAAGTCGGGGGTTCGACTCCCGGTCGTAATAATAATACAGGAGTTAAAGCAATAGGCCGCATTTGTTTGGCCTGAGTACTGTGACAATTTCTGGCTTTCCCCACTCATTTCTGAACTTCACTTCCCCAAATTTTAAAAACTGGATTTTTTTTCTTATGCATGAAGGAGGGGGCGAGGGGCGAATGCCGGCAAAAAGGCCCCTCCCCCATAGAAGAAGAAGAAGAAGCCAAAATCAAGGCCGCAGGTTTTGGAAATGACTAGACACTCTGCGTTTGAAAAATGGGAGGTCATAGACAGGAGGAAAGATGGATTGAGGAAGATGTTCCAGAGTTGACTGGTTGAGTAGATGAAATATTAAAAATACCGATTAAACCTTGCGTTAGAGAGTTGAACAGAAAAGGAATGAGAAAGTGTAGAAAGTCGCGTGTTGCGTGCTCTTTTTAAAGGAGGAGGCATGCAGTTAAAGCGTTCAGAAGAGCAGGGTTGTTGTAATAGCGATAGTAAAAAGAGAATGAGGCAACATTGCGGCAAAGAAAGAGAGAGTGAAGACAGTCAGTAAGAGGCAATGATTGTAAGTTATTTACAAATTAACTTTAATCTTGAAAGGCTCACAAGTTCTATAAAGAAATATAACCGCAAATAATACTGACTGAAATTTAGATATTAGCTATCCTGAATTTTCATAAAAGTACCTTAAATATATTTCAAAATTCTCAGTGGATTTGATAAATCTATACAACAGTTGACTCTAAAACAAAGTTGTCAGGGATTCCTAATTTATTATATGTATCCTATCGTATTTTGTGCTCGTGCTAAGTATGATTTTATCAACATTTACAAGTTTAACCAATATATAAATTTCACAATCTGTAAGTTGTTAGGTTACGGCTAAAGTATTATTGAAGCTGTTTATATTAAACCAATATTTGCCCTTTTGACCGAATCCTCTGAAGAACTTACAAAATGAGCGATCAAAATCGCTCAAAATCAAATGGTTTTGCACTTAGGTTAAGTTAAGTTAGGTAGGTTAAAATTAAGATGAGATAAGTTAGGTTAAGGTAGATTAAGTTATTATGGTGGAACATTCGGTCGCTCCTTTTACCTTTTCTGAGGAATTCAATCAGAAAGAGATATTGGCTGATTAACATCAGCCAAGATCTTATAGAACATTTCTGTGTAAAATTAGGTTAATGGCAATATTTAGAAATTGAAGTGACCATGCTAATAGAATTCAAACCAGTTAAATATATACACTGTAAAGTTTAACTGATCCATGCATACCACAGATATTAAAAAAAATTAGACTATATATATATACCTATACCTTATTCTTCTCTCTATTACAGTCAAGACACCGTTTATAGTGTCCCACTCGGTGCCAAGCGAAAAGGACACACTATATCCACAGTTTGGTCTCTCGAGGGTGCAAGGTTAAAAATAGTGAATATATACTGTATATCAATATATTTACAACATAAACACCTTTATTATGCAATTTCTCATTAAAATTGTTTTACAATTCAACTGAAACGTCAAAACTTTGTTCATTTTACATTAAAAAAAAACAAAACATGTACTGTATATCAGTATATTTACAACATAAACACCTTTATTATGCAATTTCTCATTAAAATTGACTTCTACTTTTTGTGCCAGGCTTAAACACCCGTTTTCCTTCCATGGCCATCTAGTAATCCTGTAAAGCAGAGCAAGACGCGTCTGAACAGCAGGGCATCACAAATACAAGTGAGGCGCTACTGTAAACTAAAGCTGCAAAGTAGACTATACTGGCTGAAAAGAGACACTATAAGCGTAATCAGAGACACTCTATCCATAGCAATTACCATGTAACAGTAACTGTTTCCTAGTTTCGAGACACTATAAGCAGCGAGACACAATATCCGGGGACACTAAATCCGGCGTCTACTATATATATATATATATAATATATATATATATATATATATATATATAGAGAGAGAGAGAGAGAGAGAGAGAGAGAGAGAGAGAGAGAGAAACAATAATACACTAGCCAACAACTATTTTTCATCAGATATAATTATGGTGGACTATAGAGCTGTTAGGACGCTGATTCCAAATCTATTTTCGGTTTTCCTCTAGCACGTCTAGTTTTCGAGATGATACCTATCATAAAATATATAATAAATATAATATATATATAAAATATAATACTATAATGATATATATAATATGCGTCCTTTATATAATATAATAATATATATAATATGCATATTACTATATACAATATAATATAGGTACCGGGTGTCCCATTCGAAATGAAACAACTTTGAAACTCTGTAATTTTTAAAGTAATAATGTGAAAATGTTGAAACTTTGCCAGTTACTACACCATATGCATAAGTTTTTGTCATAATGTTTTTTGTTTGTTTCAGATTGAATTATGTTTACCCCACAAGAAAAAGCGAAATGTGTTTTAATGGATGGCTGAGTTGAAGTCTTCTACTCTGGTGCAACGGCGATTCCGCACAACCTTTCACAAGGAACCACCTACCAGAAGAGACCCATATGCATAAGCTTCAAATTGTTCAGCATATAACATGTGAAGATCTTAACAAAAGCAAACATTATGCTATGCACAATGTATCTAATGTATCTAAATGTTATAATTCACATATATCATATGAAACTTTATGACATTGACTATTTACTATATGAATATTATACTGTTTGCATCATTCAATAAAAAATTATAAGGTTTCAAAGTTGTTTCATTTCGAATGGGACACCCAGTATAATACTATATATACACATAATATATAATATGCGTCCTTTATATTGTACATGCAGCGGAGTATTTTGTCGTTGCAGCTCAGGTGTAGGTTTTTGCTTTGCCGTTTCTGTACCCTCATTTATGGCATTTTGTCCTTTCAACTTGGGCTTTCCGCAGGTTGTCTTCTGGTATTTTAGGTGAGAGCAGTTGCTGGCCACAAATTTTCAAACGTTGCACACGTACACTCTTTTATTCTTTGGTGTAACAGTCACATGTCTAGTTGTGTGTTGTGTTTTGTTTTGTTTTGTGTCCCCCACTTACACATTTTATTTTTTTAGATGATTTACATCAACCCACTCATCGATCATCATGCCTCAAAAGTGTAAAAATCACCCCGACAATTTCTGTTACGTGTGTGGCTCGTTCGCGACTAAATAACAACGGCGTACAATCACGAGGGATCTTCGAAAAACTTACCGGTTATACTTCGGCTGTCCACTAGGCGACCAAGATAAGGCGTGGGTGCCACATGCTATCTGTACCACTTGTTCGAATGGATTACGTGACTGGTTGAACCAAAGGAAAAAGTCGATACCGTTTGCTATACCCATGATATGGAGGGAGCCGAGAGACCATCATGGCGATTGTTACTTTTGCAATGTCAACATAACTAGATTCTCCGTGAAGAACACGCATAACATCGTTTATCCGAACGTAGACTCCGCGATCAGACTGATCCCTCACGATGACACGATGCCGATTCCGGTACCTCCACAGCATGGACTCGATTCTTTAGAAGAAGAAAGGGAATCCGAGGGAGGTGCGATTGGCGGAGATGCGGGACCTTCGGCCGATCTTGATTACACACCTGACGAAGAGCAATCGGAGCCGGAGAGGCTTACCAAAAACGAGTTGAATGACTTCATTAGAGACCTAGCCCTCTCCAAAGAGAAATCAGAACTTCTCTCCTCGAGACTCAAGCAGAAACACTTACTTGAGAAGAACGTCCGAGTGTGTCACTATCGAAAACGAAACCGTGATTTGGCGACATTCTTTACAGTAGACGGTCCGCTCTGCTATTACCATGATACCAATGGACTTTTCGAGAACTTGTCACAGGTACACACACCATCTGAGTGGCGCCTCTTCACTGATTCCTCACAACGAAGCTTGAAAGCGGTTCTCCTGCATAACGGGAACTTAAAGCCGTCCATCCCGATCGCCCACTTCGTTCATCTAAAGGAGACGTACGATAACATGAATATACTACTCAAAGCAATCCAATACAGCACTCATCAATGGAATATCTGTGGTGATCTCAAAGTCATTGGTATGTTAATGGACATGCAAGGAGGGTTCACGAAATACTGTTGTTTCCTATGCCTATGAGACAGCCGTGCTACCGCGGATCATTACATCAGATGTGACTGGCATCAAAGAAGCACATACGAGCCAGGAACGGGCAGTGTCCAGTGTGTTCTTTTAGTTGATCCAAAGAAGATTTTCCCGCCAACTTTCCACATTAAGCTTGGCTTAATGAAATTTTTGTGAACGCGATGGGTAAGGCGAATTCGAGAAGGTTTCGATACCTTGTTGAGAAATTTGCAAACACCAGTGCCGCGAAATTGAAGGAGGGAATCTTTGTGGAGCTCCAAATCAGGGGGGGTTTTGCAGGATGAAGACTTTGAAGAAAGCCTCAATGCCTTAGAACTAAAAGCATGGCAGGCTTTGAAATGGGTTTGCGGAAACTTCTTGGGTAACCACAAGTCTCCCGCATACAAAGATGGAGTTCAGAAACTGCTCGATGCATATCAAGAAATGGGCTGTCGCATGTCCTTGAAAATAATTTTTTTACATTCGCATCTAGATTTCTTTTCCGAAAACCTTGGAGCGTTGAGTGACGAACAGGGGGAACGCTTCCATCAAAACATCCAGTCAATGGAAAATCGCTACCAAGGTTTCTGGAACGAAAGTATGCTGGCAGACTACTGCTGGATGTTGCACCGCAACGATCCGGACAAGGTTTACAAAAGAAAATCGTACTCGCAACGTTTTTAGGTTGGTGTACATTTCTTTTTATGAATAAAGTTGTACTTTTACGATAAATTGTGTTGAAATTAACACGTCATATTTCGATAACTAGATGCGCTAGAGGAAAACCGAAAACAGATTTGGAATCAGCGTACAGAACTGGTCTAGGAAAGTGTGTATACATCTTTGATGAGAGAAAAAGTTCGATTTTGTCGACCAGTGTTGTCGTACTTAAATACTTTGAATTTGTCGTAGAAAATACTTAGTCAAATTAAACAAAAGATTATTTAAAATATTTTAATTTATTAAAATTAACAGAAAAAAACAAAGAAAATTAACACAGAAAATTAACATAGAACCTTAGTCAATAACATTTTATAGGAATAATAATGAGGGCTAGAAAGTGGCTCATAATTCAAGCCAACTAATGCATCCCACTGCTCTAACTCCTGCATTATTATTACTAGCAAAATCGTGGTTCGAACCCCCGATCTTAATGTTTTCACTTCGCTCATAGTGAAACTGTTATCTGTGAACTACGGACGCTGGCGTTTATAGAAATGGGCTTAGAATGGTCTAAGAAATGATAACCTTCAAAGATGTGATTTTCGAGTTTCATATATTATAAAATACTAGTACAGTTCCCGCCGCTTCGCTGACGGTTAGACAGGCTAAATTACAAAAAAAGAACCCAGCCGTGAAAATTTTGAGCTTCACATTGTGTCAACATTTCTGAATCTGGTATCTCCCAAAACCTCCTCACCCCAATTCATACAACTTGGGGGCTAACCCCCTCCCCATTACCCCCACCCCTCCCCATTACCCCACCCATCCCCCATTACCCCCACCCCACCCTTCCCCCATTGCTAAACTACAGAAAAGAACATAGTCATGAAAATCTTGAGCTTCACATTTTCGCCCGTAATACAATTTCTGAATTTTTTTTACAATTTCTGAATTTTTTCCTCACAATTTTTCTCACAATTTCTGAAAGTGTGACGGACAGACGGACAGACGGACAGACGGACAGCTCTCTTATTATAGTATAGATTCTTCTAAAAGACATTATTCAAAGGTTTTAATGTCATAAAAATGTCACAGTTCTGATATCGTGACGTAGAATATTTTAATTATTTAAAATGGCTTCCGTGTGGCCTCGAAATCATGTGAATATGCATAATTTACGATGATGTCGCGAAGACGCTGAGATCGGGGGGGTTCAATTCCGATGGTGCTGGCAATGATAATCCAGGAGTTAGCGGAATAGGACGCATTCGTTGGTCTGAACGCTGTGCCACTGTGCCAGTTTCTGGCCCGCCTCACTGATTATTAAATATTCGAATGATGCATTAAGTCACTGGTCGGGAACTTTTAATAGCTTCAGAGCCGCATTTAATAGCTTCAGAGCCACATTAGGTCATATAAGAAATATCAGGAATAAAAAGCCGCAGGTATAAAGACTGTTATATTTTATGGTTTTATAATTGTAATGCAATAAATATGCTTATTGCCTGTCTTCTGTTATTATTAATGATAATAAAAAATAAAAAATATTAATAATAACAATAATATTAATATTTGAAACAAACATACTGTATTGTATTATTCATTTCATATTTTTAAACTTTATTATTAGTTAAGTACAGGGTGTTCAGAAAAGAAACGCAACTCGTTGGAGAATACATATATCATTGTAACCTAACCCTTTTCTTTCTGTTTCGGGTTGCGTTTCTTTTTGAACACAATGTACTTGATATATATATATATTATAATTTAGGAACCACAAGAATGGGTCTTCGGAGCCACAGATTTCCAACCCCTGTACTCATTAACCTTATGAATTTTAGTAACAAAAAATAATACATCAAAGGCAGAGCGATGGCTATATAGTAACATTCACAAGTATGTCGCTTTTTTTTAGGCAGGAAGAAGGGGCCAAGGGCGAACACCCGCAAAACCTCCCCTCCCATAGAGTAAGAAGAGAGCCAAAATCAAGGTTCAAGGTTTTCGAGATGCCTGGACACTCTGCGTTTGAAAAGTTGAAGGTCATAGACAGAGGGAAAGAGAGATTGAGGAAGATTGTTCCAGGGCTGATTGGTTGAATAGATGAAAGATTGAAAATATCGATTAATCCTTGCGTTAGAGAGTTGGACAGAAAAGGAATGAAAAAGTGTAGAAAGTCGGGTACTGCATGCTCTCTTTAAAGGTGGCAAGCAGTTGGGAAGTTAAGAAGAGCAATGTCCGTTATAATACGATAGAAAGAGAGAGTGAGGCAACATTGAGGCGAAGAGAGAGAGATTGAAGACAGTCAGTAAGAGTCGGGGAAGTTGAGCCACCCCACATATGAAAAGCCTACTCCATACAACTCCATACAAGGGCGGACAAGACCCCTGTACAGTAACAGCAACTGAGTGGAGGCGAAGAAACTGTGGAACCGGTACAGCACACTTAACCTCTTTGAAGTTGTTTTCGAAAGAGAGTATATGTGATCTTTCCAGGAAAGATCACGAGAAAAGGAAACGCCAAGAATATTAAGAGAAGAAGAAGAAGAATTGAGTTGTGTATTGTTGAAGATAAGGGGATAGTCGTGTGGAAGATTGTGACGAGTAGACAGATGAAGGAACTGAGTTTTTGAGGCATTGAAAGCCACAAGGTTTTCTCTACTCCAGTCAGGGATAATAGAAAAATCAGAGGTCAGGTGTACCATAGCCGTCCTACGTGAAGCATTGAGTGTCTGTTGAGAGGGACGCTTTGTGAAGTGGGTGGAGAAGTGAAGCGTCGAATCACCGGCATAGGAATAGGTAGGACAGGAAGTACGACTCAATAGGTCATTGATAAATAAAAGGAAAAGAGTGGGTGACAGGACAGAACCCTGAGGAACACCACTATTAATAGCTTAGGAGAAGAACAGTGGCCATCTACAACCGTAGTTACACTGTACATCACTCAGAAAGGAAATCAGAGATGAAAGCACAGATAAAAGGATAGAAACCGAAGCAGGGCAGTTTCGAAATTAAAGATTTGTGCCAGATTTCTCAGAAGCTTTTGATATGTCTCGGGCAATAACAAAAGTTTCACCGAAATCCCGAAAGGAGAATGACCAAGAGTCAGAGAGATATGCAAGAAGATCGCCAGTAGAGCATGCCTTGCGGAACCCACACTGACGATCTGAAAGAAGATTGTGAGAAGAAAGGTATTTAAGAATCTTCCTATTAAGGTAGATTAAAAACTATAGAAAGGCAAGAAATTAAAGCAATTGGACGATAGTTGGAGGGTTGAGAGCGGTCACCCCTCTTTGGGACAGGCTGAACGAAAGTGAACTTCCAACAGGAAGAAAAAATACCAGATGAAAGACAAAGACAAAAGAGTTTGCCTACGGTAGGGTGTCAGCACAAAAGCACAGTTCTTGAGAATAACAGGAGGAACACCATCAGGACCGTATGTCTTCCTAGTGTTGAGTCCAGATAGGGCAGAAAGAACATGTTTGTAAGAGATTCTAATTCCAGACATCATAAAATCAGAGGGGGAAGTTGAAGGTGGAACAACACCAGAATCGCCCAGCGTTGAGTTGGAGGTGAAAGTTTGAGCGAAGAGTTCGTCTTTAACAAGCGAAGAGACTGCAACTGAACCGTCGGAATGGAAAAGAGGAGGGAAAGAAGAAGTAGTGCAGTTGTTGGAGAGATTATTGACTTGGTTCCAGAAAGAGCGAGAAGAATTAGAAGTGGATCGGTTTTCACATTTTTGTCTGATGAAGGAATTTCTGGCGAATTGAAGAACAAATTTTACACGATTCCCTGCAGAAATATAAACTAAGCTTACTGTATAAATGTCTTAGTGGTAAACAGACAAATACGGAGGTATTCAGTCATGACCTCTTAATATTTGTCTTCCTGACAGTTTCTCATTGATGAAATTCCGAAACATCCACTTTAAATTCTGGTATTTACATTAGACGAATTTCGGCACGTTCCATTATTGTATTAATGTCCTTGTTTGTATTGACTGTACTAATTTACCGTGTTCGGATGGCAAATATATAGAGGGCTGAGTTTAAACATCATATTTCGTTTGAACAGATCAATTAGTGAGTTAAGTCTATATATTTAGTTAGAAATTGAATTAAATTGAGATCTTCTGTGTGTATATAATGCAATTAATTACGAGTGTTCAAAACCCGCTTCTTTTTAACCTCTTTTAGATGCTGATTAAACTCCATAAAAAAGTAAATAGAGGTAGAAATTATCTCGATATAAGAAGTTGAAAAGAGCTCTTTTGGAATTTATATGAAAGAGGAAGAGTATTTTTTAAATGGAGTTACGAAGTTTTTCTGAACTTATATTCACAGTTCAGTGAACTGATTTTTCAGTTCAAATGAAATGTAACACATAATTTGTGTGCAGTGTATCTTATATATCTATATATATATATATATTTATATATATTGTATATATATATATATACAGTATATATATATAAAACCACGAAGGAAAATAAAAGCACTATTTTTGAGCACCATTTCGTGTTTTATTTTCCTTCGTGGTTATTTTCATATATATATATATATATATACTACTGTGCAAAAGCCTTAGGCACCCTTGTACAGTTGCGTTTTCTTCTTTTTTTTTTAATAATTATGTTGAATATTTCAGCATGTTAGTGTTGTTTTATTATAAATATAAATTATTCAGCAAAATGATTTAAATAATTAAATAAATAATTAAATTATTTTAGTTGTTGAAATTAATGTATAGTCATTGTCAATAATCTCAGTTATTAGGCAGTTTATCGAAGAAAACGGATGTTTCATCAAAACGTGTTACTGCTGGAGATAGAACGAAATTTAACACAAAGCTTCTCGGTATTATTTTACAAGATATTCAAAGCTCATTCAGTAACAGTTTGTAAACAGAACTTTTATTGTATGTTTTTTTTATTGTTTAATGCTCCTAACTAAATTAAATTTAATTTTTTTTAGTAAAATTTCTTAATTGTTAATTTTCTCTCTTTTTCCAGATAAAGGCATAAAATTTTAAATTAGTTAAGCAATGGCTAAAATATACATTGTAACTCGACACCGGGTGGTATTATTGCACGAGCAGGGTCAATCTCACTCAGAAATATCGCAACAAACTGGAGTATCAAGATGTAGTATTCAAGCAATTTTGAAGAAACAGCGCGAAACAGGCAAAGTTGAAAATCGAAAACGCAGTGGAAGGCAAAGGAAACTTTCTAAAAACGATGAGAGACACCTTAAGCTAACATCTCTCAGAAATCGACGAGAATCCAGTGCAGAACTTTCGGCAGAACTTGCCCAGACCTCAGGATTACGAGTCCACTCATCCACCGTGAGGAGATCACTCATCAGAAATGGTCTTAGTGGTCGAGTGGCAATCAAAAAACCAGTTCTCAGAAAAGGAAACAAGTCAAAGAAGCTCAAACATGCTCAAAAGCACAAGAATTGGAATGCTGACCAGTGGAAAAGGGTCCTCTGGAGTGACGAGTCAAAATTTGAAATTTTTGGCACAAAGAGAAGACAGTATGTGAGAAGAAGAAATGGAGAACAATTCAAAGAAATGTGTTTGCAGCCAACAACTAAGCATGGTGGAGGATCTATCCAAGTTTGGGGCTGCATTTCAGCAAATGGTGTTGGGGATCTTATCAAAATTTATGGAATATTGAATGCAGAAAGATACAGACAGATCCTAATTCATCATTCTGTGCCATCGGGTCGGATATTAATTGAGCAAAATTTTATTTTTCAGCAAGACAATGACCCTAAGCATACTGCCAATGTAGTCAAAACCTATTTGGAGAATTAAAAAGAACGTGGAGACTCGCAACTGATGGAGTGGCCTCCCCAGAGCCCTGATTTAAATATTATTGAGGCTGTTTGGGATTATTTAGACAGAAAGAAGCAAGAAAAGCAGCCAAAATCGAGAGAAGAGCTATGGCAGGGCCTTTTAGATGCATGGAACAACATTCCAGCGGATTTCTTACAAAAACTCCAAGATATCATTCCAAATCGAATCGCAGCAGTTTTGCAGGAAAAGGGCGGTCATACAAAATACTGACTTTCGACAATTGTACGCAACTTTTCACTACAGACAAATAAAATTTAGTTCGTTTATACAATATTTAATTTTAAGGAAGCAGTCAAATTAATAATTTTTCTTTTCTTTTGTCATCTTCTGTTAAGACTATTGATCTAAGAGTATTGGAATCTATATACATTAACCCTGGATAAGAATTCACGGGTCCCACAGATCCAACACGCATTTCATTTCTGACCTACGATTTCCTATTTAGGGTTAAACAACTCTGTCCGTCCCTTAATGATTTGACTGCTTCCATGAAACTAAATATTGTATAAACCAACTAACTTTTACTTGTCTGGAGTGAATTTTTTTTCTGCATTTTTTTTGGTATCTTGCACCAGCTGAAGATGAATCTATGATAGTTAGATTCATAACTTCCTACTGGAATAAATGTTTTATACAATCGCTTTGGTCTT